>SZWC01001420.1:115183-156177 GCA_023375785.1 Penium margaritaceum | reverse complement strand
CAACCAAAGTAGGCATATGTCACTGACCATGACCAAAGAATTTCAATATGGGTGGTCAACATTCACCAACCATAACACGAGTCACAAACGGTCAGAGGGGGAAACAATGGTCTGGGAATATCAGTTCTCAACTAGCAAGTACAGCGACCTTCAATCAGTATAAGCACGGTGTGGCTACCATGCACAATGACCGACCAAAGTAGGCATATGTACTGCCTTTGACCAAAGAAATCCGCTGTGTGTGGACAGCGTTGACAACTCATAATACGAATCACAAATGGTCAGAGGGGGAAACAATGGTCTGGGAACATCAGGTATCAACTAGCAAGCACAAGGACCTTCAACAAGTTGTGGCACGGTGTGGATACCATGCACGATGACCAACCAAAGTAGGCATATGTCACTGACCATGACCAAATAATGTCACTAAGTGTGGTAAACTTTGACAGCTCATAACACGAGTCACAAATGGTCAGAGTGGAAGACAATGGTTCGTGAATACTAGTTATCGAGTAGCAAGTACAAATACCTTCAATATGTAGTGGCACAGCGTGGCTACCATGCACAGTGACCAACCAAAGTATGCATATGTCACAGACCATGACCAACGAATTTCACTTCAGGTGGTCAGCGTTGACACCTCACAACACGAGTCACAGATAGTCAAAGGGGGGTAACAATGGTTTGGGAACAGTAGCTATTAACTAGAAAGCACAAATACATTTAATATGCAGTGAGACCGCGTGGTAACCATGAACAGTGACAAACCAAAGAAGGCATATGTCACTAACCATGACCAAACGAATTTCACAGTGTGTGGTCAATATTGAAAACTCATAACACGAGTCACAAATGGTCAGAGGGGAAAACAATGGGTTGGGAACACTAGTTGTCAACTAGCAAGTACAAAGAACTTCAACAAGTAGTGGCACGGTTTGGCTTGCGTGCACAGTAACCAACCAAAGGATGAATACGTCACTGAGTATGACCGAAGAAATTCAGTATGCGTGGTCAACATTGAAAACTCATAACACGAGTCACAAATGGTCAGAGGGAGAGACAATGGTTTGGGAATCCTATGCATGGACTAGAAAGGACAAATAAATTCAATACGTAGTGGCACGGTGTGGCTACTATGCACACAAACAACCAAACTAGGCATATGTCACTGACAATGACCAAAGGAATTCAATATGGGTGGTCAACGTTCACCAACCATAACACGAGTCACAAACGATCAGAGGCGGAAACAATGGTCCGGGAATATCAGTTCTCAACTAGCAAGTACAACGCCCTTCAATCAGTAGTAGCACGGTGTGGCTACCATGCACAATGACCGACCAAAATAGGCATATGTACTGCCTTTGATCAAAGAAATCCGCTGTGTGTGGTCAACGTTGACAACTCATAATACGAGTCACAAATAGTCAGAGGGGGAAACACCAGGTATCAATTAGCAAGCACAATGACCTTCAATACGTTGTGGCACGGTGTGGATACCATGCACAATGACCAACCAAGGTATGCATATGTCACTGACCATGACCAAAGAATGTCACCATGTGTGGTAAACTTTGACAGCTCATAACACGAGTCACAAATGGTCAGGGTGGAAGATAATGATTTCTAAATACTAGTTATCGATTAGCAAGTACAAATACCTTCAATATGTAGTGGCACAGTGTGGCTAGAATGCACAGTGACCAACCAAAGTATGCATATGTCACTGATCATGACCAAAGAATTTCACTTCATGTGGTCAATATTGACAACTCACATGACGAGTCACAGACATTCAGAGGGGCTAACAACGGTTTGGGAATACTAGCTATCAACTAGAAAGCACAAAGACCTTCGATACGTAGTTACACGGCGTGGTAATATGGTACACGGACGAACCAAAGTAGGCATATGTCACAAACCATGGCCAAACGGATTTCACAGTGTGTGGTCAACGTTGAAAACTCATAACACGAATCACAAATGGTCAGTGGGGGAAACCATGGGTTGGGAACACTAGTTATCAACTAGCAAGTAGAATGATTTTCAACAAGTAGTGGCACGGTGTGGCTAGCATGCACAGTGACCAACCAAAGGATGTATATGTCACTGACTATGACCGAAGAAGTCCACTATGTGTGGTCAACATTGACAACTCATAACACGAGTCACAAATCGTCACAGGGAGAGACAATGGTTTGGGAACCCTATGTATCGACTACAAAAGGACAAATAACTTCAATACGTAGTTGCACGGTGTGGCTAATATGCACACCAAACAACCAAACTAGGCATAAGTCACCGACCATGATGAAAGAATTTCAATATGGGTGGTCAACATTCACCAACCATAACACGAGTCACAAACGGTCAGGGGAGGAAAAAATGGTCTGTGAATGTCAGTTCTCAACTAGCAAGTATAGCGAACTTCAATCAGTAGTAGCACGGTGTGGCTACCATGCACAATGACCGACCAAAGTAGGTATATGTGCTGCCTTTGACCAAAGAAATCCGCTGTGTGTGGTCAACGTTGACAACTCATAATAGGAGTCAGAAATGGTCAGAGCGGGAAACAATGGTTTGGGAACACCAGATATCAGATAGCAAGCACAAGGAGCTTCAATATGTTGTGGTACGGTGTGGATACCATGCACGATGACCAACCAAAGTAGGTATATGTCAGTGACCATGACCAAATAATGTCACTAAGTGTGGTAAACGTTGACAACTCATAACATGAGTGACAAATGGTCAGGGTGGAAGATAATAACTTGTGAACACTAGTTATCGACTAGAAAGTACAAATACCTTCAATGCGTAGTAGCACAGCGTGGCTACCATGCACAGTGACCAACCAAAGTATGCATATGTCACTGACCATGACCAACGAATTTCACTTCATGAGGTCAGCGTTGCAAACTCACAACACGAGTCACAGATAGTCAAAGGGGGGTAACATTGGTTTGGGAACACTAGCTATTGACTAGAAAGCACAAATACCATCAATACGTAGTGACACGGCGTGGTAACCATGTACAGTGACAAACCAAAGTAGGCATATGTCACTAACCATGACCAAACTAGGCATATGTCACTGACCATGACCAGAGAATTTCAATATGGGTGGTTTACGTTGACCAATCATAACACGAGTCACAAACGGTCAGGGGAGAAAACAATGCTATGGGAATATCAGTTTTAAACTAGCAAGTACAACGACCTTCAGTTAGTAGTAGCACGGTGTGGCTACCATGCACAATGACCGACCAAAGTAGGCATATGTACTGCCTTTCACCAAAGAAATTCACCGTGTGTGGTCAACATTGACAACTCATAATACAAGTCACAAGTGGTCAGAGGGGGAAACAATGGTTTGGGAACACCAAGTATCAAATAGCAAGCACAAGGAGCTTCAATACGTTGTGGCACGGTGTGGATACCATGCACGATGACCAACGAAAGTAGGCATATGTCACTGACCATGACCAAATAATGTCACGAAGTGTGGTAAACGTTGAAAACTCATAACACGAATCACAAATGGTCAGGGTGGAAGACGATGGTTTGTGAATACTAGTTATCGACTAGCAAGTACAAATACCTTCAATATGTAGTGGCACAGTGTGGCTACAATGGACAGTGACCAACCAAAGTATGCATATGTCACTGACATGGAACAAGTAATTTCACTTCATGTGGTCAATGTTGACAACTCACAACACGAGTCATAGATATTCAGAGGGGGTAACAATGGTTTGGGAACACTAGCTATCAACTAGAAAGCACAAAGACCTTCGATACGTAGCAACACGGCGTGGTAACCAAAGTGGCACAACTCTGGCAAACTCTGGCACAACTCTGGCACAACTCTGGAACATCTCTTGCACAACTTTGGCATAACTCTGGGACAGCTCTGGCACAGCTCTGGCACAATTATGGCACAACTCTGGCACATCTCTGGCACAACTCTGCCACACTTCTGGTACAACTCTGGCACAACTCTGGCACAACTATGGCACAATCATTGCACAACTCTGGCACAACTCTGGCACAACTCTGGCACAACTCTGGCACAACTCTGGCAGAACTCTGGCACAACTCTGGCACAACTCTGGCAGAACTCTGGCACAACTCTGGCACAACTCTGGCAGAACTCTGGCACAACTCTGGCACAACTCTGGCAGAACTCTGGCACAACTCTGGCACAACTCTGGCAGAACTCTGGCACAACTCTGGCACAACTCTGGCAGAACTCTGGCACAACTCTGGCACAACTCTGGCAGAACTCTGGCACAACTCTGGCACAACTCTGGCAGAACTCTGGCACAACTCTGGCACAACTCTGGCAGAACTCTGGCACAACTCTGGCACAACTCTGGCAGAACTCTGGCACAACTCTGGCACAACTCTGGCAGAACTCTGGCACAACTCTGGCACAACTCTGGCAGAACTCTGGCACAACTCTGGCACAACTCTGGCAGAACTCTGGCACAACTCTGGCACAACTCTGGCAGAACTCTGGCACAACTCTGGCACAACTCTGGCAGAACTCTGGCACAACTCTGGCACAACTCTGGCAGAACTCTGGCACAACTCTGGCACAACTCTGGCAGAACTCTGGCACAACTCTGGCACAACTCTGGCAGAACTCTGGCACAACTCTGGCACAACTCTGGCAGAACTCTGGCACAACTCTGGCACAACTCTGGCAGAACTCTGGCACAACTCTGGCACAACTCTGGCAGAACTCTGGCACAACTCTGGCACAACTCTGGCAGAACTCTGGCACAACTCTGGCACAACTCTGGCAGAACTCTGGCACAACTCTGGCACAACTCTGGCAGAACTCTGGCACAACTCTGGCACAACTCTGGCAGAACTCTGGCACAACTCTGGCACAACTCTGGCAGAACTCTGGCACAACTCTGGCACAACTCTGGCAGAACTCTGGCACAACTCTGGCACAACTCTGGCAGAACTCTGGCACAACTCTGGCACAACTCTGGCAGAACTCTGGCACAACTCTGGCACAACTCTGGCAGAACTCTGGCACAACTCTGGCACAACTCTGGCAGAACTCTGGCACAACTCTGGCACAACTCTGGCAGAACTCTGGCACAACTCTGGCACAACTCTGGCAGAACTCTGGCACAACTCTGGCACAACTCTGGCAGAACTCTGGCACAACTCTGGCACAACTCTGGCAGAACTCTGGCACAACTCTGGCACAACTCTGGCAGAACTCTGGCACAACTCTGGCACAACTCTGGCAGAACTCTGGCACAACTCTGGCACAACTCTGGCAGAACTCTGGCACAACTCTGGCACAACTCTGGCAGAACTCTGGCACAACTCTGGCACAACTCTGGCAGAACTCTGGCACAACTCTGGCACAACTCTGGCAGAACTCTGGCACAACTCTGGCACAACTCTGGCAGAACTCTGGCACAACTCTGGCACAACTCTGGCAGAACTCTGGCACAACTCTGGCACAACTCTGGCAGAACTCTGGCACAACTCTGGCACAACTCTGGCAGAACTCTGGCACAACTCTGGCACAACTCTGGCAGAACTCTGGCACAACTCTGGCACAACTCTGGCAGAACTCTGGCACAACTCTGGCACAACTCTGGCAGAACTCTGGCACAACTCTGGCACAACTCTGGCAGAACTCTGGCACAACTCTGGCACAACTCTGGCAGAACTCTGGCACAACTCTGGCACAACTCTGGCAGAACTCTGGCACAACTCTGGCACAACTCTGGCAGAACTCTGGCACAACTCTGGCACAACTCTGGCAGAACTCTGGCACAACTCTGGCACAACTCTGGCAGAACTCTGGCACAACTCTGGCACAACTCTGGCAGAACTCTGGCACAACTCTGGCACAACTCTGGCAGAACTCTGGCACAACTCTGGCACAACTCTGGCAGAACTCTGGCACAACTCTGGCACAACTCTGGCAGAACTCTGGCACAACTCTGGCACAACTCTGGCAGAACTCTGGCACAACTCTGGCACAACTCTGGCAGAACTCTGGCACAACTCTGGCACAACTCTGGCAGAACTCTGGCACAACTCTGGCACAACTCTGGCAGAACTCTGGCACAACTCTGGCACAACTCTGGCAGAACTCTGGCACAACTCTGGCACAACTCTGGCAGAACTCTGGCACAACTCTGGCACAACTCTGGCAGAACTCTGGCACAACTCTGGCACAACTCTGGCAGAACTCTGGCACAACTCTGGCACAACTCTGGCAGAACTCTGGCACAACTCTGGCACAACTCTGGCAGAACTCTGGCACAACTCTGGCACAACTCTGGCAGAACTCTGGCACAACTCTGGCACAACTCTGGCAGAACTCTGGCACAACTCTGGCACAACTCTGGCAGAACTCTGGCACAACTCTGGCACAACTCTGGCAGAACTCTGGCACAACTCTGGCACAACTCTGGCAGAACTCTGGCACAACTCTGGCACAACTCTGGCAGAACTCTGGCACAACTCTGGCACAACTCTGGCAAAACTCCGGCACAACTCTGGCACAACTCTGGCACAATTCTGGCACAATCGTGGGACAACTCTGGCACATCTCTGGCACAACTCTGGCACAACTCTGGCACAACTCTGGCACAACTGTGGCACAACTCTGACACAACTATGGCACATCTCTGGCCCAACTCTGGCACAACTCTGGCACAACTTTGCCACAACGATCGCACACCTCTGGTACAACTCTGGCAAAACTCTGGCACAGGTCTGGCACAACACTGGCAAAACTCTGGCACAACTCTGGCACAACTCTGGCACAACTCTGGCACAACTCTGGCACAACTCTGGCACAACTCTGACACAAGTCTGGTACAACAATGGCACAACTCTGGCACAAATCTGGCACAACTCTGCCAGAACTCTGGCACAACACTGGCACAACTCTGGCACAACTCTGGCACACCTCTGGCACAACTCTGGCACAACTTTGGCACAACTCTGGCACAACTCTGGCACAACGCTGGCACAACTCTGGCACAACTCTGGCCCAACTCTGGCACAACTCTGGCACAACTGTGGTACAACTCTCGCACAACTTTGGCACAACTGTGGCAGAAATCCGGCACAGCTCTGGCACAACTCTGGCACAACTCTGGCACACCTCTGGCACAACTCTGGCAAAACTTTGGGACAACTCGGGCACAACCCTGGCACAACTCTGGCACAACTCTGGCACAACTCTGGCACAAATCTAGCAAAACTCTGGCACAACTCTGGCACAACTCTGGCACATCTCTGGCACAACTCTGGCACAACTCTGGCACAATTCTGCCACGACTCTGGCACAACTCTGCCATGACTCTGGCACAACTCTGGCACAACTATGGCACAACTCTGGCACAATCATGGCGCAATCCTGACACAATCCTGGCAAAACTCTGGCAAACCTCTGGCACAACTCTGGCACAACTATGGCACAACTCTGACAAAACTATGGCACAACTCTGGCACAACTCTGGCACAACTCTGGCACAACTCTGCAACAACTCTGCCACAAGTCTGGCAGAACTCTGCCACAACTCTGGCACAACTCTGGCTCAACTCTGGCACAACTCTGGCACAACTCTGGCACAACTCTGCAACAACTCTGCCACAAGTCTGGCAGAACTCTGCCACAACTCTGGCACAACTCTGGCTCAACTCTGGCACAACTCTGGCACAACTCTGGCACAAATCTGGCACAACTCTGGCACAACATTTGCACAACTCTGGCACAATTATGGCAAAACTTTGACACAACTCTGGCACAACTCTGCCTCAACTCTGGCACAACTCTGGCACACTTATGGCACAACAATGGTATAACTCTGGCACAACTCTGGCACAACTCTTCCAGAACTCTGGCACAACTCTGGCACAACTATGGCACAACACTGGCACAACTCTCGCACAAATCGGGCACAACTCTGGCACAACTGTGGCACAACTCTGGCACAACTGTGGCACAACTCAGGCACCACTCTGGCACGACTGTGGCAGAAATCCGGCACAACTCTGGCACAACTCTGGCACAACTCTGGGACGACTCTGGCACAACTCTGGCACAACTCTGGGACGACTCTGGCACAACTCTGGCACAACTCTGGGACGACTCTGGCACAACTCTGGCACAACTCTGGGACGACTCTGGCACAACTCTGGCACAACTCTGGGACGACTCTGGCACAACTCTGGCACAACTCTGGGACGACTCTGGCACAACTCTGGCACAACTCTGGGACGACTCTGGCACAACTCTGGCACAACTCTGGGACGACTCTGGCACAACTCTGGCACAACTCTGGGACGACTCTGGCACAACTCTGGCACAACTCTGGGACGACTCTGGCACAACTCTGGCACAACTCTGGGACGACTCTGGCACAACTCTGGCACAACTCTGGGACGACTCTGGCACAACTCTGGCACAACTCTGGGACGACTCTGGCACAACTCTGGCACAACTCTGGGACGACTCTGGCACAACTCTGGCACAACTCTGGGACGACTCTGGCACAACTCTGGCACAACTCTGGGACGACTCTGGCACAACTCTGGCACAACTCTGGGACGACTCTGGCACAACTCTGGCACAACTCTGGGACGACTCTGGCACAACTCTGGCACAACTCTGGGACGACTCTGGCACAACTCTGGCACAACTCTGGGACGACTCTGGCACAACTCTGGCACAACTCTGGGACGACTCTGGCACAACTCTGGCACAACTCTGGGACGACTCTGGCACAACTCTGGCACAACTCTGGGACGACTCTGGCACAACTCTGGCACAACTCTGGGACGACTCTGGCACAACTCTGGCACAACTCTGGGACGACTCTGGCACAACTCTGGCACAACTCTGGGACGACTCTGGCACAACTCTGGCACAACTCTGGGACGACTCTGGCACAACTCTGGCACAACTCTGGGACGACTCTGGCACAACTCTGGCACAACTCTGGGACGACTCTGGCACAACTCTGGCACAACTCTGGAACAACTCTGGGACACCGCTGGCACAACTCTGGCACAACTCTGGCACATATCTGGCACAACTCTGGCACAATTCTGGGACAACTCTGGCACAATGCTGGCACAACTCTGGCACAACTATGGCAGAACTCTGGCACAACTCTGCCACAACTCTGCCAGAACTCTACCACAACTCTGGCACAAGTCTGGTACAACTCTGGCACAACTCTGGCACAACTCCGGCACAACTCTGGTACAACTCTGGCACAACTCTGGTACAACTCAGGCACAACTCTGGCACAACTCTGGCAAAGCCCTGGCACAACTCTGGCACAACTCTGCAGAACTCTGGCAGAACTCTAGCGCATCTGTTGCACAACTCCGGTACAACTCTGGCACAACTGTGGCACAACTCTGGCACAACTCTGGAACAACTCTGGCACAACTCTGGCACAACCCTGGCACAACTCTGGCGCCACTCTGGCACTACTCTGCCACAACTCTGGCACAACTCTGGCATTACTCTGGCACAACTCTGGCACAACTCTGGCACAACTCTGGCACAACTCTGGCACACCTCTGGCACAACTCTGGCACAACCCTGGCACAACTCTGGCACAACTCTGGCACAACTCTGGCATGTCAAGATGGAATCCGCGTGGATGCGGTCCCGACGTTGGTCTGATAGACTCTAGTGGTTCACGTCTTCTGTTTCGGGCGAATCTGAGACTGAGCGTGAGCTTTCTGGTCGCCTCACGCTATGTGAGCAGGAATTTAGAGACAGTCAGTTTGCGAAGGGAATAATGTCGTTTTGCGTTATTGTTTTAACATTGACATGATCACAACATGTATAGGGCTATTCATGAGCTTTCCAACGCACCAAACTGCGCGCGATTCTGCCAAGTGTAGCTCAAGTTATGCTTGCCAAAGCGCAGGTCTCACCAACCACAGAAATGCCTAACGTCTCCATGGCGCGCACACGCCGTGGCGCCTTCCTTCACGTGCGAAGCACCTTTCCCAAGGCGCAGATCCAATTGCACGTGGTGTAGGGGTCCCCTGCACTGTTTCCACGCACCCTACCCACTTTTGGGTCGAGTTTGGTGATGGGGTGTGACGAGGTTCGAAACCTGTCCGCGGACCTGCAGTCAGAATTTTGTAAGTCCCCGAGTAACAAAACGTACTTCTGAGTTTCGGGCGTCGAGCCATGATTTTGGCTAAGTCCCCCAGTAACAACCTGCACAACTGGATCCGGCGGATGATCCACCTGATCAGGTGGATTATCCACCGGATGCCTCGGCAGGCCTTCCGGAGCAATTTCTCCAGATGGTATTTTTGTTACTCAATCCGGTCGATTATCCACCGGATTTCGAGTCGCAGCCGGCTCCCAGAGTTGCTGCGCACACCCCAACTTTGGAAGGCCATATCTCCCTCGATACTTGTCCGATTCCGGCGAAANAACAACCCGCACTACTGGATCCGGTGGATGATCCACCTGATCAGGTGGATTATCCACCGGACGCCTCGGCAGGCCTTCCGGAGCAATTTCTCCAGATGGTATTTTTGTTACTCAATCCGGTCGATTATCCACCGGATTTCGAGTCGCAGCCGGCTCCCAGAGTTGCTGCGCACACCCCAACTTTGGAAGGCCATATCTCCCTCGATACTTGTCCGATTCCGGCGAAACAACTTCCACCGGATTCAGCGACTCGTCAACTTTAAGGACAAATCATCCTTTTTAGGATCGGAGCAACTGTCGAGTCCCCAGATCCGCCGGAGCGGAGTTTTCACTTTCTGGCGGCTCGTCGGCGCCTCCCGGCGCCGCACTTGGGCATGCGGAGGGGCAAACTTTTCAACATTCTCCACCTTGCACCTGCCATGCCCGCTGCTCCAGCTTGCTCTTACTCATCTGCCGCTGCGCCCTCCAGCCCATCATAGCTGGTCATCCCAAGCCCGGCCACGCTCATCGCGTGTCGGTCCGCGGGTTGCACTTTGGTCAAGCAATCCGCAATCATGTTGTGAATGCTGCAGTGCTGCAGCACCACCTGCCCCTTCTTGACCATGTCCCGTGCGTAGTGGTAACGCACGTCGATGTGTTTCGTCCTCCTGTGCTGCGTCGGGTTGTTGGTCAACGAGATGGAGCCGGTGTTGTCCTCTTGCACCACCGTTGGCTCCTGCTGCGGCACGCCCAGCTCCCCTTGTAACATGTGGAACCACACCGCCTCCTTGACTGCCTCGGCCAGGGCGATGTACTCCGCTTCCACTGTGGAGGTGGCAACACAGTCCTGCTTCCTGCTGCTAAGGGTGCACACAGGTTCCAAGAACCGTGGTTCCGGAACCGCGGTTCCGGTTCCGGAACCGGAACCGCGGTTCCGGTTCCAAGATTCTGGAACCGTCCAGGAACCGCGATTCCTGAACCCATGTATATGGAGGGGATAATGAGTGGATATGGTTGGGTTTTGGGGCTTTGTTTGCTGATATTGCAGCCTTGGAGGCCATGTGAACACTCCAATCATGTACCCACATACAATAGAGACGTGTTGACAGAAATTTTCATTGTTTTTGTTAAAGAAAACATGCAGGTTTGGAGCTGATCATGCTTCATATGCCTTGCGTACCATGGGATCTTCCGTGGAACCGTGATCAGAACCGCGGTTCCATGAGAACCGCGGTTCCGGAACCGGAACCGCGGTTCCGGTTCTGAGCTGGAACCGGAACCGCGGTTCCGGTTCCATTCTCATAACCGCGGTTCCGTAATGGTGTGCAGCCTTACCTGCTGCACCACGAGACCGCTGCACCAGCGAGGAAGAACATGTAGCCGGATGTGGACTTCCGCTTGTCCACATCCCCGGCGTAGTCTGCATCCGTGTAGCAGACCAGGTGCTAAGGGTCCGCCCGCCCTTTGCCGTCGAACCTCAGGCGCGCGTGGCGCGTCGCCTGCAGGTAGCGAAGGATGCGCTTGACCGCCTGCCAGTGTAGTGGCCCTGGATCGGCCACGTACCTACTCACTTGGCCCATCGCGTAGGCCAGGTCCGGCCGAGTCGTCACCACGGCGTACATGAGGCTGCCCACCGCTGACTGGTACGGTACCCCTGCCATATCCTCCCGCTCTTCTTTTGTTTGCGGCGCCACTGCCGCACTTAGTTCACAGGTCGTGGAGAGAGGACTGCACACTGGTTTGCAGTCCTCCATGCCGTACCGCTTCAGCACCTCGACCACGTATTTGGCCTGTCCCAGCTCAAGCGTGCGCGCCCTCCGGTTCCGCGTAATACTCACCCCGAGGTAAAACTCCAGCTCCCCCATGTCCGACATCTGGAACCTGCTGCTCAACTACTCTTTCAGCTGCTGTAGGCTCGGCAGGTTTGAGGAGCACAAGATCAGATCGTCCACGTAGAGTGCAACAATCTGATGGAGCTTTTTGCTGCGCTGCACGTACATGCTGTGATCCGCCTCACAACGCTTGAAGCCGATTTGTGCCATGAAGCTGTCCATCTGTTGGTACCAGCATCGGGGCGATTGTTTTAGCCCGTACAAGGACTTCCGCAGCTTGCACACCTTGCCCTCCGGCGCCCCCACCCCCTCCGGCACCTCCATGTAGATTTCTTTGTCGATGATGCCGTTGAGGAAGGCCGGTTTTACGTCCATTTGGTGGAGCTCCATGTCCTTCGTGGCTGCCACCGCAAGGATCGCCCGGATGCTTGTGAACTTGGTGACGAGGGCGAATGTGTCATCGTAGTGCTCGCCCTTACGCTGTGCGTACCCCTTTGCCACGAGCCGCGCCTTGTATTTATCCACCACACCTTCCCTTGTGAACTTGGTCTTGAAGACCCACTTGGAGCCGATGACCTTGGCGTCTTTCGTCCTGTCAACCAGCTGCCACGTGTCATTTTCAGCAATGGACGCCAACTCCGACTTGATGGCAACGTCCCACTGCTTCCCCTCGGGCCGCGCAAGCGCCTCTTGCACGGTTGTCAGTTCCGTTGATGCAGCCAGCATGCACCGCGTCATGCCGATCCATCGACCGGTGCCTACGTCGAAACGCTTCCCTGCTCTCTGCTGCCTCCCGCTACGGCGCGGCAGTCTTGGCGGCGTCTCGTCGCTCTGCTGCGATCCTTCAGACTCAGCCCGCTCTGGTGAATCATCGACCGGACGGCTCCCCGAGGATCCCTCCCGCTCCGGTGAACCATCAACCGGATGGACGGCGCGTCCGGAGTATTTTTCTCCGACGCCCGACGTGAACTCCGGAGGGAGTGCGCGCTTCGGCACCCGCGGTGCCTCCTTCGACACATCATTCTGCCGGATCTCCAGCCCAGTTGCATCGTCGTTGGAGTCCTCCACGTCGGCTGCTGCTCTTGCTGCACCGCCGCGCTCCAACGCCACATCATCGACCACCGCGTCTGCCGGCTCCTCCTCGTAGTCAAGGAGCTGGAACCACTCCCCCTGTTTTGGAGTGTTCCCGACGCTCATGTCGTTGCTGCTGCTGCTGAAGCTCTGCTGCTCGTCGAATTCAACATCACGGCTGCAGATGATCTCTTGCGTGCGCGGGTCCCAGAGCTTATACGCCTTTTGCGCGCTCTCGTAGCCAAAAAACAAGCACGGCTTTGCCCGTGGTTCTAGCTTGCTGTCGCGTCGTTGCGCCGCCTGCACCATCACGTGCGCCTTGCACCCGAACACCTTCAGGTGAGCCATGTTTGGCTTGCACCCGCTCCAAACCTCCTACGGCGTCTTCCAGCCGCCCTTACCCTTCAGCACCGCTGTTGGGGTGAGGTTGATGGTGTAGCTTGCTGTACGCACAGCCTCCGCCCTGAACCCTCGCAGCAACCCCGTATCCACAAGCATGGTCCGCACCATGTTGAGCAGCGTCTGGTTCGCCCGCTCCACCACTCCGTTGGACTGTGGCGAGTACGGCGTAGTGGGTTCCCACTTGATGCCCTGCTGCTTCATCCACCCGCTGCAGCCCATGTACTCTCCGCCATTGTTGCTGCATAGCGCTCTGACCTTCCGGCAAGTCTGCCTCTCCACCGCTGCGACATACTCCTTCAGCCGGTCCAGGACCTCACCTTTCCGCTTCATGAAGTACACGTAGAGCTTCCTGCTGCAGTCGTCAATGAGGGTGACGAAGTATCTCAAGCCGCTGTTTGACGGCATTTTGAACGGTCCGCACACGTCGCTGTGCACGACCTCCAGCAGGTCCTTTGCGCGAGCCTCGTTCTCATTAAACGGCTTGCGCCGCGCCTTGCCCAAAATGCAAGGCTCGCACTTTTTATGCGCTGCTGCATCTGCTGCCGGGTCTGCTGCACCGTCGATGACGAGGCCGCGCACCATGTCGCGCTTCGCCATCTCCTTAACGGTTGCGGGCGCCGAATGCCCCAACCGTCGGTGCCAGAGCTCCAGATCAGCGCTCCCTCCCTTGGCCATGTTGACGACGCGCTCCTGCGAGTCTGCTGCGTCTGATGCCGCGGGGACCACCTTGGTCTCCACGATGTAGAGACCGCCCTCGCGCTTCGCCTCCAGCACGACCTCGCCGTCGCCGTCGATGCGCACCACTGCGCCTTTCCTGCGGAAGAGCANCTGTGCACGACCTCCAGCAGGTCCTTTGCGCGAGCCTCGTTCTCATTGAACGGCTTGCGCCGCGCCTTGCCCAAAATGCAAGGCTCGCACTTTTTATGCGCTGCTGCATCTGCTGCCGGGTCTGCTGCACCGTCGATGACGAGGCCGCGCACCATGTCGCGCTTCGCCATCTCCTTAACGGTTGCGGGCGCCGAATGCCCCAACCGTCGGTGCCAGAGCTCCAGATCAGCGCTCCCTCCCTTGGCCATGTTGACGACGCGCTCATGCGAGTCTGCTGCGTCTGATGCCGCGGGGACCACCTTGGTCTCCACGATGTAGAGACCGCCCTCGCGCTTCGCCTCCAGCACGACCTCACCGTCGCCGTCAATGCGCACCACTGCACCTTTCCTGCGGAAGAGCACCTCATACCCCTTGTCCATCAAGCGACTGACACTCAAGATGTCAGCCAGGCCGGGGACGTGCTGCACATAACGGATTGTGCACAGCTCCTTCTTACCGCCCACCACAACTTCCACCTCCACGTTGCCTTGGCCGGCCGCCAGCTTGACTTTGTCGTTCGCGACCACCATTGACTTGGAGAACTTCTTGTAGGTGACGAACCCCACCTTCTCGACTTGGGTGTGCTCCTCGGCCCCGGAATCCAGGCACCGCCTGTTGGCCTTCTTGAGGAAGTGATTCTTGTTGCCGATGAGGAGCGACCTGCCCTTGCTGTTTTTGCCGCCGGTCTTCGCCTCCTCCGGGCACTCGCGGGCCCAATGGCCCTCCTTGTTGCAATTGCGGCACGCACCTTTCTTGGCGCCCTTCTTGCCGCCGCCTCTTCCGCCGCTTCCTTTGCCCCCGTTTCCACCACCATGCGTTTTGGTGACAAGGGCCGATGAGGAAGACAAGGACTCCCCGCAGCTCCGGCGCTGTGCCTCGTTGCGGATGTACTCTGCGACCGCGCCTTAGGTGAGCTTGTCCTTCGCCCATCCTCAAAGGACAGTGATGAGTGGGCCCCAACTGTCAGGTATGGCCACGAGGAGGACCATCGCCTGCAGCTGCGTGTCGATCTTCCACTCCACATCATTGCATTGCGAGACGAGCGACTCGATCTGCTGCATGGCAGAGATGACATCATCTCCCTCCTCGATTCTTACCGTGAGGAGTCACTTCATCGCGACGATTTTGTTCACGAGCGACTTGGATTGATGGATGGAGCAGAGTTGCCAAGCTTCGGCTGCCAGCTTGCAGCCCTGGAAGTAGCCCCACTACGCCTCGGCCGTCCCGGACATCAGTAGCATGAGCGCCTCCGTGTTCTTCTTTTCGAAGGCCTGCTTCTCCGCGTCCGTAGGAGTCGCCTCTGTGAGCACCTCCTTTCCCTGCATGACATCAAGCAGCCCCTTATCCCTGAGGTACAACTCAAAGTGCCACCTCCATAGCCCAAAGCCCGGGCCGCCCGAATGCTTCTGAATGGGCTACGTCTCCTTCTGTGCCATGTGCGCAGCTGCTACTCCGTCGAGTTCTCAGAACTTCACGGCGACGTCCAGGATGACGATCCCATGCGCTGCGGAAGACGTAAACGTTGGAGGCTATCAGACACGTGGGCCCATAACCCTTTGTCAAGATGGAATCCACGTGGATGTGGTCCCGCCGTTGGCCTGATAGACTATAGTGGTTCACGTCTACTGTTTTGGGTGAATCTAAGACTGAGCGTGAGCTTTCTGGTCGCCTCACGCTATGTGAGCAGGAATTTAGAGACAGTCAGTTTGCAAAGGGAATAACGTCATTTTGCGTTATTTTTTACACATACACATGATCACAACATGTATAGGGCTAGTCATGAGCTTTCCAACGCACCAAACTGCGCGAGATTCCGCCAAGCGTAGCTCAAGTTATGCTTGCCGAAGCGCAGGTCTCACCCACCACAGAAACGCCTAACGTCTCCATGGCAGCGCACACGCCGTGGCGCCTTCCTTCACGTGCGAAGCGCCTTTCCCAAGGCGCAGATCCAATTGCACGTGGTGTAGGGGTCCCCTGCACTGTTTCCACGCACCCTACCCACTTTTGGGTCGAGTTTGGTGATGGGGTGTGACGAGGTTCGAAGCCTGTCCGCGGACCTGCAGTCAGAATTTTGTAAGTCCCCGAGTAACAAAACGTACTACTGAGTTTCGGGCGTCGAGCCATGATTTTGGCCAAGTCCCCCAGTAACAACCTGCACTACTGGATCCGGCGGATGATCCACCTAATCAGGTGGATTATTTACCGGACGCCTCGGCAGGCCTTCCGGAGCAATTTCTCCAGATGGTATTTTTGTTACTCAATCCGGTCGATTATCCACCGGATTTCGAGTCGCAGCCGGCTCCTAGAGTCGCTGCGCACACCCCAACTTTGGAAGGCCATATCTCCCTCGATACTTGTCCGATTCCGGCGAAAAAACTTCCAACGGATTCAGTGACTCTTCAACTTTAAGGAGAAATCAACCACTTTAGGATCAGAGCAACTGTCAAGTCGCCAGATCCGCCGGAGCGGATTTTTCACTTTCTGGCGGCTCGTCGGCGCCTCCCGGCGCCGCACTTGGGCATGCGGAGGGGCAAATCTTTCAACATGGCACAACTCTGGCACAACTCTGGCACAACTCTGGCACCCTTCGGGCACAACTCCGGCACAAGTCTGGCACAACTTTTGCACAACTCTGGCACAACTCTGGCACAACTCTGGCACAACTCTGGCACAACTATGGCACAGCTCTGGCACATCTCTGGCACAACTCTGGCACACCTTTGGCAAACCTCTGGCACAACTTGTCAGAATGAAATCTTGACAAGAGGGTCACAACTGATTAAATCGTCTCAATAACGGTTCAGGTCCGGAGTCCGAACCACCTTGACTAACGGTTCCTGGTCATTCGACCGTTCGGGACTCGGTCAAGTCATCCCCTAATAAAGTGACATCTGTTACCTGCGTCCGGCTAGCGGAAAGAAGCTGTTGCTTTGTTAATTGTCCTGTTCTTCCCTTTTTATACCGAGGATGTTCATTCCCTCGAGTTAACCAGAACAGTTCTTTCCATCTTGTTCCCCTTTGGTTCCGCGGCTTCGCCGCCGTGTCTTTGCTCTGCTCACACCTTGCATTCCTTGTCTTTGTCAACCTTTCTGAGCTATTCGCTCAGTCACTCCTGCTCCTTCGCTCAGCCCTCCTACTCAGCCAACCATCACTCATCTCGCTAGCACTCTCTCTCATCAGCTTGTCTACCCCTGCTATGTCACGTCTCAGCCTCTATCGACCTCTACGACTAACTCCTCGAGACTGCTCTTGCTTACGTCACTCCGCTAACGTACACTTGCGTGTCCCGACGCTTATGCCTGCTTCTGCTGCTGTTCTTGTGCCTGCATTCTTCTGACATGGTATCAGAGCTTCAGACAACATCACCTGGAGTCCAGTGACCACATCATCGCTCTGCCGCCACCCTCCTCCGTCGCTTCCATTTGCATCCTTCTACTGCCGCTACCGTCGCCTCGCATCTTTTCACTTCGTCAGCAGCTGACATCTAGCAGCACCGCGTGGAGAAGTTCCCACGCTGAAGAAAACGTCTCGTCATCCCAAGGAAGCCCTGTGCCCATTTTCGCACCCGTGGCCAACGATCAGTGACTCGTCGTCTACATCAGCTGCAAGTAACTCCCGAGCCGCAGCCTGCCGTCAACTACCTAGAAGTTTCCTGCTATCCACTATTCACTGCTCCGCATCTCTCCGGCCTGCGCAAGTGTCCCTCGCCATCTTCCACTTCCCTCATCTCTTAACCTTCTACTCCTACTCCATCATCATCAGTCCTCTCGCGTCCATCATCTCAAGCTGCATCCTCGCATGGCCTTCTCGCCTCATCAACAGCTACAGCCAAACTACCGCCGTCAGGATATCGGACACCACCAGTCTTCCTGCTCCCATTTTCCAGCCAACTGGGGAACAAGCCGGCACTTTTCTGACATCAGCGGACTAGTGTCTCTACCCGCTGCTTGACTCCCTCTATCGCAACCAACTCCCTCGAACTATCAGAATATCAGACACCACCAGTCTTCCTGCCCGCAAAGGGCCAACTGGGGAACAAGCCATCACTCTCCTAGAAGTAGAAGAAGTGGTTGTGTCGCTCTACCTCTTTGTCGCGTCGCCTCTCATCTCGCCTCCGTCCGATTATCCCATGCTCCGCCATCCTCCTCGTGCAGCATTCTCTGCAACATTCTCTTCTGTTGGCATCAGCCCTCCTCATCCTCCTCACATCATCCACCGTCCTCACCTCATCGTCATCTGCCGCCCTTCAGCCTCTCCGTCATCAACATCCTCCGCACCGCCTTCACACCAATCATCTTCATCAGCATCAGTTCGCAGCGCACGTGGTTCCGCCCCTGTGTCCACTCATTCATCAATTGCCTCCTCCGCTTCCGCATCGCTTTGAGCTCGGCACAAGGATCCGCCCGGTCACATCGCTCGTTCCGCAACGACCTGCGCCCACGCCAAAACTTCCTTCAGCGCACGTGGCTCGCCCCTGCGCCCACTCAGCCATCATCATCAGCCTCCATTTTCTCATCAGCAATCATCAGCATATGTGAACGGCACGAGGATCTGCACAAGCTAGCTGCTCGTTTCACAGCAGCCTGCACCCACGCCGATAGCAGATTTATCGCGGCGCGTTGGCACCTGCCTTCCCCTTGCTGCATCCTACTCCCCTGTTTCAGCAGCGTACGTGGTTCCGCCCCTGCGTCCACTCATCCATCAAGTGTCTCCTCCGCTTCCGCATCACTCTCAGATCGGTACAAGGATCCGCCCGGTCGCATTGCTCAAGTCGCGACGACCTGCGCCCACGCCAAAACTTCATAACGTACGTGGTCTCGCCCCTGCGCCCACTCCTCAGCTCCGCATCCCTACGCCATCATCGGTCTCGCATCATCTGGTCGGCGCACGGGTCCGTCCGGTCGCATCGCAGCTTCTGCGACGACCTGCGTCCACGCTGAAATTTCCGTAACGCACGTGGTTTCATCCCTGCACTCATTTTACATACAAACCCTCTCCCTCCATCATCAGCATCGACTCAGCTTCTGCCGTCTCTCTTCCCCAACAATCCGCTTCATTCACTTGGTCAGAAGATTTGGTCGCCATCACCTCCCCTTACCTCTTCCATCAGGACATGTCAATTCAGCACCTTGACAAACCCTGCCACCACTAGTTTGGTGCTTGTGCTCTCGCTGAAAAACCCTATGCTCGTCACCATCATAGTCATCCTATTCTCTCATGGATGAGCAAAGACGCACCAGTGTTCTCTAAAATGAGGTTGCCACCCTGGACGATCACATTGACTCACTTCGCTTTAACAACGATGGGAGTCACAACTTTGAACAATGGCGCCGTCAATTACGGCGAGAAATTGCCAAGCTGGACATAAACGACTACAACCTCCTTGATGTGCTTTGCAACGTTGGCAGCAGAGAAGCCCGCCGAACGGCACGAGGAAGACGAGAATATGGAATCGCCCAAACTCAACTGCGAGGGCTTCTTTACATGAGCACCTATGATGAGTTCCACCTCATCATCGCAGCTCATCGTCATCAACCTGTCTTCCGCACTATTGAAGCACTCACAGACTACTGCAGCCAAAGAGGAACACAACCTCCTGAGCCGCGTCCAGCTGAGCTTGATCCTCCCCCATACCGTGAACTCATGGAGGAACTACGTCTTCAGTTGCAACCCTTCATCAGGGATCACAGGAGAATGGAACAAGACGCAGAACTAAGCGCCACTAAAGAAAGGCCTCGCACCACTCAGTCACCTACATCTTCTAATGGGGTGGACTACTAGGAGCGCTACTACTAGCTCGTTCTCCTGACAGTACTCCCACACTCTTACTGTCCTCTTGTCAAATTTCAAGGGGGGTGTCAGAATGAAATCTTGACAAGAGGGTCGCAACTGATTCAATCGTCTCAATAACCGTTCAGGTCCGGAGTCCGAACCAACTTGACTAACGATTCCTGGTCATTCGACCGTTCAGAACTCAGTCAAGTCATCTCCTAATAAAGTGACATCTGTCACCCACGTCCGGCTAGCCGAAAGAAGCCATTACGTTGCTCCTTGTCCTGTTCTGCCCTTTTTATACCGATGATGTTCATTCCCTCGAGTTAACCAGAATAGTTCTTCCCATCGTGTTCCCCTTTGGTTTTGCGGCTTCGCCACCGTGTCTTCGCTCTGCTCGCACCTTGCATTCCTTGTCTTTGTCAGCCTTTCTGAGCTATTTGCTCAGTCACTCCCGCTCCTTCACTCAGCCCTCCTACTCAGCCAACCATCACTCATCTCGCTAGCATTCTCTCTCATTAGCTTGTCTACCCCTACTATCTCACGTATCAGCCTCTATCGACCTCTGCGACTAACTCCTCGGGACCGCTCTCGCTTCCGTCACTCCGCTGACGTACACTTGCGTGTCACGACACTTCCGCCTGCTTCTGCTGCTACTCTCGTGCCTGCATTCTTCTGACACAACTATGGCACAACTATGGCACAACTCTGGCACAACTCTGGCACAACTCTGGCACAACTTTGGCACAACTCTGGTACAACTCTGGCACAACTCTGGCACAACTCTGGCACAACTATGGCACAACTCTGGCCTTATTCTGGCACAACTCTGACATAACTCTGGCACAACTATGGCACAACTGTGGCACGGCTCTGGGACAACTTTGGCACAACTGTGGCACAACTGTGGCACAACTGTGGCACAACTGTGGCACAACTGTGGCACAACTGTGGCACAACTGTGGCACAACTGTGGCACAACTGTGGCACAACTGTGGCACAACTGTGGCACAACTGTGGCACAACTGTGGCACAACTGTGGCACAACTGTGGCACAACTGTGGCACAACTGTGGCACAACTGTGGCACAACTGTGGCACAACTGTGGCACAACTGTGGCACAACTGTGGCACAACTGTGGCACAACTGTGGCACAACTGTGGCACAACTGTGGCACAACTGTGGCACAACTGTGGCACAACTGTGGCACAACTGTGGCACAACTGTGGCACAACTGTGGCACAACTGTGGCACAACTGTGGCACAACTGTGGCACAACTGTGGCACAACTGTGGCACAACTGTGGCACAACTGTGGCACAACTGTGGCACAACTGTGGCACAACTGTGGCACAACTGTGGCACAACTGTGGCACAACTGTGGCACAACTGTGGCACAACTGTGGCACAACTGTGGCACAACTGTGGCACAACTGTGGCACAACTGTGGCACAACTGTGGCACAACTGTGGCACAACTGTGGCACAACTGTGGCACAACTGTGGCACAACTGTGGCACAACTGTGGCACAACTGTGGCACAACTGTGGCACAACTGTGGCACAACTGTGGCACAACTGTGGCACAACTGTGGCACAACTGTGGCACAACTGTGGCACAACTGTGGCACAACTGTGGCACAACTGTGGCACAACTGTGGCACAACTGTGGCACAACTGTGGCACAACTGTGGCACAACTGTGGCACAACTGTGGCACAACTGTGGCACAACTGTGGCACAACTGTGGCACAACTGTGGCACAACTGTGGCACAACTGTGGCACAACTGTGGCACAACTGTGGCACAACTGTGGCACAACTGTGGCACAACTGTGGCACAACTGTGGCACAACTGTGGCACAACTGTGGCACAACTGTGGCACAACTGTGGCACAACTGTGGCACAACTGTGGCACAACTGTGGCACAACTGTGGCACAACTGTGGCACAACTGTGGCACAACTGTGGCACAACTGTGGCACAACTGTGGCACAACTGTGGCACAACTGTGGCACAACTGTGGCACAACTGTGGCACAACTGTGGCACAACTGTGGCACAACTGTGGCACAACTGTGGCACAACTGTGGCACAACTGTGGCACAACTGTGGCACAACTGTGGCACAACTGTGGCACAACTGTGGCACAACTGTGGCACAACTGTGGCACAACTGTGGCACAACTGTGGCACAACTGTGGCACAACTGTGGCACAACTGTGGCACAACTGTGGCACAACTGTGGCACAACTGTGGCACAACTGTGGCACAACTGTGGCACAACTGTGGCACAACTGTGGCACAACTGTGGCACAACTGTGGCACAACTGTGGCACAACTGTGGCACAACTGTGGCACAACTGTGGCACAACTGTGGCACAACTGTGGCACAACTGTGGCACAACTGTGGCACAACTGTGGCACAACTGTGGCACAACTGTGGCACAACTGTGGCACAACTGTGGCACAACTGTGGCACAACTGTGGCACAACTGTGGCACAACTGTGGCACAACTGTGGCACAACTGTGGCACAACTGTGGCACAACTGTGGCACAACTGTGGCACAACTGTGGCACAACTGTGGCACAACTGTGGCACAACTGTGGCACAACTGTGGCACAACTGTGGCACAACTGTGGCACAACTGTGGCACAACTGTGGCACAACTGTGGCACAACTGTGGCACAACTGTGGCACAACTGTGGCACAACTGTGGCACAACTGTGGCACAACTGTGGCACAACTGTGGCACAACTGTGGCACAACTGTGGCACAACTGTGGCACAACTGTGGCACAACTGTGGCACAACTGTGGCACAACTGTGGCACAACTGTGGCACAACTGTGGCACAACTGTGGCACAACTGTGGCACAACTGTGGCACAACTGTGGCACAACTGTGGCACAACTGTGGCACAACTGTGGCACAACTGTGGCACAACTGTGGCACAACTGTGGCACAACTGTGGCACAACTGTGGCACAACTGTGGCACAACTGTGGCACAACTGTGGCACAACTGTGGCACAACTGTGGCACAACTGTGGCACAACTGTGGCACAACTGTGGCACAACTGTGGCACAACTGTGGCACAACTGTGGCACAACTGTGGCACAACTGTGGCACAACTGTGGCACAACTGTGGCACAACTGTGGCACAACTGTGGCACAACTGTGGCACAACTGTGGCACAACTGTGGCACAACTGTGGCACAACTGTGGCACAACTGTGGCACAACTGTGGCACAACTGTGGCACAACTGTGGCACAACTGTGGCACAACTGTGGCACAACTGTGGCACAACTGTGGCACAACTGTGGCACAACTGTGGCACAACTGTGGCACAACTGTGGCACAACTGTGGCACAACTGTGGCACAACTGTGGCACAACTGTGGCACAACTGTGGCACAACTGTGGCACAACTGTGGCACAACTGTGGCACAACTGTGGCACGGCTCTGGGACAACTTTGGCACAACTATGGCACAAATGTCGCACAACTCTGGCACAAGTCTGGTACAACTCTGGCACAAATCAGGCACAACTCCGGCACAACTTTGGCACAAATCTGGCACGACTCTGGCACAACTCTGGCACAACCTGGCACAACTCTGGCACCTCTCTGGCACAACTCTGGCATAACTCTGGCACAACCCTGGCATAACTCTGGCACAACTCTTGCACAACTCTGGCACAAATCTGGCACAACTCTGGCACAACTGTGGCAGAATCCTGGCACAACTCTGGCACAACTCTGGCACAACTTTGGCACAACTCTGGCACAACTCTGGCACTACTCTGGCAAAACTCTGGCACAAGTCTAGCACAACTCTGGCAAAACTCTAGCACAGCTCTGGCACAAGTCTGGCAAAACTCTTCCACAACTCTGGCATAACTCTGGCACAACTCTGGCACAACGTTGGCATAACTCTGGCACAATTCTGGCACCACTGTGGCACAACTTTGGCACAACTTTGGCATAACTGTGGCCAAAATCCGGCACAACTCTGGAACAACTCTGGCACAACTCTGGCACAGCTATGGCACAACTCTGGCACAACTCTGGGACAACTATGGCAGAGCCCTTGCCCAACTCTGGCAAAACTCTGGCACAACTCTGGCACAACTCTGGCAAACCTTTGGCACAACCCTGGAACAACTCTAGCAAAATTCTGGCACAACTCTGGCACAAGTCTGGCAGAACTGTGGCACATCTCTTGCAAAACTCCGGCACAACTCTGGTACAACTGTGGCACAACTCTGGCATAACTCTGGCACAACTCTGGCACAACTCTGGTACAACCCTGGCACGACTGTGGCACAACTCTGGCAGAACTCTGGCACTACACTACCACAGCCCTGGCACAACTCTGGCACAACTCTGGCACAACTCTGGCACAACTCTGGCACAACTGTGGCACAACTCTGGCATAACTCTGGCACAACTCTGGCACAACCCTGGCACATTCCCGGCAGAACTCTGGCACAACTCTGGTACAACTCTGGCACAACTCTGGCATAACTCTGGCACAACTCTGGCACAACCCTGGCACATTCCCGGCAGAACTCTGGCACAACTCTGGTACAACTCTGGCACAACTCTGGCATAACTCTGGCACAACTCTGGCACAACCCTGGCACATTCCCGGCAGAACTCTGGCACAACTCTGGTACAACTCTGGCACAACTCTGGCATAACTCTGGCACAACTCTGGCACAACCCTGGCACATTCCCGGCAGAACTCTGGCACAACTCTGGTACAACTCTGGCACAACTCTGGCATAACTCTGGCACAACTCTGGCACAACCCTGGCACATTCCCGGCAGAACTCTGGCACAACTCTGGTACAACTCTGGCACAACTCTGGCATAACTCTGGCACAACTCTGGCACAACCCTGGCACATTCCCGGCAGAACTCTGGCACAACTCTGGTACAACTCTGGCACAACTCTGGCATAACTCTGGCACAACTCTGGCACAACCCTGGCACATTCCCGGCAGAACTCTGGCACAACTCTGGTACAACTCTGGCACAACTCTGGCATAACTCTGGCACAACTCTGGCACAACCCTGGCACATTCCCGGCAGAACTCTGGCACAACTCTGGTACAACTCTGGCACAACTCTGGCATAACTCTGGCACAACTCTGGCACAACCCTGGCACATTCCCGGCAGAACTCTGGCACAACTCTGGTACAACTCTGGCACAACTCTGGCATAACTCTGGCACAACTCTGGCACAACCCTGGCACATTCCCGGCAGAACTCTGGCACAACTCTGGTACAACTCTGGCACAACTCTGGCATAACTCTGGCACAACTCTGGCACAACCCTGGCACATTCCCGGCAGAACTCTGGCACAACTCTGGTACAACTCTGGCACAACTCTGGCATAACTCTGGCACAACTCTGGCACAACCCTGGCACATTCCCGGCAGAACTCTGGCACAACTCTGGTACAACTCTGGCACAACTCTGGCATAACTCTGGCACAACTCTGGCACAACCCTGGCACATTCCCGGCAGAACTCTGGCACAACTCTGGTACAACTCTGGCACAACTCTGGCATAACTCTGGCACAACTCTGGCACAACCCTGGCACATTCCCGGCAGAACTCTGGCACAACTCTGGTACAACTCTGGCACAACTCTGGCATAACTCTGGCACAACTCTGGCACAACCCTGGCACATTCCCGGCAGAACTCTGGCACAACTCTGGTACAACTCTGGCACAACTCTGGCATAACTCTGGCACAACTCTGGCACAACCCTGGCACATTCCCGGCAGAACTCTGGCACAACTCTGGTACAACTCTGGCACAACTCTGGCATAACTCTGGCACAACTCTGGCACAACCCTGGCACATTCCCGGCAGAACTCTGGCACAACTCTGGTACAACTCTGGCACAACTCTGGCATAACTCTGGCACAACTCTGGCACAACCCTGGCACATTCCCGGCAGAACTCTGGCACAACTCTGGTACAACTCTGGCACAACTCTGGCATAACTCTGGCACAACTCTGGCACAACCCTGGCACATTCCCGGCAGAACTCTGGCACAACTCTGGTACAACTCTGGCACAACTCTGGCACAATTCTGGCACAACTCTGGCACAACTCCTGGCACAACTCTGGCACAACTCTGCCACAACTTTGGCACAACTCTGGCACAACTCTGGCACAACTATGGCACAACTCTGGAACAACTCTGGCACAACTCTGGCGCAACTCTGGCACAACTCTGGCATAACTCTGGCACATGTTTGGGACAACTGTGGCACAGCTCTGGCACGACTTTGGCACAACTGTGGCGAAAATTCGGCACAACTCAGGCACAACTCTGGCACAAATCTGGCACAACTCTGGCACAACTCTGGCGCAACTCTGGCACATCTCTGGCATAACTATGGCACAACTTAGGCACAACTGTGGCACAAATCCAGCACAACTCTGGCACATCTCTGGCAGAACCCTAGCACAACTCTGGCACAACTCTGGCACTACTCAGGCACAACTCTGACACAACTATGGAACAACTCTGGAACAATTCTGGCACAACTTTTGCGCAACTCTGGCACAACTCTGGCACAACTCTGGCACAACTCTGGTACAACTCTGGCACAACTCTAGCACAACTCTGGCACAACTCTTGCACAACTTTCGCACAACACTGGCACAACTCTGGCACTACTCTGGCACAACTATGGCGTAACTCTGGCACAACTCTAGCACAACTCTGGCACAACTCTTGCACAACTTTCGCACAACACTGGCACAACTCTGGCACTACTCTGGCACAACTATGGCGTAACTCTGGCACAACTCTAGCACAACTCTGGCACAACTCTTGCACAACTTTCGCACAACACTGGCACAACTCTGGCACTACTCTGGCACAACTATGGCGTAACTCTGGCACAACTCTAGCACAACTCTGGCACAACTCTTGCACAACTTTCGCACAACACTGGCACAACTCTGGCACTACTCTGGCACAACTATGGCGTAACTCTGGCACAACTCTAGCACAACTCTGGCACAACTCTTGCACAACTTTCGCACAACACTGGCACAACTCTGGCACTACTCTGGCACAACTATGGCGTAACTCTGGCACAACTCTAGCACAACTCTGGCACAACTCTTGCACAACTTTCGCACAACACTGGCACAACTCTGGCACTACTCTGGCACAACTATGGCGTAACTCTGGCACAACTCTAGCACAACTCTGGCACAACTCTTGCACAACTTTCGCACAACACTGGCACAACTCTGGCACTACTCTGGCACAACTATGGCGTAACTCTGGCACAACTCTAGCACAACTCTGGCACAACTCTTGCACAACTTTCGCACAACACTGGCACAACTCTGGCACTACTCTGGCACAACTATGGCGTAACTCTGGCACAACTCTAGCACAACTCTGGCACAACTCTTGCACAACTTTCGCACAACACTGGCACAACTCTGGCACTACTCTGGCACAACTATGGCGTAACTCTGGCACAACTCTAGCACAACTCTGGCACAACTCTTGCACAACTTTCGCACAACACTGGCACAACTCTGGCACTACTCTGGCACAACTATGGCGTAACTCTGGCACAACTCTAGCACAACTCTGGCACAACTCTTGCACAACTTTCGCACAACACTGGCACAACTCTGGCACTACTCTGGCACAACTATGGCGTAACTCTGGCACAACTCTAGCACAACTCTGGCACAACTCTTGCACAACTTTCGCACAACACTGGCACAACTCTGGCACTACTCTGGCACAACTATGGCGTAACTCTGGCACAACTCTAGCACAACTCTGGCACAACTCTTGCACAACTTTCGCACAACACTGGCACAACTCTGGCACTACTCTGGCACAACTATGGCGTAACTCTGGCACAACTCTAGCACAACTCTGGCACAACTCTTGCACAACTTTCGCACAACACTGGCACAACTCTGGCACTACTCTGGCACAACTATGGCGTAACTCTGGCACAACTCTAGCACAACTCTGGCACAACTCTTGCACAACTTTCGCACAACACTGGCACAACTCTGGCACTACTCTGGCACAACTATGGCGTAACTCTGGCACAACTCTAGCACAACTCTGGCACAACTCTTGCACAACTTTCGCACAACACTGGCACAACTCTGGCACTACTCTGGCACAACTATGGCGTAACTCTGGCACAACTCTAGCACAACTCTGGCACAACTCTTGCACAACTTTCGCACAACACTGGCACAACTCTGGCACTACTCTGGCACAACTATGGCGTAACTCTGGCACAACTCTAGCACAACTCTGGCACAACTCTTGCACAACTTTCGCACAACACTGGCACAACTCTGGCACTACTCTGGCACAACTATGGCGTAACTCTGGCACAACTCTAGCACAACTCTGGCACAACTCTTGCACAACTTTCGCACAACACTGGCACAACTCTGGCACTACTCTGGCACAACTATGGCGTAACTCTGGCACAACTCTAGCACAACTCTGGCACAACTCTTGCACAACTTTCGCACAACACTGGCACAACTCTGGCACTACTCTGGCACAACTATGGCGTAACTCTGGCACAACTCTAGCACAACTCTGGCACAACTCTTGCACAACTTTCGCACAACACTGGCACAACTCTGGCACTACTCTGGCACAACTATGGCGTAACTCTGGCACAACTCTAGCACAACTCTGGCACAACTCTTGCACAACTTTCGCACAACACTGGCACAACTCTGGCACTACTCTGGCACAACTATGGCGTAACTCTGGCACAACTCTAGCACAACTCTGGCACAACTCTTGCACAACTTTCGCACAACACTGGCACAACTCTGGCACTACTCTGGCACAACTATGGCGTAACTCTGGCACAACTCTAGCACAACTCTGGCACAACTCTTGCACAACTTTCGCACAACACTGGCACAACTCTGGCACTACTCTGGCACAACTATGGCGTAACTCTGGCACAACTCTAGCACAACTCTGGCACAACTCTTGCACAACTTTCGCACAACACTGGCACAACTCTGGCACTACTCTGGCACAACTATGGCGTAACTCTGGCACAACTCTAGCACAACTCTGGCACAACTCTTGCACAACTTTCGCACAACACTGGCACAACTCTGGCACTACTCTGGCACAACTATGGCGTAACTCTGGCACAACTCTAGCACAACTCTGGCACAACTCTTGCACAACTTTCGCACAACACTGGCACAACTCTGGCACTACTCTGGCACAACTATGGCGTAACTCTGGCACAACTCTAGCACAACTCTGGCACAACTCTTGCACAACTTTCGCACAACACTGGCACAACTCTGGCACTACTCTGGCACAACTATGGCGTAACTCTGGCACAACTCTAGCACAACTCTGGCACAACTCTTGCACAACTTTCGCACAACACTGGCACAACTCTGGCACTACTCTGGCACAACTATGGCGTAACTCTGGCACAACTCTAGCACAACTCTGGCACAACTCTTGCACAACTTTCGCACAACACTGGCACAACTCTGGCACTACTCTGGCACAACTATGGCGTAACTCTGGCACAACTCTAGCACAACTCTGGCACAACTCTTGCACAACTTTCGCACAACACTGGCACAACTCTGGCACTACTCTGGCACAACTATGGCGTAACTCTGGCACAACTCTAGCACAACTCTGGCACAACTCTTGCACAACTTTCGCACAACACTGGCACAACTCTGGCACTACTCTGGCACAACTATGGCGTAACTCTGGCACAACTCTAGCACAACTCTGGCACAACTCTTGCACAACTTTCGCACAACACTGGCACAACTCTGGCACTACTCTGGCACAACTATGGCGTAACTCTGGCACAACTCTAGCACAACTCTGGCACAACTCTTGCACAACTTTCGCACAACACTGGCACAACTCTGGCACTACTCTGGCACAACTATGGCGTAACTCTGGCACAACTCTAGCACAACTCTGGCACAACTCTTGCACAACTTTCGCACAACACTGGCACAACTCTGGCACTACTCTGGCACAACTATGGCGTAACTCTGGCACAACTCTAGCACAACTCTGGCACAACTCTTGCACAACTTTCGCACAACACTGGCACAACTCTGGCACTACTCTGGCACAACTATGGCGTAACTCTGGCACAACTCTAGCACAACTCTGGCACAACTCTTGCACAACTTTCGCACAACACTGGCACAACTCTGGCACTACTCTGGCACAACTATGGCGTAACTCTGGCACAACTCTAGCACAACTCTGGCACAACTCTTGCACAACTTTCGCACAACACTGGCACAACTCTGGCACTACTCTGGCACAACTATGGCGTAACTCTGGCACAACTCTAGCACAACTCTGGCACAACTCTTGCACAACTTTCGCACAACACTGGCACAACTCTGGCACTACTCTGGCACAACTATGGCGTAACTCTGGCACAACTCTAGCACAACTCTGGCACAACTCTTGCACAACTTTCGCACAACACTGGCACAACTCTGGCACTACTCTGGCACAACTATGGCGTAACTCTGGCACAACTCTAGCACAACTCTGGCACAACTCTTGCACAACTTTCGCACAACACTGGCACAACTCTGGCACTACTCTGGCACAACTATGGCGTAACTCTGGCACAACTCTAGCACAACTCTGGCACAACTCTTGCACAACTTTCGCACAACACTGGCACAACTCTGGCACTACTCTGGCACAACTATGGCGTAACTCTGGCACAACTCTAGCACAACTCTGGCACAACTCTTGCACAACTTTCGCACAACACTGGCACAACTCTGGCACTACTCTGGCACAACTATGGCGTAACTCTGGCACAACTCTAGCACAACTCTGGCACAACTCTTGCACAACTTTCGCACAACACTGGCACAACTCTGGCACTACTCTGGCACAACTATGGCGTAACTCTGGCACAACTCTAGCACAACTCTGGCACAACTCTTGCACAACTTTCGCACAACACTGGCACAACTCTGGCACTACTCTGGCACAACTATGGCGTAACTCTGGCACAACTCTAGCACAACTCTGGCACAACTCTTGCACAACTTTCGCACAACACTGGCACAACTCTGGCACTACTCTGGCACAACTATGGCGTAACTCTGGCACAACTCTAGCACAACTCTGGCACAACTCTTGCACAACTTTCGCACAACACTGGCACAACTCTGGCACTACTCTGGCACAACTATGGCGTAACTCTGGCACAACTCTAGCACAACTCTGGCACAACTCTTGCACAACTTTCGCACAACACTGGCACAACTCTGGCACTACTCTGGCACAACTCCGGCTCAACTTTGGCACAACTCTGGCACAACTCTGGCACAACTCTGGCACAACTCTGGCACAACTATGGCATAACTCTGGCACAACTATGGCATAACTCTGGCACAACTCTAGCACAACTGTGGCACAGCTCTGGCATGGCTTTGGCACAACTGTGGTGAAAATTCGGCACAACTCTGGCACAAATCTGGCACAACTATGGCACAACCCTGGCACAACTCTGGCACAACTATGGCGCAACTCTGGCACAACTCTGGCATAACTCTGGCACACGTTTGGGACAACTGTGGCACAACTCCGCCACAACTTTGGCACAACTGTGGCACAAATCCGGCACAACTCTGGCACAACTCTGGCACAACTCTGGCACAACTCTGGCACAACTCTGGCTCAACTCTGGAACAACTCAGTCACATCTCTGGCACAACCTTAGCACATCTCTGGCAAAACTCTGGCACTACTCTGGCACAACTCTGGCACAACTCTGGAACAACTCTGGAACAATTCTGGCACAACTCTGGTACAACTCTGGCACAACTTTGGCACAAGTCTGGTACAACTCTGGCGCAACTCTGGCACAACCCTGGCATAACTTTGGCATAACTCTGGCACAACTCTGGCACTACTCTGGCACAATTCCGGCTCAACTATGGCACAACTCTGGCACAACTCTGGCAAAACTCTGGCACAACTCTGGCACAACTTTGGCACAACTCTGGCACAACTCTGGCACAACTCTGGCACAACTCTGGCACAACTATGGCATAACTCTGGCACAACTATGGCATAACTTTGGCACAACTCTGGCACAACTGTGGCACAGCTCTGGCACGACTTTGGCACAACTGTGGTGAAAATTTGGCACAACTCTGGCACAACTCTGGCACAACTATGGCACAACTCTGGCACAACTCTGCCACAACTCTAGCATAACTCTGGCACACGTTTGGGACAACTGTGGCACAACTCTGCCACAACTTTGGCACAACTGTGGCACAAATCCAGCACAACCCTGGCACAACTCTGGCATAACTCAGGCACAACTCTGGCACAACTCTGGCTCAACTCTGGCACAACTCTGTCACATCTCTGGCACAACCCTAGTACAGCTCTGGCACAACTCTGGCACTACTCTGGCAAAACTCTGGCACAACTCTGGAACAACTCTGGAACAATTCTGGCACAACTCTGGTACAACTCTGGCACAACTCTGGCACAAGTCTGGTACAACTCTGGCACAAATCTGGCACAACCCTGGCACAACTCTGGCACAACTCTGGCACGACTCTGGCACAACTCTGGCACGACTCTGGCACAACTCTGGCACGACTCTGGCACAACTCTGGCACGACTCTGGCACAACCCTGGCACAACTCTGGCACAACTCTGGCACAACTCTGGCACGACTCTGGCACAACTCTGGCACGACTCTGGTACAACTCTGGCACAACTCTGGCACAACTCTGGCACAACTCTTGGATAACTATGGCACAACTATGGCATAACTCTGGCACAACTCTAGCACAACTATGGCACAGCTTTGGCACGACTTTGGCACAACTGTGGCGAAACTGTGGCACAACTCTGGCACAACTTAGGCACCACTGATGCACAAATCCAGCACAACTCTGGCACATCTCCCGCACAACCCTAGCACAACTCTGGCATAACTTTGGCACTACTCTGGCACAACTCTAGCACAACTCTGGAATAACTCTGGAACAATTCTGGCACAACTCTGGCAGAACTCTGGCACAACTCTGGCACAAATCAGGCACAACTCTGGTACAACTCTGGCACAACTCGGGCAAAAATCCGGCACAACTCTGGCACAACTTTGGCACAGCAATGGCACAACTGTGGCAGAACTCTGGCACAACACTGGCACAACTCTGGCACAACTCTGGCACAACTCTGGCACAACTCTGGCACATCTCTGGCACAACCCTGGCACAACTCTGGCACAACTCTGGCACATCTCTGGCACATCTCTGGCACATTTCTGGCTCAACTCTGGCACAACTCTGGCAAAACTCTGGCACATCTCTGGCACAGCTCTGGCCCAACTCTGGCACAACTCTGGCACATCTCTGGCACATCTCTGGCACATTTCTGGCTCAACTCTGGCACAACTCTGGCAAAACTCTGGCACATCTCTGGCACAGCTCTGGCCCAACTCTGGCACAACTCTGGCACATCTCTGGCACATCTCTGGCACATTTCTGGCTCAACTCTGGCACAACTCTGGCAAAACTCTGGCACATCTCTGGCACAGCTCTGGCCCAACTCTGGCACAACTCTGGCACATCTCTGGCACATCTCTGGCACATTTCTGGCTCAACTCTGGCACAACTCTGGCAAAACTCTGGCACATCTCTGGCACAGCTCTGGCCCAACTCTGGCACAACTCTGGCACATCTCTGGCACATCTCTGGCACATTTCTGGCTCAACTCTGGCACAACTCTGGCAAAACTCTGGCACATCTCTGGCACAGCTCTGGCCCAACTCTGGCACAACTCTGGCACATCTCTGGCACATCTCTGGCACATTTCTGGCTCAACTCTGGCACAACTCTGGCAAAACTCTGGCACATCTCTGGCACAGCTCTGGCCCAACTCTGGCACAACTCTGGCACATCTCTGGCACATCTCTGGCACATTTCTGGCTCAACTCTGGCACAACTCTGGCAAAACTCTGGCACATCTCTGGCACAGCTCTGGCCCAACTCTGGCACAACTCTGGCACATCTCTGGCACATCTCTGGCACATTTCTGGCTCAACTCTGGCACAACTCTGGCAAAACTCTGGCACATCTCTGGCACAGCTCTGGCCCAACTCTGGCACAACTCTGGCACATCTCTGGCACATCTCTGGCACATTTCTGGCTCAACTCTGGCACAACTCTGGCAAAACTCTGGCACATCTCTGGCACAGCTCTGGCCCAACTCTGGCACAACTCTGGCACATCTCTGGCACATCTCTGGCACATTTCTGGCTCAACTCTGGCACAACTCTGGCAAAACTCTGGCACATCTCTGGCACAGCTCTGGCCCAACTCTGGCACAACTCTGGCACATCTCTGGCACATCTCTGGCACATTTCTGGCTCAACTCTGGCACAACTCTGGCAAAACTCTGGCACATCTCTGGCACAGCTCTGGCCCAACTCTGGCACAACTCTGGCACATCTCTGGCACATCTCTGGCACATTTCTGGCTCAACTCTGGCACAACTCTGGCAAAACTCTGGCACATCTCTGGCACAGCTCTGGCCCAACTCTGGCACAACTCTGGCACATCTCTGGCACATCTCTGGCACATTTCTGGCTCAACTCTGGCACAACTCTGGCAAAACTCTGGCACATCTCTGGCACAGCTCTGGCCCAACTCTGGCACAACTCTGGCACATCTCTGGCACATCTCTGGCACATTTCTGGCTCAACTCTGGCACAACTCTGGCAAAACTCTGGCACATCTCTGGCACAGCTCTGGCCCAACTCTGGCACAACTCTGGCACATCTCTGGCACATCTCTGGCACATTTCTGGCTCAACTCTGGCACAACTCTGGCAAAACTCTGGCACATCTCTGGCACAGCTCTGGCCCAACTCTGGCACAACTCTGGCACATCTCTGGCACATCTCTGGCACATTTCTGGCTCAACTCTGGCACAACTCTGGCAAAACTCTGGCACATCTCTGGCACAGCTCTGGCCCAACTCTGGCACAACTCTGGCACATCTCTGGCACATCTCTGGCACATTTCTGGCTCAACTCTGGCACAACTCTGGCAAAACTCTGGCACATCTCTGGCACAGCTCTGGCCCAACTCTGGCACAACTCTGGCACATCTCTGGCACATCTCTGGCACATTTCTGGCTCAACTCTGGCACAACTCTGGCAAAACTCTGGCACATCTCTGGCACAGCTCTGGCCCAACTCTGGCACAACTCTGGCACATCTCTGGCACATCTCTGGCACATTTCTGGCTCAACTCTGGCACAACTCTGGCAAAACTCTGGCACATCTCTGGCACAGCTCTGGCCCAACTCTGGCACAACTCTGGCACATCTCTGGCACATCTCTGGCACATTTCTGGCTCAACTCTGGCACAACTCTGGCAAAACTCTGGCACATCTCTGGCACAGCTCTGGCCCAACTCTGGCACAACTCTGGCACATCTCTGGCACATCTCTGGCACATTTCTGGCTCAACTCTGGCACAACTCTGGCAAAACTCTGGCACATCTCTGGCACAGCTCTGGCCCAACTCTGGCACAACTCTGGCACATCTCTGGCACATCTCTGGCACATTTCTGGCTCAACTCTGGCACAACTCTGGCAAAACTCTGGCACATCTCTGGCACAGCTCTGGCCCAACTCTGGCACAACTCTGGCACATCTCTGGCACATCTCTGGCACATTTCTGGCTCAACTCTGGCACAACTCTGGCAAAACTCTGGCACATCTCTGGCACAGCTCTGGCCCAACTCTGGCACAACTCTGGCACATCTCTGGCATAACTCTGGCACAACTCTGGCACGACTCTGGTACAACTCTGGCACAACTCGGGCAAAACTCCGGCACAACTCTGGCACAACTTTGGCACAGCTATGGCACAACTGTGGCAGAACTCTGGCACAACTCTGGCACAACTCTGGCACGACTCTGGCACAACTCTGGCACAACTCTGGCACAGCTAAGGCACAACTCCGGCACAACTCTGGCACAACTCTCGCACAACTCTGGCACAACTCCGGCACAGCTCAGGCGCAACTCTGGCACAACTCAGGAACAACTCTGGATCAACACTAGCACAGCTCTAGCACAACTCTGGCACAACTTTGGCACAACTATGGAGAAACTCTGGCACAGCTCTCGCACAACTCTGGTACAGCTCTAGCACAACACTGGCACAACTCTGGCACAACTCCGGCACAACTCTGGCACAACTCTCGCAAAACTCTGGCACAACTCCGGCACAACTCTGGCACAACTCTAGCAAAACTATGGCACAACTCTGGCACAACTCTGGCACAACTCTTGCGCAACTCTGGTATAGATCTGGCACAACTCTGGGACAACTCTGGCACAACTTTGGCACAACTCTGGAACAAACATAGCATAACTCTGGCACAACTCTGGCACAACTCTGGCACACCTCTGGCACAACTCAGGCACACCTCTGGCACAACTCTGGCACAACTCTGGCATAACACTGGTACAACTCTAGGACAACTCTGGCACAACTCTGGCACACCTCTGGCACAACTCAGGCACACCTCTGGCACAACTCTGGCACAACTCTGGCATAACACTGGTACAACTCTAGGACAACTCTGGCACAACTCTGGCACACCTCTGGCACAACTCAGGCACACCTCTGGCACAACTCTGGCACAACTCTGGCATAACACTGGTACAACTCTAGGACAACTCTGGCACAACTCTGGCACACCTCTGGCACAACTCAGGCACACCTCTGGCACAACTCTGGCACAACTCTGGCATAACACTGGTACAACTCTAGGACAACTCTGGCACAACTCTGGCACACCTCTGGCACAACTCAGGCACACCTCTGGCACAACTCTGGCACAACTCTGGCATAACACTGGTACAACTCTAGGACAACTCTGGCACAACTCTGGCACACCTCTGGCACAACTCAGGCACACCTCTGGCACAACTCTGGCACAACTCTGGCATAACACTGGTACAACTCTAGGACAACTCTGGCACAACTCTGGCACACCTCTGGCACAACTCAGGCACACCTCTGGCACAACTCTGGCACAACTCTGGCATAACACTGGTACAACTCTAGGACAACTCTGGCACAACTCTGGCACACCTCTGGCACAACTCAGGCACACCTCTGGCACAACTCTGGCACAACTCTGGCATAACACTGGTACAACTCTAGGACAACTCTGGCACAACTCTGGCACACCTCTGGCACAACTCAGGCACACCTCTGGCACAACTCTGGCACAACTCTGGCATAACACTGGTACAACTCTAGGACAACTCTGGCACAACTCTGGCACACCTCTGGCACAACTCAGGCACACCTCTGGCACAACTCTGGCACAACTCTGGCATAACACTGGTACAACTCTAGGACAACTCTGGCACAACTCTGGCACACCTCTGGCACAACTCAGGCACACCTCTGGCACAACTCTGGCACAACTCTGGCATAACACTGGTACAACTCTAGGACAACTCTGGCACAACTCTGGCACACCTCTGGCACAACTCAGGCACACCTCTGGCACAACTCTGGCACAACTCTGGCATAACACTGGTACAACTCTAGGACAACTCTGGCACAACTCTGGCACACCTCTGGCACAACTCAGGCACACCTCTGGCACAACTCTGGCACAACTCTGGCATAACACTGGTACAACTCTAGGACAACTCTGGCACAACTCTGGCACACCTCTGGCACAACTCAGGCACACCTCTGGCACAACTCTGGCACAACTCTGGCATAACACTGGTACAACTCTAGGACAACTCTGGCACAACTCTGGCACACCTCTGGCACAACTCAGGCACACCTCTGGCACAACTCTGGCACAACTCTGGCATAACACTGGTACAACTCTAGGACAACTCTGGCACAACTCTGGCACACCTCTGGCACAACTCAGGCACACCTCTGGCACAACTCTGGCACAACTCTGGCATAACACTGGTACAACTCTAGGACAACTCTGGCACAACTCTGGCACACCTCTGGCACAACTCAGGCACACCTCTGGCACAACTCTGGCACAACTCTGGCATAACACTGGTACAACTCTAGGACAACTCTGGCACAACTCTGGCACACCTCTGGCACAACTCAGGCACACCTCTGGCACAACTCTGGCACAACTCTGGCATAACACTGGTACAACTCTAGGACAACTCTGGCACAACTCTGGCACACCTCTGGCACAACTCAGGCACACCTCTGGCACAACTCTGGCACAACTCTGGCATAACACTGGTACAACTCTAGGACAACTCTGGCACAACTCTGGCACACCTCTGGCACAACTCAGGCACACCTCTGGCACAACTCTGGCACAACTCTGGCATAACACTGGTACAACTCTAGGACAACTCTGGCACAACTCTGGCACACCTCTGGCACAACTCAGGCACACCTCTGGCACAACTCTGGCACAACTCTGGCATAACACTGGTACAACTCTAGGACAACTCTGGCACAACTCTGGCACACCTCTGGCACAACTCAGGCACACCTCTGGCACAACTCTGGCACAACTCTGGCATAACACTGGTACAACTCTAGGACAACTCTGGCACAACTCTGGCACACCTCTGGCACAACTCAGGCACACCTCTGGCACAACTCTGGCACAACTCTGGCATAACACTGGTACAACTCTAGGACAACTCTGGCACAACTCTGGCACACCTCTGGCACAACTCAGGCACACCTCTGGCACAACTCTGGCACAACTCTGGCATAACACTGGTACAACTCTAGGACAACTCTGGCACAACTCTGGCACACCTCTGGCACAACTCAGGCACACCTCTGGCACAACTCTGGCACAACTCTGGCATAACACTGGTACAACTCTAGGACAACTCTGGCACAACTCTGGCACACCTCTGGCACAACTCAGGCACACCTCTGGCACAACTCTGGCACAACTCTGGCATAACACTGGTACAACTCTAGGACAACTCTGGCACAACTCTGGCACACCTCTGGCACAACTCAGGCACACCTCTGGCACAACTCTGGCACAACTCTGGCATAACACTGGTACAACTCTAGGACAACTCTGGCACAACTCTGGCACACCTCTGGCACAACTCAGGCACACCTCTGGCACAACTCTGGCACAACTCTGGCATAACACTGGTACAACTCTAGGACAACTCTGGCACAACTCTGGCACAACCCTAGCATAACTCTGGCACAACTCTGGCACAACTGTGGCACGACTCTGGCACAACTCTGGCACAACTCTTGCGCAACTCTGGTATAGATCTGGCAGAACTCTGGGACAACTCTGGCACAACTTTGGCACAACTCTGGCACAACTCTGGCACAACTCTGGCACAACTCTGGCACACCTCTGGCAGCACTCTGGCACAGCTCTGGCACAACTCTGGCACACGTCTAGCACACTAGCACAACTGTGGCACATTTCTGGCACAACTCTGGCACAAGTGTGGCACAACTCTGGCACAACTCTGGCACAACTGGCACAAATCTTGCATAACTCTGGATCAACTATGGCACAACTTCAGCACAACTCAGGCACAACTCTGGCACAAGTGTGGCACAACTCTGGCACAACTCTGGCACAACTGGCACAAATCTTGCATAACTCTGGATCAACTATGGCACAACTTCAGCACAACTCAGGCACAACCCTGGCACAACTCTGGCACAACTCTGAATCAACTCTAGCCCAAATCTGGCACAACAATGGCACAAGTCTGGCACAACTCTGGAAAAACTCTGGAACAACTCTTGCACAACTCTAGCACAACACTGGCACAACTCTGGCAATACTCTGGCACGACTCTGGCAAAACTTTCGTAGAAATCTGGCTCAACTCTGGAACAACTCTGACACAACTCTGGCACAACTCTGGCACATGACTAGCACAACTCTGGCACAACGCTCGAACAACTCTGGCACAAGTCTGGCACAACTCTGGCACAAATCTGGCACAACTGGCACAGCTCTGGCACAACTCTGACACATCTCTGGCACAACTCTGAAACAACTCTGGCACAACAGTCGCATAACTCTGGCACAACGCTTCCACAACTCTGCCACAACTCTGTAAATACTCTGGCACAACTCTGGCACAACTCTGGCACAATCGGCACACCTCTGGCACAACTCTGGCACAACTCTCGCACAACTCTGGAACAACTCGCACGACTTTGGCACAACACTGGCACAACTCTGGCACAATTGGCATAACTCTGGCACAATTCTGGCACAACTCTGGCACAGCTCTGGCACAACTCTGGCACAACTCTCGCACAACTCTGGAACAACTCGCACGACTTTGGCACAACACTGGCACAACTCTGGCACAATTGGCATAACTCTGGCACAATTCTGGCACAACTCTGGCACAGCTCTGGCACAACTCTGGCACAACTCTGGCAAACCTCTGGCGCAACTCTGGCACAACCCTGGTAAAACTGGGACAACTCTGGCACAACTCTGGCACAACTTTGGCACAA
>SZWC01001420.1:92212-105821 GCA_023375785.1 Penium margaritaceum | reverse complement strand
CACAACTTCAGCAGAACTCTGGCACAACTCTGGCGCAACTCTGGCATATCTCTGGCAAAACTCTGGGACAACTCTGGAACAACTCTGGCACAACTCTGGGATAACTCCGGGACAACTCTGGCACAACTCTGGCACAACTCTGGCACAAATCTGGAACAAATCTAGCACAACTCTGGCACAACTCTGGCAAAGATCTGGCCCAACTCTGGCATAACTCTCGCACAGCTTTGGAACAACTCTAGCACAGCTCTGGCACAACTCTGGCACAACTCTGGCACACCTCTGGCACCACTCTGGCACAACTCTGGCACAACTCTGGCACAAGTCTAGCACTCTGGCACAACTCTGGCACATTTCTGCCACAAGTCTGGCACAAGTGTGGCACAACTCTGGCACAACTGTGGCACAACTGCCACAATTCTTGCACAACTCTGGATCAACTAAGGCACAACTTCAGCACAACTCAGGAACAACTCTGGCACAACTCTGGCACAACTCTGGCACAACTCTGGCAAAACTCTGGAACAACTCTTGCACAACTCTAGCACAACTCTGGCAAACCTCTGGACAACTCTGGCATGACTCTGGCACAACTTTGGTACAACTCTGGCACAACTCTGGAACAACTCTGACACAACTCTGGCACAACTCTGGCACAACACTGGCACAACTCAGGCACAATGCTCGCACAACTCTGGCACAAATCTAGCACAACTGGCACAGCTCTGGCACAACTCTGGCACATCTCTGGCACAACTCTGAAACAACTCTGGCACAACTCTTCCACAATTCTGGCACAACTCTGGAATTACTCTGGCACAACACTGGCACAACTCTGGCACAATCGGCACACCTCTGGCACAACTCTGGCACAACTCTCGCACAACTCTGGACCAACTGCCACAACTTTGGCACAACACTGTCACAACTCTGGCACAACTGGCACAACTCCGGCACAATTTTGGCACAACTCTGTTACAGCTCTGGCACAACTCTGGCACAACTCTTGAAAACCTCTTGCACAACTCTGGCACAACTTTGGCACAAGTCTGGCACAACTCTGGCACAACTCTTGCACAACTCTGGCACAACTCTGGCACAACTTCAGCACAACTCTGGCACTACTCTGGCACAACTCTGGCATAACTCAGGCACAACTCTTGGACAACTCTTGAACAACTCTGGCACAACTCTGGCACAACTTCGGGACAACTCTGGCACAACTCTGGCACAACTCTGGCACAACTGTGGCACAACTCTGCCACAACTCTGGAACAAATCCAGCACAAATCTGGCACAACTCTGGCACAACTCTGGCACAACTCTGGCACAACTCCTGCACAACTGTGCCCCAACTCTGCCACAACTCGGGTACAACTCTTGCACAACTCTGGAAAAACTCTGGCACAACTCTGGCACATCTCTGGCACCATTCTGGCATAACTCTGGAAAAACTCTGGAACAAGGCTAGCAAAACTCTTGCACAACTCTAGCACAACTCTGCCAAAACTCTGGCACAACTCTGGCACAACTCTGGTACAACTCTGGCACAACTCTGGAACAAACCTAGCACAAATCTGGCACAACTCTTACACAACTCTGGTACAACTCTTGCACAACTGTGGCACAACACTGACACAACTCGGGCACAACTCTTGCACAACTCTGGCAACACTCTGGCACAACTCTGGCACATCTCTGGCACCACTCTGGCATAACTCTGCAAAAACTCTGGAACAAGTCTAGCACAACTCTGCCACAATTCTGCCACAACTCTGCAACAACTCTGGCACAACTCTGGCACAACTCTGCCACAACTCTGGCACAACTCTGGCACAACTCTGGCACAAGTCTGGCACAACTTTGGCACAGTTCTGGCACAAGTCTGGCACAACTCTGGCACAACTTTGGCATACCTTTACCACAACTCTGGCACACCTCTGGCACAACTCTGTCAGAACTCTGGCACAAATCTGGCACAAACATGGCACAACTCTAGCACAACTCTGACACAACTCTGGCACAACTCTGCCACAACTCTGCCACAACTCTGAATCAACTCTAGCAACACTCTGGCACAACTCTGGCACAGCTCTTGCACAAGTCTGGCATGACTTTGGAAAAACTCTAGCACAACTCTAGCACAACTCTGGCACAACTCTGGTACAACTCTGGCATGACTCTGGCACAGCTTTGGTACAACTCTGGCACAACTCTGGCACAACTATGACACAACTCTGGAACAACACTGGCACAACTCTGGCACAACGCTGGCACAACTCTGGCACAACTCTGCCAAAACTCTGGCACAACTCTGGCACAACTGGCATTACTCTGGCACAACTCCGGCACATCTCTGGCACAACTCTGGAACAACTCTGGCACAACACTCGAATAACTCTGGCACTGCTCTTCCACAACTCTGGCAAAACTCTGGCTCAACTCTGGCAAAACAATGGAAAAACTCTGGCACAGCTCTTGCACAACTCTGGTACAACTCTGGCACAACTCTGGCACAACTCTGGCACAAATCTGGCACAATTCTGGTAAACTCTGGCACAACTCTGGTACAACTATGGCACAAAAATACCACAACTCCGGCACAACTCTGGCACAACTCTGGCACAACTCTGGCTCAAATCTGGAACAACTCTAGCACAACTTTGGCCAAACTATGGGACAACTCTGGAACAACTCTGGCATTACTCTGGAACAAGTCTAGCACAACGTTGGCACTTCTCTGGCACAAATCTGGCACAACTCTGGCACAACTCTGGCACAAATGTTGCACAACTCTGACAATAACTCTGGCACAACTCCGGCACAACTCTAGCACAAATGTGGCACAACTCTGACACCACTCAGGCACAACTCTGGCACAACTCTGGCACAACTATAGCACAGCTCTGGCACAACTCTGGCACAACTCTGGCACAACTCAGGGAGAACATTCGCACAACTCTGGCACAAGTCTAGCACAACTCTGGCACAACTCTGGCACAACTTTGGAAGAACTCTAGCACAACTCTGGCACAACTCTGGCACAACTCTGGCACGACTCTGGCACAACTGTGGTACAACTCTGGCACAACTCTGGAACAACTCTGACACATCTTTAGCACAACTCTGGCAAGACACTGCCACAACTCTGGCACAACACTTGCACAAATCTGGCACAACTGGCACAACTCTGGCAGAACTCTGGCACATCTCTGGCACAACTTTGGAACAACTCTGGCACAACACTTGCATAACTCTGGCACAAAACTTCCACAATTCTGGCTCAACTCTGGCATTACTCTTGCACAAATCTGGCACAACTGGAAAACCTCTTGCACAACTCTTGCATAACTCTCAAACAACTCTCGAACAACTGGCACAACTTTGGCACAACACTGGCACAACTCTGGCACAACTGGCACAACTCTGACACAACTCTGGCACAACTCTGGCACAACTCTGGCACGACTCTGGCATACCTCTGGCACATTTCTGGCACAACCCTGGTAAAACTCTGGCAGAACTCTGGCACAATTCTGGCACAACTCTGGCACAACTCTGGCACAACTGCGGCACACCTCTGGCACCACTCAGGCACAACTTTGGCACAACTCTGGTACAACTCTGGCACGACTCTGGCACAACTTTTGGTACAACTCTGGCACAACTCTGGCACAACTCTGACACAACTCTGGCACAACTCTGGAACAACACTGGCACAACTCTGGCGCAACGCTGGCACAACTCTGGCACAACTCTGGCACATTTCTGGCACAACTCTGGCACAACTGGCACAACTCTGGCACATCTCCGGCACACCTCTGGCACAACTCTGCAACAACTCTGGCACAACACTCGCATAACTCTGGCACAGCTCTTCCACAACTCTGGCACAACTCTGGCACAACTCTGGCACAACAATGGAAAAACTCTGGCACAACTCTTGCAGAACGCTGGTACAGCTCTGGCAAAACTCTGGCACAGCTCTGGCACAACTTTGGTACAACTCTGGCACAACTCTGGCAAAACTCTGCCACAAGTATGGCACAACTCTACCACAACTCCGGCACAACTCTGGCACAACTTTGGCACAACTCTGGCTCAACTCTGGAACAACTCTAGCACAACGTTTGCACAACTATGGGACAACTCTGGCACAACTCTGGCAAACCTCTGTAACAAATCTAGCACAACGCTGGCACTACTCTGGCACAACTCTGGCACAACTCTGGCACGACTCTGGCACAACTTTGGCACAACACTGACACAGCTCTGGCACAACTCTGGCACAACTCTGGCACAAATATGGCACAACTCTCGCGCCACTCTGGTACAACTCTAGCAGAACTCTGGCACAACTATAGCACAACTCTGGCACAACTCTGGCACAACTCTGGTACAACTCTGGCACGACTCTGGCACAACTCTGGTACAACTCTGGCACGACTCTGGCACAACTCTGGTACAACTCTGGCACGACTCTGGCACAACTCTGGTACAACTCTGGCACGACTCTGGCACAACTCTGGTACAACTCTGGCACGACTCTGGCACAACTCTGGCACAACTCTAGCACAACTCTGACACAACTCTGGCACAACTCTGGCACAACTCTCGCACAGCTCTGGCACAACTCTGGCACAACTCTTGCACAACTTTTGAAAATTCTGGCACAACTCTGGCACAACTATGGCACAACTCTGGCACAATTCTGGCACAACTTCAGCACAACTCTGGCACAACTCTGGCGCAACTCTGGCACAACTCTGGCACAACTCTGGGACAACTCTGGCACAAATCTGGCACAACTCTGGAATAAATGTAGCACAAATCCGGCACATCTCTGGCACAACTCTAGCACGAATCTTGCACAACAGTGGCACAATTCTGGCACAAGTCGGGCACAACTCTGGCACATAACTGGCACCACTCTGGCATAACTCTGGCAAAATTCTGGAAGAAGTCTAGCACAACCCTGGCACAACTCTGGCACAACTCAGGCACAACTCTGGCACAACTCTGGTACAACTCTGGCACAACTTTGGCACAGTTCTGGAACAACTCTGGCACAACTCTGGCACAACTCTGGATCAATTCTAGCACAACTCTGGCACAACTGTGACACAACTCTAGCACAACTCTGGCACAACTCTGGCACGACTCTGGAACAACTCTAGCACAACTCAAGGACAACTCAGGCACAACTCTGGTACAACTCTGGCACGACTCTGGCACAACTTCGGTACAACTCTGGCACAACTCTGGCACAACTCTAGCACAACTCTGACACAACTCTGGCACAACTCTGGAACAACACTGGCACAACTCTGGCACAACCCTGGCACAACTTTGGCACACATCTGGCACAACTCTGGCACAACTCTGGCAAAACTGGCACAACTCTGGCACAACTCCAGCACATCACTGGTACAATTTTGGAACAACTCTGGTACAACTCTGGCACAACTCTGGAACAACTCTAGCACAACTTTGGCACAACTATGGGACAACAATGGCACAACTCTGGCACGACTCTGGAACAAATCTAGCACAACGCTGGCACTACTCTGGCACAACTCTGGCACAACTCTGGCACGACTCTGGCACAACTTTGGAACAACTCTGACACAACTCTGGCACAACTCTGGCACAACTCTGGCACAAATTTGGCACAGCTCTGGCACCACTCTGGCACAACTCTGACACAACTGTGGCACAACTATAGCACAACTCTGGCACAACTCTGGCACAACTCTGGCACAACTCTGGCAGAACTCTGGCACAACATTGGCACACCTCTCGCACAACTCCGGCACAACCCTGGCACAACTGAAGCAGCACTGGCACAACTCCTGCAGTACAATGGAACAACTCTCGCACAACTCTGGCACAACTCTGGCACAACTCTGGCACAACTCTCGCACAACTCTGGCACAGCCCTGGCACAACTCTGGCACAACTCTGACACAACTCTGTCACAACTCTGGCACAACTCTTGGACAACTCTGGATCAACTCTGGCACAATTCTGGCACAACTATGGGACACCTCTGGAACAACTCTGGCACAACTCTTGAACAAATCTAGCACAACTCTGGCACAACTCTGGCACGACTCTGGCACAACTGTGGCACGACTCTGGCATAACTTCTGCACAACTCTAGCGCAACTCTGGCACAACCCTGGCAAAAATCTGGCACAACTCTGGCACAACTCTGGCACATCCCTGGCACAACACTGGCACAACTCTGGCACAACTCTGGCACAACTGGCACAACTCTGGCACAACTCTGGCACAACTCTGGCAAACTCTGGCGCGACTCTGGAAGAACTCTGGAACAACACTCGCACAACTCTGGCACAACTCTGGCAGAACTCTGGCACAACTCTGGCACACCTCTGGCACGACTCTGGCACAACTCTGGTACAACTCTGGCACAACTCTGGCAGAACTCTGGCACAACTCTGGCACACCTCTGGCACGACTCTGGCACAACTCTGGTACAACTCTGGCACAACTCTGGCAGAACTCTGGCACAACTCTGGCACACCTCTGGCACGACTCTGGCACAACTCTGGTACAACTCTGGCACAACTCTGGCAGAACTCTGGCACAACTCTGGCACACCTCTGGCACGACTCTGGCACAACTCTGGTACAACTCTGGCACAACTCTGGCAGAACTCTGGCACAACTCTGGCACACCTCTGGCACGACTCTGGCACAACTCTGGTACAACTCTGGCACAACTCTGGCAGAACTCTGGCACAACTCTGGCACACCTCTGGCACGACTCTGGCACAACTCTGGTACAACTCTGGCACAACTCTGGCAGAACTCTGGCACAACTCTGGCACACCTCTGGCACGACTCTGGCACAACTCTGGTACAACTCTGGCACAACTCTGGCAGAACTCTGGCACAACTCTGGCACACCTCTGGCACGACTCTGGCACAACTCTGGTACAACTCTGGCACAACTCTGGCAGAACTCTGGCACAACTCTGGCACACCTCTGGCACGACTCTGGCACAACTCTGGTACAACTCTGGCACAACTCTGGCAGAACTCTGGCACAACTCTGGCACACCTCTGGCACGACTCTGGCACAACTCTGGTACAACTCTGGCACAACTCTGGCAGAACTCTGGCACAACTCTGGCACACCTCTGGCACGACTCTGGCACAACTCTGGTACAACTCTGGCACAACTCTGGCAGAACTCTGGCACAACTCTGGCACACCTCTGGCACGACTCTGGCACAACTCTGGTACAACTCTGGCACAACTCTGGCAGAACTCTGGCACAACTCTGGCACACCTCTGCCACAACTCTGGCACAACTGGCACAACTCTGGCACAACTCTGGCACTGATCTGGCACAACTCCGGAACTACTCTAGCACAACTCTGGCACAACTCTGGCACAACTATGGCACAACTATGGCACGACTTTGTCAAAACTTTAACACAACTCTGGCACAACTTAGGCTTAAATCTAGCACAACTCTTGCACAACTCTGGCACAAATCTGGCACCCAACTGGCACAATTCTGGCACAAATCTAGCACAACTCTGGCACAACACTGGCAAAACTCTGGCACAAGTATCCCACAACTCTAGCACAACTCTAGCACAGGTCTGGTACAACACTGGCACAACTCTGGCACAACTATAAAACAACACTGGCACAAATATGGCACAACTCTGGCACAACTCTGACACAACTCTGGCAGAACTCTGGCACAACTCTGGCACAACTCTGGCACAACTGAAGCACAACACTGGCACAACTCTGGCACAACTCTGGCACAACTCTGGCACAACTCTGGCACACCTCTGGCACGACTCTGGCACAACTCTCGTACAACTTTGCCTCAACTCTTGAACGACCCTGGCACTTCTCTGGCATATCTCTGGCAGAACACTGGCACAACTCTGGAAGAACGCTGGCACAACTCTGGTACAACTCTTGCACAAAGCTGGCACAATTCTGGCACACCTCTGGCAAAGTTGTGCCAACGTTGTCCCATAGTTGTGCCAGAGTTGTGCCAAAGTTGTGCGAGTTTTGTGGCAGAACTGTGCCAAAGGTGTGCCACAATTGTGCCAGAGTTGTGCCAGACTTGTGCCAGAGTTGTGCCAGAGTTGTGCCAGAGTTGTGCCAGAGTTGTGCCAGAGTGGTGCCAGAGTTGTGCCAGAGTTGTGCCAGAGGTGTTCCAGATTTGTGCCAGAGTTGTGCCAGAGTTGTGCCATAGTTGTGCCAGAGTTGTTCTACAGTTGTGCCAGAGGTGTGCCAGAGTTGTGCCAGAATTGTGCCAGAGTTGTGCCAGAGTTGTGCCAGAGTTGTTCCAGAGTTGTGCCAGAGGTGTGCCAGAGTTGTGCCAGAATTGTGCCAGAGTTTTCCAGAGTTGCGCCAGAGATGTGCCACAGGTGTGCCACAGTTGAGCCAGAGTTGTACCAGAGTTGTGCCAGAGTGGTCCCAGAGTTTTGTTATAGTTGTGCAAGAGTTGTGCCAGAGTTTTGCCAGAATAGTGCCAGTTTTCCCAGAGTTGTGCCAAAGTTGTGCCATAGCTGTGCTAGATTTGTGCCATAGTTGTGCAATAGTCGTGCCAGAGTTGTGCTGGATTTTTGCCAGAGTTGTGCCAGAGTTGTGCAAGAGTTGTGCCAGAGTTGTGCCAGAGTTTTTCCAGAGCTGTGCTAGAGTTGTGCCAGACTTGTGCCAGACTTGTGCCAGAGTTGTGCCAGAGTTGTGGCAGAGTTGTGCCAGAGTTGTGCCAGAGTTTTTCCAGAGCTGTGCTAGAGTTGTGCCAGACTTGTGCCAGACTTGTGCCAGAGTTGTGCCAGAGTTGTGGCAGAGTTGTGCCAGAGTTGTGCCAGAGTTTTTCCAGAGCTGTGCTAGAGTTGTGCCAGACTTGTGCCAGACTTGTGCCAGAGTTGTGCCAGAGTTGTGGCAGAGTTGTGCCAGAGTTGTGCCAGAGTTTTTCCAGAGCTGTGCTAGAGTTGTGCCAGACTTGTGCCAGACTTGTGCCAGAGTTGTGCCAGAGTTGTGGCAGAGTTGTGCCAGAGTTGTGCCAGAGTTTTTCCAGAGCTGTGCTAGAGTTGTGCCAGACTTGTGCCAGACTTGTGCCAGAGTTGTGCCAGAGTTGTGGCAGAGTTGTGCCAGAGTTGTGCCAGAGTTTTTCCAGAGCTGTGCTAGAGTTGTGCCAGACTTGTGCCAGACTTGTGCCAGAGTTGTGCCAGAGTTGTGGCAGAGTTGTGCCAGAGTTGTGCCAGAGTTTTTCCAGAGCTGTGCTAGAGTTGTGCCAGACTTGTGCCAGACTTGTGCCAGAGTTGTGCCAGAGTTGTGGCAGAGTTGTGCCAGAGTTGTGCCAGAGTTTTTCCAGAGCTGTGCTAGAGTTGTGCCAGACTTGTGCCAGACTTGTGCCAGAGTTGTGCCAGAGTTGTGGCAGAGTTGTGCCAGAGTTGTGCCAGAGTTTTTCCAGAGCTGTGCTAGAGTTGTGCCAGACTTGTGCCAGACTTGTGCCAGAGTTGTGCCAGAGTTGTGGCAGAGTTGTGCCAGAGTTGTGCCAGAGTTTTTCCAGAGCTGTGCTAGAGTTGTGCCAGACTTGTGCCAGACTTGTGCCAGAGTTGTGCCAGAGTTGTGGAAGAGTTGTGCCAGAGTTATGCGAGTGTTGTGCCAGAGTTGTTCCAGAGTTGTGCCAGAGTTTTGCCTGTTGTGCCAGAGTTGTGCAAGAGTTTTTCCAGAGCTGTGCTTTAGTTGTGCCAGACTTGTGCCAGACTTGTGCCAGAGTTGTGCCAGAGTTTTGCCAGAGTTGTGCCAAAGTTGTGCCAGATTTGTGCCAGAGGGGTGCCAGAATTGTGCCAGAGGGGTGCTAGAGTTGTGCCAGAGTTGTGCCAGAATTGTACCAGTGTTGTCTATAGTTGTGCCATAGTTTTGCCAGAGTTGTGCCAGTGTTGTGCCCGTGTTGTGCCAGAGCTGTGCCAGAGTTGCGCCAGAGTGGTTTCAGAGTTGTGTCAGATTTGTGCAAGAGTTGTGCAATAGTTGTGGCTGAGTTGTGGCAGAATTGTGCCAAAGTTGTGCCAGAATCGTGCCAGAGTTGTGCCAGAGCTGTGCCAGATTTGTGCTAAAACTGTGCCAGAGTTGTGCCAGAGTTGTGCCAAAGTTGTTCCAGAGGTTTGCCAGAGTTGTGCCAGAGTGGTGCCAGAGTTGTGCCAGAATCGTGCCAGAGTTGTGCCAGAGGTGGGCCAGAGTTGTCCCAGCGTTGTGCCAGAGTTGTGCCAGAGCTGTGCCAGATTTGTTTCAGAGTTGTGCCATATTTGTGCCAGAGTTGTGGCACAGTTGTGCCAGAGTCGTGCCAGAGTTGTGCCAGAGTTGTGCCACAGTTGTGCCAGAGTTGTTCCAGAGTTGTGCTAGAGTTGCTCCAGAGTTCTGCCAGAGTTGTGCCAGAGTTGTGCCACAGTTGTGCCAGGGTTGTTCCAGAGTTCTGCCAGAGGTGTGCCAAACTGGTGCCAGAGTTGTGCCAGAGTTGTGCCAGAGGTGAGCCAGAGATGCGCCAGAGTTGTGCCAGAGTTGTGCCAGAGTTTTGCTAGAGTTGTACCAGAGTTGTGCTAGATTTGTGCCAGAGTTGTGCCATAGTTTTGCCAGAGTTGTGCCAGAGTTGTGCCAGAGTTGTGGAAGAGTTGTGCCAGAGTTATGCGAGTGTTTTGCCAGAGTTGTTCCAGAGATGTGCCAGAGTTTTGCCTGTCGTGCCAGAGTTGTGCAAGAGTTGTTCCAGAGCTGTGCTATCCTTGTGCCAGACTAGTGCCAGACTTGTGCCAGAGTTGTGCTAGAGTTGTGCCAGAGTTGTGCCAAAGTTGTGCCAGAGTTGTGCCAGAGGGGTGCCAGAGTTGTTCCAGATGGGTGCCAGAGTTGTGCCAGAGTCGTGCAAGAGTTGTGCCAGAGTTGTGCCAGAGTTGTGCCAGAGTTTTGCCAGAGTTATGCCATAGTTGTGCCAGAGTCGTGCAAAAGCTGTGCCATAGTTCTGCCAGAGCTGTGCCAGAGTTGTGCTATAGTTGTTCCAGAGTTGTGCCAGAGTTGTGCCAGAGCTGTGCCAGAGATGTGCCAGTGTTGTGCTATATTTGTGCCAGAGTTGTGCCAGAGGTGTGCCATTTTTGTGCCAGAGTTGTGCCAGAGTTGTGCCAGAATCGTGCGAGAGTTGTGCAAATGTTGTGCCAGAGTGGTGTCAGAGTTGAGGCAGAGTTGTGCAAGAGTTGTGCCAGATTTGTGCGAAGTTGTGCCAGATTCGTGCCAGAGTTTTGCAAGAGTTTTGCTATAGTTACTTCAAAGTTGTGTCAGAGTTGTGCCAGACTTGTGCCAGAGTTGTGTCAGAGTTGTGCTAGAGTTGTGCCACAGTTGTGTCAGAGTTGTGCCAGAGTTGTGCCAGCGGTGTGCCAGAGTTGTGCAAACGTTGTGCCAGAGTCGTGCCAGAGTTGTGTCAGAGTTGTGCCAGAGTTGTGCCAGAGTTGTGCCAGAGTTGTGCCAGCGGTGTGCCAGAGTTGTGCCAACGTTGTGCCAGAGTCGTGCCAGAGTTGTGTCAGGGTTGTGCCAGAGTTGTGCCAAAGTTGTGCCAGAATTGTGCCAGAGTTGTGCCGGAGTTGTGCCAGAGTTTTACCATAGTTGTGCCAGAGTTGTGCGAGTTGTGTCAGAGTTGTGCCAGAGTTGTGCCAGTTGTGTCAGAGTTGTGCCAGAAGTGCGCCAGAGCTGTGCTAGACTTCTGCAAGAGTTGTATGAGAGTTGTGCCAGAGTTGTGCCAGAGTTTTGCCAGACTTGTGCTAGAGTTGTGCCAGATTTGTGCCAGAGGGTTGCCAGAGTTGTGCGAGAGTTGTGCAAGAGTTTTGCCAGAGTTGTGCCAGAGTTGTGTTAGAGTTATGCCAGAGTTGTGCCAAAGTTGTGCCAGAGTCGTGCCAGAGTTGTGCCATAGTTGTGCCAGAGCTGTGCCAGAGTTGTGCTAGAGGTGTTCCAGAGTTGTGCCAGAGTAGTGACAAAGCTGTGCCAGAGATGTGCCAGTGTTGTTCTATAGTTATGCCAGAGTTGAGCTACAGTTGTGCCATATTTGTGCCAGAGTTGTGCCAGAGTTGTGCCAGAGTTGTGCGAGAGTTGTGCCAAAGTTGTTACAGAGTGGTGTCAGAGTTGTGCCAGGGTTGTGCCAGAGTTGTGCAAGCAATGTGCCAGGGTCGTGCCAGAATTGTTCCAGAGCTGTGTCAGAGTTTTGCTATAGTTGTCCCAGAGTTGTGTCAGAGTTGTGCCAGACTTTTGTCAGAGTTGTGCCGGAGTTGTGCAAGAGTTGTGCCACAACTGTGCCAGAGTTGTGCCAGAGTTGTTCCAGCGGTGTGCCAGAGTTGTACCAGAGTTGTGCCAGAGTCATTCCAGAGTTGTGTCAGAGATGTGCCAGAGATGTGCCAGAGTTTTGCCACATTTGTGCCATAGTTGTGCAAGTGTTTTCCCATAGCTGTGCCAGATTTTTGCCAGAGTTGTGCCAGGGTTGTGCTAGAGCTGTGCCAGATTCGTGCCAGAGGGGTGCCAGAGTTGTGCGAGAGTTGTGCAAGAGTTTTGCCAGAGTTGTGCCAGAGTTGTGCCAGATTTTTTCCAGAGATGTGCCAACGTTGTGCCAGAGTCATGCCAAAGTTGGGCCATAGTTGTGCCAGAGTTGTGCCAGAGTTGTTCTCGAGTTGTTCCAGAGTTGTGCCAGAGTTGTGCCAAAGTTGTGCCAGAGTTGTGCCAGTGTAGCGCTATAGTTGTGCCAGAGTTGTGCCAGATTTGTGACAGAGTTGTGCCAGGGTTGTGCCAGAGTTGTGCCAGAGTTCAGCCAGAGTTGTGCCAGAGTCATGCAAGAGTTGTGCCAGTGTTTTGCTTTAGTTGTGCCAGACTTGTGCTAGAGTTGTGCCAGAGTTGTGCCAGAGTTGTGCCAGTTGTGCCAGAGTTGTGCCAGGGTTGTGCCAGAGCTGTGCTAGAGTTGTGCCAGAGTTGTGCCAGAGTTGTGCCAGTTGTGCCAGAGTTGTGCCAGGGTTGTGCCAGAGCTGTGCTAGAGTTGTGCCAGAGTTGTGCCAGAGATGTGCCAGAGTTGTGCTATAACTGTGCTAGAGTTGTTCTAGAGTTGTGCCAGAGTTGTGCCAGAGGGGAGCAAGAGTTGTGCCAGAGTTGTGCAAGAGTTGTGCCAAAGTTGTGCCAGAGTCGTGCAAGAGTTGTGCCAATAATGTGCCAGAGTCGTGCCAGAGATGTGCCATTGTTGTGCCAGAGCTGTGCCAGAGTTGTGCTATAGTTGTTCCAGAGTTCTGCCAGATCTGTGCCAGAGCTGTGCCAGAGATGTGCCAGTGTTCTGCTATAGCTGTGCCAGAGGTGTGCCAGAGTTGTGCCAGAGTTTTGCCAGAGTTGTACTAGAAATGTGCTAGAGATGTGCCAGAGTTGTGCCATAGTTGTACCAGAGTTGTGCCAGAGTTGTGCCAGAGTTGTGGAAGAGTTGTGCCAGAGTTATGCGAGTGTTGTGCCAGAGTTGTTCCAGAGTTGTGCCAGAGTTGTGCATGTTGTGCCAGAGTTGTGCCAGAGTTGTGCCAGAGTTGTGCCAGAGTTGTGCC
>SZWC01001420.1:69733-87982 GCA_023375785.1 Penium margaritaceum | reverse complement strand
AGAGTTGTGCCAGAGTTGTGCCAGAGTTGTGCCAGAGTTGTGCCAGAGTTGTGCCAGAGTTGTGCCAGAGTTGTGCCAGAGTTGTGCCAGAGTTGTGCCAGAGTTGTGCCAGAGTTGTGCTAGAGTTGTTTCAGAGTTGTGCAAGAGTTGTGCATGAGTTTTGCCATAGTTGTGCCAGAGTTATTCCAGAGTTGTGCCAGAGGTGTGCCATAGTTGTGCCAGAGTTGTGCCAGAGTTGTGCCAGAGTTGCGCCAGAGTTAAGCCAGAGGTCTGCCACAGTTGTGCCAGAGTTGTGCCAGAGTTCTACCAGAGTTGTGCCAGAGTTGTGCCAGATTTTTGCCATAGTTGTGCCAGAGTTGTGCCAGATTTGTGCCCGAGTTGTGCCAATTGTGCCAGAGTTGTGCCAGAGTTGTGCCAGAGGTGTGCCAGAGGTCTGCCAGAGTTGTGCCAGAGTTGTGCCAAAGTTGTGCGAGCGTTGTGCCAGAGTTGTGCCAGAGTTGTGCGAGAGTTGTGCAAGAGTTGTGCCAGAGGTGTGCCTGAGTTGTGCTAGAGTTGTACCAGAGTTGTGCCAGAGTTGTGCCAGAGTAGTGCCAGAGTTGTGCCAGAGGTGTGCCAGAGGTCTGCCAGAGTTGTGCCAGAGTTGTGCCAAAGTTGTGCGAGCGTTGTGCCAGAGTTGTGCCAGAGTTGTGCGAGAGTTGTGCAAGAGTTGTGCCAGAGGTGTGCCTGAGTTGTGCTAGAGTTGTACCAGAGTTGTGCCAGAGTTGTGCCAGAGTAGTGCCAGAGTTGTGCCAGAGGTGTGCCAGAGGTCTGCCAGAGTTGTGCCAGAGTTGTGCCAAAGTTGTGCGAGCGTTGTGCCAGAGTTGTGCCAGAGTTGTGCGAGAGTTGTGCAAGAGTTGTGCCAGAGGTGTGCCTGAGTTGTGCTAGAGTTGTACCAGAGTTGTGCCAGAGTTGTGCCAGAGTAGTGCCAGAGTTGTGCCAGAGGTGTGCCAGAGGTCTGCCAGAGTTGTGCCAGAGTTGTGCCAAAGTTGTGCGAGCGTTGTGCCAGAGTTGTGCCAGAGTTGTGCGAGAGTTGTGCAAGAGTTGTGCCAGAGGTGTGCCTGAGTTGTGCTAGAGTTGTACCAGAGTTGTGCCAGAGTTGTGCCAGAGTAGTGCCAGAGTTGTGCCAGAGGTGTGCCAGAGGTCTGCCAGAGTTGTGCCAGAGTTGTGCCAAAGTTGTGCGAGCGTTGTGCCAGAGTTGTGCCAGAGTTGTGCGAGAGTTGTGCAAGAGTTGTGCCAGAGGTGTGCCTGAGTTGTGCTAGAGTTGTACCAGAGTTGTGCCAGAGTTGTGCCAGAGTAGTGCCAGAGTTGTGCCAGAGGTGTGCCAGAGGTCTGCCAGAGTTGTGCCAGAGTTGTGCCAAAGTTGTGCGAGCGTTGTGCCAGAGTTGTGCCAGAGTTGTGCGAGAGTTGTGCAAGAGTTGTGCCAGAGGTGTGCCTGAGTTGTGCTAGAGTTGTACCAGAGTTGTGCCAGAGTTGTGCCAGAGTAGTGCCAGAGTTGTGCCAGAGGTGTGCCAGAGGTCTGCCAGAGTTGTGCCAGAGTTGTGCCAAAGTTGTGCGAGCGTTGTGCCAGAGTTGTGCCAGAGTTGTGCGAGAGTTGTGCCAGAGGTGTGCCAGAGTTGTGCCAGGGTTGTGCCAGAGTTGTGCCAGAGTTGTGCAAGAGTTGTGCCAGAGTTGTGCCAGAGTTGTGCCAGAGGTCTGCCAGATTTGTGCCAGGGTTGTGCCAGGGTTGTGCCAAAGTTGTGCGAGCGTTGTGCCAGAGTTGAGCCAGAGTTGTGCCAGAGTTGTGCTAAAGTTGTGCCAGAGTCGTGCAAGAGTTGTGCTAGAGTTATGCCAGAGTTGTGCCAGAGTTGTGCCAGAGTTGTGCCAGAGTTGTGCACGAGTCGTGCCACAGTTGTGCCATTGTTGTGCCAGAGTTGTACCAGAGTTGTGCCAGACTTGTTCCAGAGTTCTGCAAGAGATGAGCCAGAGTTGTGCCATAGTTGTGCCAGAGTGGTTCCAGAGTTGTGCCAGAGGTGTGCCAGAGTTGTGCCAGAGTTGTTCCAGAGCTGCGCCATAGTTGCGCCATAGTTGTGCCGGAGTTGTGCCAGAGTTGTGCTAGAGTTGTGCTAGAGTTGTTCCAGAGTTTTGCCAGAATTGTGCCTGAGTTATGCCAGATTTGTGCCAGAGTTGTGCCAGAGTTGTTCCAGAGTTGTGCCAGAGGTGTGCCAGAGTTTTGCCAGAGTTGTGCCAGAGTTGTGCCAGAGTTGTGCTAGAGTTGCGCCAGAGTTGTGCCAGAGTTGTGCCAGAGTAGTGCCAAAGTTGTACCAGAGTGTCAGAAGAATGTAAGCATGAGAACAGCAGGAGCAGAAGCATGCAGAAGCATCGGAACATGCATGATTACGTCAGCAAAGTGGCAGAAGCGAGAGTGGTCCCAAGGAGTTAGTCGCAGAGCTTGAAAGCAAGGCGAGTGATGGCTGGCTGGGAGAGTGCTTTGCGAAGGAGCGAGAGTGACATAGCAAACAGCTGTGAGCTGGGAGAGGCTGGCGAAGGCAAGGTATATGAGGTGCAAGTAGAGAGAAGACACGGCGGCGAAGCCGCGGAACCAAAGGGGTACAGGATAGGAAGAACCGTTCTGGTTGACTTCAAGAGAATGAACATCCTGGGAAATATGTCGCAGGACAGGACCAGGGCAACATAACGGCTTCTTTTCCGCTAGCCGGACGCGGTTGCGACGTGTTGCAGTTGTTAGGGGCGGCTCGCCTCTTGGTCCCTAATCGTGACCGACAATCCATTGGCGAGATGGTCCGTGGTGGCTCAATGCCGAACCTCATCCTTTATTGTAATCTCGGATTATCCAAGGGAAAGTGTCAGTGTTGACTTCAATATTCGAACAGCCCCCCCTTGAAGTCAACATTGGAGAGGATGTGATGCACAGGTTAGATACAGGGATTGCCAGATCTCAGAGAATCCTTCATGTGGGTGTCGGATAAGTGGGTGAAGGGAGTGGTGAGTGGTGAGGATGAGCACCTCGTTCAGAGGTGCTTCGACCCAGTCTGTACCAAGAAGGGATATTGAGTCCAGGAGACCAAGTAACACCTGTCGGAGATTGAGCTTGAGAAATTGAAGTCGTCCCAGGTTGAGGAGCAGTTCAATCCTCCATTGATGGTAGTTTGTGGAACCATCTCTTTTCCCATATAGTTGGGGGGAGTCCCGTAGAAACTCTGGAAAATGAGTAACAGCGTCGATCAGTGCGCTTATGGTCGTCAAACAGTCAATGAAGTAGATCAGCTTCACTGAAGGTCGAGCACAAAGAAGGGCATTTATAGTGTTGTTGCTCATGGTTTGTTCTAGTGTAGAGAGTGCCAAGGGGAACCGTTGATTCATCAAGGCCGGTTGTTGAGCTTACCTTGATGAGGATGTTGTTCCAAGGGGATACCACCAAGAGCTCATTCTCCTTGGTATAATGCCTTAGAGAGGTGATGGTGGAGATGGTGGGTGCAAAGAGATGGAGGGTGCTGCCACAACGCCACGCTCAAAGAGTGCTCTACCACAGCAAGCTTTGAGAGTCCAAGGGAATGCAGAGAAGTGCAAAGTTTTGAGTAGTCAGGTCCACGGATACATCGGCTTGTTCCACCGGTTAGCTTGATTGAGCAGGGAGATGGGTGGATTCCGGTTGCAGTGGCGCGTTGACAGTACCTCGGTTGACTGCCTTCTGCTACAAATGCAAGTGGTTGAGTACGGGGTTAGGACCACGCGCACTGAAGAGGGATCAGAGTGGTGCAGGCCACTTCACAAGCTAGTGGGTTGGCCAGGCAACTTCTGGTACCAAACAGGGGCTGACGAAGGCTGGTGGTGGCGGAGGAGTGAATTGATAGTGAAGTGGGCGCAGGGGCAAAACCTCATGCACTGTGGAAAGTTTTTGGCGTGGGCACAGGTCGTCGCAGTACAGTCAATGCGACTGGGCAGATCCGTGTGCCCGAGCAGGATGACGAAAGCTGATGATGGCGGAGGAATGATGAACGATGGAGTGGGCGCAAGGGCAAAACCGTGTGCGCTGCTGAGATAGGGGAATAGGATGCAGCAAGGGGAAGGCTAAGGCCAATGCGCCACGAGAAATCTGCTGCTGGCTTGGGTGCAGGCTGCTGCAAAGAGTACAGCTAGCTCGTACAGATCCTTGTGCTGGCCACAGATGCTGATGATGCGGAGGCGGAGGTTGATGATAGCGGAGTGGGCGCAGGGGCGAGCCGCGTGTGCTGCAGGAAGTTTCAGCGTGGGTGCAGGTCGTCGCGCAGCAGGCGATGCGACCGGGCAGATCCTTGTACCGAGCGAAAGAGCGATGCGGGAGCGGAGGAAAGTGGAGGCTGCTGATGACTCAATGGGCACAGGGGAAAAACCACGTGCGCTGCAAAGCAATGTGGGTGATGACAAAGAGGAGGCGGCGAGGAAAATGATCCGAGAGCAGGAGGAGGATGAAGGGGAACTGATGATGCTGATGGCGTAACAAGGGAGGAAGATGATGATCAAGGAGGAGGATACGCAGAGACTGAGAGCGAGAGGAGTTTGGTAGCACGAGGATGGCGATGATGCAGAGAGGAGTCACGGTGGAGAGCGGATAGAGGAGCAAGAGAGGATGACAGTGATCGTAGAGAGATGCATTCAGTTCCTTTGTTGTCAGAAGAGTGACGGCTTGTTCCCCAGTTGGCCTGAGACCGACGGGCAGGAAGACTGTTGGTGTCCGATATCCTGACAGTGAGAGGAAGAGGTTGCAATAGGGAAAATCGTGAGGTAGGCGGTGATGCAGGTCCGTAGGTCAGGAGAGTGACAGCTTGTTCCCCAGTTGGCCCGAGACCGACGGGCAGGAAGACTGGTGGTGTCTGATATCCTGGTGGGGGAAGGCGATGTGCCGTTGCTGACGACCAGTAGAGGCGGTACGGGAGGGCGGTTCGAGATGATGAACATGAGAGAGCTAAGGCAGATGAGGCGATTGGACTAGATGATGCTGATGAAGAGGATGAAGAGGCAGGAAGCACTTTGCAGGAGCTGGGATGATGAGACGCAGCAGGTGGCGGGTGGCAGGAAGCTTCCAGGAAGATGATGATAGGCAGCAGCTCAAGGGTTGCTGGCAGCTGTTGTGGATGACAAGTCACCAATCGTTAGCCTGGGGTGCAGAATGGGTGCAGGGCTTTCTCAGGCTGACGAGTGGTTTCTTCAGTGCAAGGAACACTTCAAGCCGTGCTGGCTGGAGTCAACTGCTGGTGAGGCGGAGAGGCACAAGGTGGGGGTAGCGGCCGCAGAGGAATGTAGATCCAGGCAGTGAAACAATGGTGGCGGTAGAGCGATGACTTGGTCACGGGGCACCAGGTGATGTCGCCTGATGCTCTGATACCATGTCAGAAGAATGTAAGCATGAGAACGGCACTAGCAGAAGCAGGCAGAAGCATTGGAACATGCACGAGTACATCAGCAAAGTGATGGAAGCAAGAGCGGTCCCGAGGAGTTAGTCGCAGAGCTTGAAACAGGCCGAGAGCGAGGTGAGTGATGGCTGGCTGGGAGAGTGCCAAGAGAAGGAGCGAGAGTGATAGAGCGAATAGCTGCGAGCTAGGAAAGGCTGGCAAAGGCAAGGTATACGAGGTGCGAGCAGAGCGAGACACGGGGGCAAAGTTGCGGAACCAAAGGGGAACACGATAGGAAGAACTGTTCTGGTTAACTTCGAGGGAATGAACATCCTTGGTAATGTACCGCAAAAACGGAACAAGGGCAACATAACGGCTTCTTTTCCTCTAGTCGGACGCGGTTGCAACATGGTCGCACTTATTACGGGCGGCTCGCCTCTCGGTCCCTAATCATGACCGACAATCCGTTGGCGCGGTAGTCCGTGGTGGTTCAATGCTGAACCTGAACCTTTAGTGAGATCTCGGATTATCCAAGGGAAAGTGTCAGTGTTGACTTCAATATTCCAACACAGAGTTGTGCCAGAGTTGTGCCAGAGATGTGCAATAGTTATGCCCTAGTTGTGCCAGAGTTGTGCCAGAATTGTGCAAGAGTTGTGCCAGAGTTATGCGAGCATTATGGAAAGTTGTTCCAGAGTTGTGCCAGAGTTGTGCCAGTTGTGCCAGAGTTGTGCCAGAGTTATGCCAGAGCTGTGCAATAGTTGTGCCAGAGTTATGCGAGCATTATGGAAAGTTGTTCCAGAGTTGTGCCAGAGTTGTGCCAGTTGTGCCAGAGTTGTGCCAGAGTTATGCCAGAGCTGTGCAATAGTTGTGCCAGAGTTGTGCCAGAGTTGTGCCAGAGTTGTGCCAGAGTTGTGCCAGAGTTGTGCAAGAATGGTGCCAGAGTTGAGGCAGAGTTGTGCCAGAGGGGTGCCAGAAGGGTGCCATAGTTTTGCCAAAATTCTGCAAGAGTTGTGCCAGAGTTGTGCCAGAGTTGTGCCAGAGTTGTGCCAGAGTTGTGCCAGGGTTGTGCCATTGTTGTGCCAGAGTCGTGCCAGAGTTGTACCATAGTTGTGCCAAAGCTGTGCCAGAGTTGTGCTAGAGTTGTTCCAGAGTTGTGCCAGAATTGTGCCAGAATTGTGCCAGAGTTGTGCCAAAGTTGTGCCAGAGTTCTGCCAAAGTTATACCAGGGTGGTGTCAGAGTTGTGCCAGAGTTGTGCAAGAGTGGTGCCAGAGTTGTGCCAGAGTTGTGCCAGAGTTATGCTAGAGTTGTGTGACAGTTGTGCCAAAGTTGTGCCAGAGTTGTGCCAGAGTTCTGCCAGAGCTGTGCCAGAGTTGTGCTATTGTTGTTCCAGAGTTGTGTCAGAGTTGTGCCAGACTTGTGCCAGACGTGTGCCAGAGTTGTGCTAGAGTTGTGCCACAGTTGTGCCAGAGTTGTGCCAACGGTGTGCCAGAGTTGTGCCAGAGTTGTGCCAGAGTCGTGCCAGAGTTGTGCCAGACGTGTGCCAGAGTTGTGCTAGAGTTGTGCCACAGTTGTGCCAGAGTTGTGCCAACGGTGTGCCAGAGTTGTGCCAGAGTTGTGCCAGAGTCGTGCCAGAGTTGTGTCTGAGTTGTGCCAGAGTTGTGCCATAGTTCTTCCAGAGTTGTGCCAGAGTTGTGCTAGATTCGTTCCAGAGTTGTGCCAGAGTTGTGCCAGAGTTGTGCCAAAGTTGTGCTAGAGTGGTTCCAGAGTTGTGCCAGAGTTGTGCCAGAGTTGTGCCAGAGTTGTGGCAGAGTTGTTCCAAAGTTTTTCCAGAGTTGTTCCAGATGTGTGCCAGATTTGTGCCAGAGTTGTGCCAGAGTTGTGCCAGAGTTGCGCCAGAGTTGCGCCAGAGCTGTGCCAGAGGTAAGCCAGAGTTGTGCCAGAGCTTTACCAGAGTTGTGCCAGAGCTGTGCCAGACTTTTGCCATAGTTGTTCCAGAGTTGTGCCAGAGTTGTGCCAGAGTTGTGCCAGTTGTGCCAGAGTTGTGCCAGAGTTGTGCCAGAGTTGTGGCAGAGTTGTTCCAGAGTTGTGCCAGTGTTGTGCTATAGTTATGCCAGAGTTAAGCCAGAGTTATGCCAGAGTTGTGCCAGAGCTGTGCCAGAGTTGTGCCAGAGTTGTGCCAGAGTTGTGCCAGAGTGATGTCAGAGTTGTGCCAGAGTTGTGCAAGAGTTGTGCCAGATTTGTGCCAGAGTTGTGCCAGATTTGTGCCAGAGGTGTGCCAGATTTGTGCCAGCTTTGTGCCAGAGTTGTGCCCGTGTAGTGCAAGCGTTGTGCCAGAGTTCTGCCAGAGTTGTGCCAGACTTGTGCCAGAATCGTGCCAGAGCCGTACCAAAGTTGTGCCATAGTTGTACCGGTGTTGTGCTAGAGTTGTTCCAGACTTGTGCCAGAGTTGTGCCAGAGTTGTGCCATAGTTGTGCCAGACTTGTTCCAGAGTCGTGCCAGACATGTGCCAGAGTTGTGCCACAGTTGTGCCAGAGTTGTGCCAGAGTTGTGCCAGAGTTGCGCCAGAGCTGTGCCAGAATTGTGCCAGAGTTGTGCCAGAGTTGTACCATAGTTGTGCCAGAGTTGTGCCACAGTTTTGCCATAGTTGTGCTAGAGTTGTGCCAGAGTTGTGCTAGAGTTTTCGAAGAGTTGTGCCAAAGTTATGCGAGTGTTGTGCCAGAGTTGTTCCAGAGTTGTGCCAGAGTTGTGTCAGAGTTGTGCTAGTTTTGCCAGAATTGAGCCAGAGTTGTGCCAGAGCTGTTCTAGAATTGTGCCAGAGTTGTGCCAGAGTTGTGCCAGAGTTGTGCCAGAGTTGTGCCAGAGTTGTGCTAGAGTTGTGCCAGAGTTGTGCCAGAGTTGTGCCAGAGTTGTGCCAGAGTTGTGCCAGAGTTGTGCCAGAGTTGTGCCAGAGTTGTGCCAGAGTTGTGCCAGAGTTGTGCCAGAGAGGTGCCATAGTTGTAGCAGAGTTGTGCAAGAGTTGTGCCAGAGTTGTGCCAGCTTTCAGCCAGAGTTGTGCAAGAGTAGTGCCAAATTTGTGCCAGAGTCGTGCCAGAGTTGTGCCATAGTTCTGCCTGAGCTATACCATAGTAGTGCTAGCGTTGTTCCGGAGATGTGCCAGGGTTGTGCCAGAGTTGTGCCAGAGTTGTACCAGAATTGTGCCAGAATCGTGCCAGAGGTGTGCCAGAGTTGTGCCATAGTTGTGCCAGAGTTTTTCTAGAGTTGTTCCAGAGTTGTGCCAGAGTTGTGCAGAGGTATGCCAGAGTTGTGCAGAGGTGTGCCAGAGTTGTGCAGAGGTGTGCCAGCGTTGTACCAGAGTTTTTCTAGTGTTGTTCCAGAGTTGTGCCAGAGTTGTGCAGAGGTGTTCTAGAGTTGTGCCAGCTCGTGCCAGAGTTGTGCCAGAGTTGTGCCGGAGTTTTGCCAGAGTTGTGCTAGAGTTGTTACAGAATTGTGCCAGAGTTGTGCCAGAGTTGTGCCAGAGTTGTGCCAGAGTTGTTCCATAGTTGTTCCAGAGTTGTGCCAGAGGTGAGCCAGAGTTGTGCCAGAGTTGTGCCAGAGTTGTGCCAGAGTTGTGCCAGAGTTGTGCCAGAGTTGCGCCAGAGTTGTCCCAGTGGCATACCAAAGTTGTGCCAGAATTGTACCAGAGTTGTGCCACAGTTGTGCCAGAGTTTTGCCATAGTTGTGCCAGAGTTGTGCCAGAGTTGTGCCAGAGTTGGGCCAGTTGTGCCAGAGTTGTGCCAAAGTTCAGCCAGAGCTGTGCTAGAGTTTTGCCAGAGTTGTGCGAGAGTTGTGCCAAAGTTGTGCCAGAGTTGTGCCAGAGTTTTGCTAGAGTTGTGCTAGAGTTGTGCCATAGGGTTGCCACAATAGTGCCAAAGTTGTGCAAGAGTTGTGCCAGAGTTGTGCCAGAGTTGTGCCAGAGTTGTGCCAACGGTGTGCCAGAGTTGTGCCAGAGTTGTGCCAGAGTCGCGCCAGAGCTGTGTCTGAGTTGTGCCAGAGTTGTGCCAGAGTTCTTCCAGAGTTTTGCCAAAGTTGTGCTAGTGTCGTACCAGAGTTGTGGCAGAGCTGTCCCAGAGTTGTGCGAGAGTTTTGCTAGAGTTGTTCCAGAGTTGTGCCAGAGTTGTGCCAGAGTTGTGCAAGAGTTGTGCCAGAGTTGTTCCAGAGTTGTTCCAGAGTTGTGCCAGATGTGTGCCAGATTTGTGCCAGAGTTGTGCCAGATTTGTGCCAGACTTGCACCAGAGTTGCGCCAGAGTTGTGCCAGAGGTGTGCCAGAGTTGTGCCAGAGTTTAACCAGAGTTGTGCCAGAGTTGTGCCAGAGTTTTGCCATAGTTGTGCCAGAGTTGTGCCAGAGCTGTAAAAGAGTTCTGCCAGTTGTGCCAGAGTTGTGCCTGAGTTGTGCCATATTTGTGTAACAGTTGTGCCAGAGTTGTGCCAGAGTTGTGCCAGAGTTGTGCGAAAGGTGTGCCAGAGTTGAGCCAGAGGTGTGCCATAGTTGTGCCAGATCTGTAACAGAGTTGTGCCAGAGTTGTTCCAGAGTTGTGCCAGAGTTGTGGCAGAGTTGTTCCAGAGTTGTGCCAGTGTTGTGCTATAGTTGTGCCAGAAATGTACCAGAGTTATGCCAGAGTTGTGCCAGGGCTGTGCCACAGTTGTGCCAGAGTTGTCCCAGAGTTGAACCAGAGTGATGTTAGAGTTGTGCCCGAGTTGTGCAAGAGTGGTGCCAGGGTTGAGCCAGAGTTTTTCTAGTGTTATTCCTTAGTTGTTCCAGAGTTGTCCCAGAGTTGTGCCAGAGTGTTGCCATAGTTGTGCCATTGTTGTGCCAGAGTTGTGCCAGTGTTGTGCCAGTTGTGCCAGAGTTGTGCCACAGTTCTGCCAGAGCTGTGCTACATTTGTGCCAGAGTTGTGCGAGAGTTGTTCCAAAGTTGTGTCAGAGGTGTGCCAGAGTTGTGCCAGAGTTGTGCAAGAGTTGTGCCAGAGTTGTGCAAAATGTGGGCCTGAGTCGTGCCAGAGTTGTGCCATAGTCGTGCCATAGTTGTGCCAGAGCCGTGCCAGAGTTGTGCTAGAGTTGTTCCAGAGTTCTGCCAGAGTTGTGCCAGAGTTGTGCCAGAGTTGTGCCAGTGATGTGCTATAGTTCGGCCAGAGCTGTGCCAGAGTTGTGCCAGAGTGGTGTCAGAGTTGTGCCAGAGTTGTGCCAGAGTTGTGCCAGAGTGGTGTCAGAGTTATGCCATAGTTGTGCAAGCGTTCTGCCAGAGTTGTGCCAGCTTTGTGCCAGAGTTTTGCCAGAGAAGTGCAAGAGTTGTGCCAGAGTTGTGCCAGAGTTGTGCCAGAGTTGTGCCAGAGTCGTGCAAGAGTTATGCCAGAGTTGTGCCGGAGATGTGCCAGACTTGTGCCAGAGTCGTGCCAGAGCTGTGCCAGAGTTTTGCCAGGGTTTTGCCAGAGTTGTGCTAGAGTTGTTCCAGAGTTGTGCCAGAGTTGTGCCAGAGTTGTGCCATAGTTGTGCCAGAATTGTTCCAGAGTTGTGCCAGAGGTGTGCCAGAGTTGTGCTAGAGTTGTGCCAGAGTTGTGCCAGAGTTGTGCCAGTTGTGCCAGAGTTGTGCCACAGTTCTGCCAGAGCTGTGCTAGAGTTTTGCCAGAGTTGTGCGAGAGTTGTGCCAGAGTTGTGCCAGAGTTGTGCCAGTTGTGCCAGAGTTGTGCCACAGTTCTGCCAGAGCTGTGCTAGAGTTTTGCCAGAGTTGTGCGAGAGTTGTGCCAGAGTTGTGCCAGAGTTGTGCCAGTTGTGCCAGAGTTGTGCCACAGTTCTGCCAGAGCTGTGCTAGAGTTTTGCCAGAGTTGTGCGAGAGTTGTGCCAGAGTTGTGCCAGAGTTGTGCCAGTTGTGCCAGAGTTGTGCCACAGTTCTGCCAGAGCTGTGCTAGAGTTTTGCCAGAGTTGTGCGAGAGTTGTGCCAGAGTTGTGCCAGAGTTGTGCCAGTTGTGCCAGAGTTGTGCCACAGTTCTGCCAGAGCTGTGCTAGAGTTTTGCCAGAGTTGTGCGAGAGTTGTGCCAGAGTTGTGCCAGAGTTGTGCCAGTTGTGCCAGAGTTGTGCCACAGTTCTGCCAGAGCTGTGCTAGAGTTTTGCCAGAGTTGTGCGAGAGTTGTGCCAGAGTTGTGCCAGAGTTGTGCCAGTTGTGCCAGAGTTGTGCCACAGTTCTGCCAGAGCTGTGCTAGAGTTTTGCCAGAGTTGTGCGAGAGTTGTGCCAGAGTTGTGCCAGAGTTGTGCCAGAATTGTGCCAGAGTTGTGCCAGAGGTGTGCCAGAGTTGTGCCAGAGTTTTGCCATAGTTGTGCCAGAGTTGTGCCAGAGTTGTGCCAGAGTTCTGCCAGTTGTGCCAGAGTTGTGCCCGAGTTGTGCCAGAGTTGTGCAACAGTTTTGCCAGAGTTGTGCCAGAGTTGTGCCAGAGTTGTGCCAGAGTTGTGCGAAAGGTGTGCCAGAGTTGTGCCAGAGGTGTGCCATAGTTGTGCCAGAGCTGTAACAGAGTTGTGCCAGAGTTGTTCCAGAGTTGTGCCAGAGTTGTGGCAGAGTTGTTCAAGGGTTGTGCCAGTGTTGTGCTATAGTTGTGCCAGAAATGTACCAGAGTTATGCCAGAGTTTTGCCAGAGCTGTGCCAGAGTAGTGCCAGAATTTTGCCAGATTTTTGCCAGAGTGATGTCAGCGTTGTGCCAGAATTGTGCAAGAGTGGTGCCAGGGTTATGCCAGAGTTGTGCCAGAAATGTTCCATAGTTGATCCAGAGTTGTGCCAGAGTTGTGCCAGAGTTTTGTCATAGTTGTGCCAGTGTTGTGCCAGAGTTGTGCCAGAGTTGTGCCAGTTGTGCCAGAGTTGTGCCACAGTTCTGCCAGAGCTGTGCTACATTTGTGCCAGAGTTGTGCGAGAGTTGTGCCAAAGTTGTGCCAGAGTTGTGCCAGAGTTTTGCTAGAGTTGTGCCAGAGTTGTGCCATAGGGGTGCCAGAGTTGGGCCAGAGTTGTGCAAGAGTTGTGCCAGAGTTGTGCCAGAGTTGTGCCAGAGTTGTACCAGAGTTTTGCCAAATGTGTGCCTGAGTCGTGCAAGCGTTGTGCCATAGTCGTGCCATAGTTGTGCCAGAGCCGTGCCAGAGTTGTGCTAGAGTTGTTCCAGAGTTGTGCCAGAGTTGCGCCAGAGTTGTACCAGTGATTTGCTATAGTTCAGCCAGAGCTGTGCCAGAGTGGTGACAGAGTTGTGCCAGAGTTGTGCCAGAGTTGTGCCAGAGTTGTGTCAGAGTTGTGCCAGAGTTGTGAAGGCGTTGTGCCAGAGTTGTGCCAGCTTTGTGCCAGAGTTTTTCCAGAGTAGTGCAAGAGTTGTGCCACAGTTGTGCCATAGTTGTGCCAGAGTTGTCCCAGAGTTGTGCCAGAGTCGTGCAAGAGTTGTGCTAGAGTTGTGCCGGAGATGTGCCAGAATTGTGCCAGAGTCGTGCCAGAGCTGTGCCATAGTTGTGCCAGAGTTGTGCCAGAGTTGTGCTAGAGTTGTTCCAGAGTTGTGCCCGAGTTGAGCCAGAGTTGTGCCATAGTTGTGCCAGAATTGTTCCAGAGTTATGCCAGAGGTGTGCCAGAGTTGTGCCAGAGTTGTGCCAGAATTGTGCCAGAGTTGTGCCAGAGTTGCGCCAGAGTTGTGCCAGAGTTGTGCCAGGGTTGTGCCAGAGTTGTGCCATAGTTGTGCCAGAGTTGTGCCAGAGTTTTGCCATAGTTATGTCAGAGTTGTGCCAGAGTTGTGGAAGAATTGTGCCAAAGTTATGCGAGTGTTGTGCCAGAGTTTTTCCAGAGTTGTGCCAGAGTTGTGTCAGAGTTGTGCTAGTTGTGCCAGAGTTGAGCCAGAGTTGTGCCAGAGCTGTGCTAAAGGTGAGCCAGAGTTGTTCCAGAGTTGTGCCAGAGTTTAGCCAGAGTTGTGTCAGAGTTGTACCAGAGTTGTGCCAGAGTTGTGCCAGAGCGGTGCCAGAGTTGTGCCAGAGTTGTGCAAGAGTTGTGCCAGAGTTGTGCCAGATTTCTGCCAGAGTTGTGCCAGAGTAGTGCCAAAGTTGTGCCAAAGTCGTGCCAGAGTTGTGCCATAGTTGTGCCTGAGCTTTGCCATTGTTGTGCTAGCATTGTTCCGGAGTTGTGCCAGGGTTGTGCCAGAGATGTGCCAGAGTCGTGCCAAAACTGTGCCAGAGTCGTGCTAGAGTTGTGCCAGAATTGTGCCAGCGTTGTGCCAGAGTTGTGCTAGACTTGTTCCGGAGTTGTGCCAGAGTTGTGCAGAGGTGTGCCAGAGTTGTGACAGAGTTGTTCCAGGTCTTGCCAGAGTTGTACCAGAGTTGTGCCGGAGTTATGCCAGAGTTGTGCTAGAGTTGTTACAGAGTTGTGCCAGAGTTGTGCCGAAGTTGTGCCAGAGTTTTGCCAGAGTTGTTCCATAGTTGTTCCAGAGTTATGCCAGAGGTGTGCCAGAGTTGTGCCAGAGTTGTGCCAGAGTTGCGCCAGAGTTGCGCCAGAGTTGTGCCAGTGGTGTGCCACGGTTGTGCCAGAGTTGTACCAGAGTTGTACCAGAGTTGTGCCAGAGTTTGGCCATAGTTTTGCCAGAGTTGTGCCAGAGTTGTGCCAGAGTTGTGCCAGTTGTGCCAGAGTTGTGCCACAGTTCTGCCAGAGCTGTGCTAATGTTGTGCCAGAGTTGTGAGAGAGTTGTGCCAAAGTTGTGCCAGAGTTGTGCCAGAGTTGTGCCAGAGTTGTGCCGAAGGTGTTCCTGAGTCGTGCCAGAGTTGTGCCATAGTTGTGCCATAGTTGAGCCAGAGCCGTGCCAGAGTTGTGCTAGAGTTGTTCCAGAGTTGTTCCAGAGTTGTGCCAGAGTTGTGCCAGAGTTGTGCCAGAGTTGTGCAAGAGTTGTGCCAGAGTGGTGTCAGGGTTGTGCCAGAGTTGTGCAAGATTTGTGCCAGAGTTGTGCCATAGTTGTGCCAGAGTTGTGCCAACATTGTGCCAGAGTCGTGCCAGAGTTTTGCCAGAGTTTTTCCAGAGCTGTGCCAGAGTTGTGCTAGAGTTGTTCCAGCGTTGTGCTATAGTTGTGTTAGACTTGTGCCAGTGTTGTGCCAGAGTTGTGCTAAATTTGTGCCAGAGTTGTGCCAGGGTTTTGCCAGAGTTGTGCCAGAGGTGTGCCAGAGTTGTGCCAGAGTTGTGCCAGAGTTGTGCCAGAGTTTTGCCAGAGTTGTGCCAGAGTTGTGCCAGAGGTGTGCCAGAGTTGTGCCAGAGTTGTGCCAGAGTTGTGCAAGAGTCGTGCCAGAGTCTTGCCAGAGCTGTGCCAGAGTTGTGCCAGAGTTGTGCCAGAGTTGTGCTAGAGTTGTTCCAGAGTTGTTCCAGAGTTGTGCCAGAGTTTTGCCATAGTTGTGCCAGAGCTGTTTCAGAGTTGTGCCAGAGGTGTGCCAGAGTTGTGCCAGAGTTGTGCCAGAGTTGTGCCAGAGTTTTGCCAAAGTTGTGCCAGAGTTGTGCCAGAGTTGTGCCAGAGTTGTGGAAGAGTTGTGCCAAAGTTATGCGAGTGTTGTGCCAGAGTTTTTCCAGAGTTGTGCCTCAGTTGTGTCAGAGTTTTGCTAGTTGTGCCAGAGTTGTGCCAGAGTTATGCCAGAGCTGTGCTAGAGTTGTGCCAGAGTTGTGCCAGAGTTGTACCAGAGCTGTGCTAGAGTTGTGCAAGATTTGTGCCATAGTTGTGCCAGAGCTATGCCATAGTGGCATAATTGTACCTCTGTCAAGCCAGGACAACCAACGGGTTCACTCATCAGGAGCACCTGGGTTCCTCCCCCTTGGAAAATCCGGGCACTCTTAACAACGGTTCACTCTCGGTGTGAACTTCCTCGGTCTCGCCCTACACGAACCATTGACGGTGATAACCGACCAACGGCACGTTACCGAGTCATCCCCTAATAAGTGGTCTTGCCGCAAGCATGTCCGGCTAGTGCAAAAGAAGCCATTGCTTGTTATTTGTCCTGATATAAGGAGGATGTTCATTCCCTTCTAGGTTTAACCATCCTGTTTAACCATCCAGTTCTTCCCATCCTGTTCCCTTTCGGTTCCGCAGCTTTGCCGCCGTGTCTTCGCTGTGCTCGCACCTCGTATACCTTGCCTTCGCCAGCCTCTCCCAGCTCGCAGCTCTTTGCTTTGTCTCTCTTGCTCCTTTGCTCAGTTCTCTCCCAGCCAGCCATCATTCACCCTGCTCTCACTCTCTCTTAACAAATTCTGTCTGCTTCGTCTCCTTGGCACCTCTGTCTCTCTCAAGATCTGCGACTAACTCCTCGGAACCGCTCTCACTTCCGTCACTTCACTGACGTACGCGTGCATGTTGCGATGCTTCTGCTACTGCCAATCTCATGCTTACATTCTTCTGACATGGTACCAGAGCATCAGGCAACATCACCTGGTGCCTCGTGACCGAGTCATTACTCTACCGCCACCATTGCTTCACTCCTGGAATCTGCATTCCTCAGCTGCCGTCATCGCTGTCCCACACCTCTCTGCTCCACCAGGAGTTGACATCAGCAGCACCGCCTGAAATGTTCCTTGCATTGAAGAATACGTCTCGTTACTCGGAGGAAGCCCTGCGTCCATTCCGCGCCCATGGCTGACAATTGGTGACTTTTCGTCCACAACAGATGCTAGCAGCTTTCGAGCCATCTCCTAGCATCATCTTCCTGGAAGCTTCCTGCCGCTTGCCGCCTACTCCCTCTCATCATCTCAGCCTCCACAAGCACCTCTGCCTTTCTCATTATCTTCCTCTCCTTCATCTATCTCACCATCTTCAACTTACTTGCACTCATCTTCTCAAGCCTCTCCTCGCACCGCCCTCTCGAGTCGTCAGCCGCAGCAACGTGCCTTCTGCTGTCAGGACATCGGGCACCGCCAGTCTTCCTGCTCCCATTATGAGCCAACTGGGGAACAAGCCGTCACTCTCCTGACATCAGCGGACCAGCGTCACTGCCCACCTCACAACTTCCTTCGCTGCAGCCGACTTCCTCTCGCTGCCAGGATATCGGACACCACCAGTCTCTTGCTCACACTTCGAGCCAACTGGGTAACAAGCCATCACTCTCTTGACAAATAGAGTTACCGTTTGCCTTGCCCGCGCCCACTCTTGCTCCATTCCTTGCCTCGCATTCCTCCTCCATCTTCTTCTTTCACGGTATCATCAGCATCATCATCAGGTCCTCCTCATTCTCCTCCTCCGGATGGCTTTCCGCTCGGCACAAGGATCTGCCCGGTCGCATTGCCTGTTGCGCGACGACCTGTACCCACACCGAACCTTCGTGCAGCGCACGCGGTTTGCCCCTGTGCCCACTCCGTCATCGACAACTTTCGTCTTCTCATCATCAGCATCTGTGGCCAGCACAAGGACTTGCATGAGCTAGCTGCCCGCTTCGCAGCAGCCTGCACCCACGCCGGCAGCAGATTTCTCACGGTGCGTTGATCCCTGCCTTCCCCTTGCCGCATTCTACTCCTCTTCTCCGCAGCGCACGTGGTTTTGCCCCTGCGCCCATTCCCTCCGATCAGCATTCCTCTGCCATCATCTGCTTTTATCATCTGCTCGGTACAGGGAACTGCCTGGTCGCATCGCCTACTTCGCGACGACCTGCGCCCACGCCGGAACTTCTTCAGCGCACGAGGCCCCATCCCTGCGTCCAACCACCGGCATCAGCGCTTGAATCATCATCACCATCATCAAAAACATCTGTCCTCTACCTAAGACATATCATCAAACGCTGCCTGGCATCATGAACCAGCTCTCCGCTGCATGGAATTATTTCCCCACTCTTGCATCTGACGCCAGCAACATCCTCAGTTGGTCATACAATGTCATTTCCAGTGCCCGCAACATCCACATCAATGAGTATGAAGTAGCTGGGCTACTGCTTGGAAAGTATGATCATCTTCACAGCCACCAAAGTCACCCTAAGGACTACGACGTCACCCTCACTGTCATCTGGAGCGTACTGAAAACACGCCTAGCTCCTGTCTACCACTTCATTGAACAGCCATCTCAGATTGCAACTCAGCAATGGTACTCGCTGCTGGGGTATGCGTGGGTTCGACGCTCCTACTACCTTCACATCTTTTATGTGGTCACCTTCCCAACTCTGCCAGACATTCCCCGGCTATTCTTTCTCCCAGAGGACGAAAAGGTTGACGTCACATCGACCAATGTCGACGAATGGCAGCAGATCTTCTACAAAACGTTTGACCCCTATCACCTCCTTCACTTCTCCATCGTGGGATCTCTTGTTTGAGGACCACTCTACTTTGGAGAACACTGCAGTAACGCCGAGTTCCATGCCCAACGCGATCTCTTCAACACTGAAATCAGGCGCGGACTTCGTACGCTTGTCGATCCTCAGCTCCACTTTCTCCTGGCCAAGCATGGTCGCAACCTATCCCTCATGTGGCAAGGCCTGATCAACCACTGTGGAGGGCTGGTAAAATGCAAGGGAGACAACAAGAGAAGCTGGGACTTCATATCTGCCACCCTGAATTCCAGTGTTGAGCCCTCTTAGCTAACTGCCTTGACAGATTCAAGGGGGGTGTCAGTATTGTGCCTCTATCAAGGCAGGACAACCAACGGGTTCACTCCCCAGGAGCACCTGGGTTCACTCTTGGCGTGAACTTCCTCGGTCTCACCCTACACGAACCGTTGACGGTGATAACCAACCAATGGTACGTTACCGAGTCATCCCCTAATAAGTGGTCCGGCCGCAAGCACGTCCGGCTAGTGCACAAGAAGCCGTTGCTTGTTGTTTGTCCAGATATAAGGAGGATGTTCATTCCC
>SZWC01001420.1:35158-46365 GCA_023375785.1 Penium margaritaceum | reverse complement strand
CCAGAGTTGTGCCAGAGTTGTACCAGAGTTCTACCAGAGTTGTGCCAGTATTCTGCAAGAGTTGTGCAAGAGTTGTGCCAGAGTTGTGCCAAGGCTGTGCCAGAGTTGTGCCAGGGTTGTGACAAAATTGTGCCAGAGTTGTGACAGAGTTGGCCCAGACTTGTGCCACTGCAACGCCAGAGTTGTGCCAGAGTTGTGCCAGAGTTGTATCAGAGTTGTGCCAGAGTTGGGACAGAATTGTGCCAGAGTTGTGCCATAATTGTAGCAAAGTTGTGCCAGAGTTGTGCCAGGGTTGTGCCAAAGCTGTGCCGGAGCTGTGCCAGAATTGTGCCAGATTTGTGCCAGAGTTGTGCCCGAGTTGTGCCCAAGTTGTGCCAGAGTTGTGCCACAGTTGTGCTAGAGTTGTGCGAGAGTTGTGCCAGGGTTGTGGCAGAGTTGTGCCAAAGTTTTGCCAGAGTTGTGCCCGAGTTGTGCCCAAGTTGTGCCAGAGTTGTGCCACAGTTGTGCTAGAGTTGTGCGAGAGTTGTGCCAGGGTTGTGGCAGAGTTGTGCCAAAGTTTTGCCACAGTTGTGCCATAGTTCTGCCAAAGTTGTGCCATTGTTGTGCCAAGGTTGTCCGAGTCATACCAGAGTTGCGCGAGAGTTGCGCCGGAGTGGTGCCAGAGTTGTGCGAGAGTTGTGTCATAGTTGTCCCATAGTTGTGCCATAGTTGTGCCATTTTTGTCCCATAGGTGTGCCAGAGTTGAGCCAAGTTGTGCCTGAGTTGCGCCAGAGTTGGACCAGAGTTCTGCCAGAGTTGTGCCGGGGTTGTGCCAGAGTTTTGCCAGAGCTGTGCAAGCGTTGTGCCAAAGTTGTGCCAGAGTTGTACCAGAGTAGTGCCAGAGCTGTGTCAGAGTTATGCCAAAGTTGTGCCAGAGTTGTCCACAGTGGTGCCACAATTTTGCCAGAGTTGTGCCAGAGTTGTGCCACATTTGTGCCAGAGTTATGCCAGAGTTGTGTCAGAGTTGTACCAATGTTGTGCCAGAGTTGTGCACGAGTTGAGCCACATTTTTGCCAGAGTTGTGCCACAGTTGTACCAGAGTTGAGACAGATTTTTGCCAGAGTTGTGCCAGAGTTGTGCTAAATCTGTGCCAGAGTTGGGCCAGAATTGTGCCAGATTTGTGCCAGAGTTCTGACCGAGTTGTGCCAGAGTTGTGCTAGAGTTGTGCCACAGTTGTACCACAGTTGTGCCAGAGTTCTGACAGAGTTGTGCTAGGTTTGTGCCAGAGTTGTGCCAGAATTGTGCTAGATATGTAACAGAGTTGTACCCGAAATGTGCCAGAGTTGTGCAAGAAATGTGCCAGAGTTAAGCCAGAGTTGTGCCCGAGTTTAGCCAGAAGTGTGCAAGAGTTGTGCCAGAGTTGTACCAGAGTTGTGCCAGAGCTGTGCCAGAGTTGTGCTAGATTTGTTCGATAGTTGTGTCAGAGTTGTCCCAGAGTTGTGTCAGAGTTTTATCAGAGTTGTGACAGAATTGTGCCAGAGATGTACCAGAGATGTGCCAGAGTTGTGCCCGAGTTGTGCCAGATTTGTGCCAGAGTTGTGCCAGCGTTGTGCCAGTCGCTAGAGTTGTGCCAGAGTTGTGCCAGAGTTTTGCCAGAAGTGTGCCAGAGTTGTGCCAAAGTTTTGCAAGAGTTGTACCAGAGTTGTGCCAGAGATGTGCAAAATTTGTGCCACAGTTGTGCCAGAGTTGTTCCTGAATTGTTCCAGAGTTGTGACAGAGTTCTGCCAGAGTTGTACCAAAGCTGTGCAAGAGTTGTGCCAGAGTTGTGCCAGAGTTGTGCCAGAGTTATGCCAGAGTTGTTCCAGAGTAGTGCCAGGGTTGTGCCAGAGTTGTGCTAGAGTTATGCCAGAGTTGTGCCAGAGTTGTGCCAGAGTTGTGCCAGGATTGTGCCATGTTTGTGCCAGAGTTGTAGCTTAGTTGTGCCAGAGTCGTGCCAGACTTGTGTCATAATTTTGCAAGAGTTCTGCAAGAGTTTTGCCAGAGTTGTGCCAGAATTTTGCCTGAGTTGTGCCAGAGTTTTACCAGAGTTGTGCCAGAGTTGTGCAACAGTTGTGCCAGAGTTCTGCCAGAGTTTTGCCAGAGTTGTGCCAGAGTTGTGCCATAGTTGTGCAAGAGTTGTACCTGAGTTGTGCCAGGGTTATGCCGGTTTTGTGCCAGGCTTTTCCCAGAGCTGTGCCAGAGTTGTGCCAGAGTTGTGCAAGCGCTGAGCCAGAGTTGTGCCAGAGTTATACCAGAGTTGAACCCGACTTTTGCCAGAGGTGTGCCCGAGTCTTGAAAAACCTGTGCCAGAGTTGTGCCAAAGTTGTCCCAGAGTTGTTCCAGAGTTGTGACAGAGTTATGCCAGATGTTGACCATAGTTGTGCCATAGTTGTTCCAGAGTCGTGCCCGAGTTGTGCCAGAGTTGTGCCAGAGTTGTGCCAAATTGTGCCAAAGTTGATCCTGAGGTGAGCCAGAGTTGTGTCAGAGGTGTGCCAGAGTTGTGCCAGAGTTGTGCCAGAGTTATGCCATAGTTGTGCCAATGTTGTGCCACAATTGTGCCAGATTTGTGCTAGAGTTGTGCCTGAGTTGTGCCAGAGTTGTGCCATAGTTGTGCCAGAGTTGTGCCAGAGTTGTGCCAGAGTTGTGCCAGAGTTGTGCCAGAGTTGTGCCAGAGTTGTGCCACAGTTATGCCAGAGTTGTGCTAGAGTTGTGCCAGAGTTGTGCCAGAGTTGTGCCACAGTTATGCCAGAGTTGTGCTAGAGTTGTGCCAGACATGTGCCCGAGTTGTGCCATAGTTGTGACAGAGTTGTGCCAGAGTTGTGCCATAATTGTGCCACATTTGTCCCAGAGTTGTGCCAGATTTGTTCCAGAGTTGTGCCAAATTTGTACCAGAGTTGTATGAGAGTTGTCCCAGTATTCTGCCAAATTTGTGCCAGGGTTGTGCCAGAGTTGTACCAGAGTTCTACCAGAGTTGTGCCAGGATTCTGCCAGAGTTGTTCCAGAGTTGTGCCAGAGTTGTGCCAAATTTGTGCCAGGGTTGTGCCAGAGTTGTACCAGAGTTCTACCAGAGTTGTGCCAGGATTCTGCCAGAGTTGTTCCAGAGTTGTGCCAGAGTTGTGCCAAATCTGTGCCAGAGTTCTACCAGGGTTGTGCCAAAGTTGTGCCAGAGTTGTGACAGAGTTGGCCCAGACTTGTGACTGCTGTGCAAGAGTTGTTCCAGAGTTGTGCCAGAGTTGTGTCAGAGATTTGCCAGAGTTGGGACAGAATTGTGCCAGAGTTGTGCCAAAGTTGTGCCAGAGTTGTGACAGAGTTGGCCCAGACTTGTGACTGCTGTGCAAGAGTTGTTCCAGAGTTGTGCCAGAGTTGTGTCAGAGATTTGCCAGAGTTGGGACAGAATTGTGCCAGAGTTGTGCCATAATTGTACCAAAGTTGTGCCAGAGTTGTGCCAGAACTGTGCCAACGCTGTGCCAGAGCTGTGCCCGAATTGTGCCAGATATGAGCCAGAGTTGTGCCCGAGTTGTGCCCGAGTTGTGCCAGAGTTGTGCCAGAGTTGTGCTAGAGTTGTGCCAGAGCTGTGCCCGAATTGTGCCAGATATGAGCCAGAGTTGTGCCCGAGTTGTGCCCGAGTTGTGCCAGAGTTGTGCCAGAGTTGTGCTAGAGTTGTGCCAGAGTTGTGCCATAGTTCTGCCAAATTTGTGCCATTGTTATGCCACAGTTTTCCAAGTTTTGTACCATGGTTGTGCTAGAGTTGTGCCATAGTTATGCCTGAGTTGCGCCAGAGTTGGGCCAGAGTTGTGCCATAGTTGTGTCGGGGTTGTGCCAGAGTTGTGCCAGAGCTGTGCAAGCGTTGTGCCAAAGTTGTGCCAGAATTGTGCCAGAGTGGTGCCAGAGCTGTGTTAGAGTTATGCCAAAGTTGTGCCAGAGTTGTGCCAGAGTTGTGCCAGAGTTGTGTCAGAGTTGTGCCAGAGTTGTGCCAGAGTTGTGCGAGAGTTGTGCCAGAGTTGTGCCAGAGTTGTGCCCGAGTTGTGCCAGAGTTGTGCCAGAGTTGTGCCAGCAATGTGCCAGAGTTGTGCTAAATCTGTGCCAGAGTTGTGCCAGAATTGTGCCCGATTTGTGCCAGAGTTGTGACCGAGTTGTGCCAGAGTTGTGCTAGAGTTGTGCCACAGTTGTACCACAGTTGTTCCAGAGTTCTGCCAGAGTTGTGCTAGGTTTGTGCCAGAGTTGTGCCAGATTTGCGCCAGATTTGTAACAGAGTTGTGCCTGAGTTGTGCCAGAGTTGTGCAAGAGTTGTGGCAGAGTTGTTCCAGAGTTATGCCTGACTTGTGACAGAGTTGTGCAAGAGTTGTGCCAGAGTTGTGCCATAGTTGTGCCAGAGCTGTGCCAGAGTTGTACCAGTGTTGTTCCATAGTTGTGTCAGAGTTGTGCCAGAGTTGTGTCAGAGTTTTGCCAGAGTTGTGACAGAATTGTGCCAGAGTTCTGCCATGATTGTACCAGAGATGTGCCAGAGTTGTGCCATTGTTGTGCCAGAGTTGTGCCAGAGTTGTGCCAGAGTTGTGCCACTATTGTGCCAGTCGCTAGAGTTGTGCCAGAGTTGTGCCAGAGTTGTGCCAGAGTTGTGCCACTATTGTGCCAGTCGCTAGAGTTGTGCCAGAGTTGTGCCAGTGTTGTGTTAGAGTTGTGCCAGAGTTGTGCCAGAGTTTTGCTAGAGTTGTGCAGGAGTTCTGCCAGAGTTGTGCCAGAATTGTGCCAAATTTGTGCCACACTTGTGCCAGAGATGTGCAAGGGTTGTTCCTGAATTCTGCCAGAGTTGTGCCAGGGTTCTGCCAGAGTTGTGCCATAGCTGTGCCAGAGTTGTGCCAGAGTTGTGCCAGAGTAATGCCAGAGTTGTTCCAGAGTAGTGCCAGGGTTGTGCCAGAATTGTGCTACAGTTATGCCACAGTTGTGCCAGAGCTGGGCCAGAGTTGTGCCAGAATTGTGCCATATTTGTGCCAGAGTTGTAGCAGAGTTGTGCCAGAGTCATGCCAGAGTTGTGCCATAACTTTGCCAGAGTTGTGCCAGAGTTGTGCCAGAATTTCACCTAAGTTGTGCCAGAGTTGTGCCAGAGTTGTGCCAGAGTTGTGCCAGAGTTGTGCAACAGTTGTGCCAGAGTTCTGCCAGAGTTGTGCCAGAGTTGTGCCATAGTTGTGCAAGAGTTGTACCTGAGTTGTGCCAGAGTTGTGCCGGTGTTGTGCCAGGATTTTCCCAGATCTGTGCAAGAGTTGTGCCAGAGTTGTGCAAGCGCTGAGCCAGAGTTTGCCAGAGTTATACTATAGTTGAACCAGAGTTTTGCCAGAGGTGTGCCAGAGCTGAAAAAGCTGTGCCAGAGTTGTGCCAAAGTTGTGCCAGAGTTGTTTCAGAGTTGTGACAGGGTTGTGCCAGATGTTCGCCATTGTTATGTCATAGTTGTTCCAGAGTGGTGCCCAAGTTGTGCCAGAGTTGTGCCAGATTTGTGCCAAATTGTGCCAGAGTTGATCCTGAGGTGAGCCAGAGTTGTGTCAGAGGTGTGCAAGAGTTGTGCCAATGTTGTGCCAGAATTGTGCTAGATTTGTGCCATAATTGTGCCAGAGTTGTGCCAGAATCGTGCCAGAGTTGTGCTACAGTTGTGCCAGAGTTCTGCAAGAGCCGTGCCAGAGTTGTGCTACAGTTGTGCCAGAGTTCTGCAAGAGCCGTGCCAGAGTTGTGCTACAGTTGTGCCAGAGTTCTGCAAGAGCCGTGCCAGAGTTGTGCTACAGTTGTGCCAGAGTTCTGCAAGAGCCGTGCCAGAGTTGTGCTACAGTTGTGCCAGAGTTCTGCAAGAGCCGTGCCAGAGTTGTGCTACAGTTGTGCCAGAGTTCTGCAAGAGCCGTGCCAGAGTTGTGCTACAGTTGTGCCAGAGTTCTGCAAGAGCCGTGCCAGAGTTGTGCTACAGTTGTGCCAGAGTTCTGCAAGAGCCGTGCCAGAGTTGTGCTACAGTTGTGCCAGAGTTCTGCAAGAGCCGTGCCAGAGTTGTGCTACAGTTGTGCCAGAGTTCTGCAAGAGCCGTGCCAGAGTTGTGCAGAAGCTTTGCCAGAGTCAATCCAGAGTTGTGCCAGAGTTGTGCCATAGTTGTGCCATAGGTGTGCCAGAGTTGTGCCAGAGTTTTGCCAGAGTTGTGCCAGAGTTGTGCCAGAGTTGTGCCTGAGTTGGGCCAGAGTTGTGCCAGAGTTGTGCCAGAGTTGTGCCAGAGTTGTGCCAGAGCTGTGCAATAGTTGTGCCAGAGCTATGCAAGAGTTGTGCCAGAGTTGTGTCCGATTTGTGCCAGAGTTGTGCCAGAGTTGTACCAGAATCCTGCTAGAGTTGTACCGGAGTTGTGCCAGAGTTGTGCCAGACATGTGCCATAGTTGTGCCAGAGTTCTGCTAGAGTTGTGCCAAAGCTATGCCAGAGCTGTGCCAGAATTGTGCCCGATTTGTACCAGAGTTGTGCCTGAGTTGTGCCTGAGTTGTGCCAGAGTTGTGCCCGAGTTGTGCCAAAGTTGTGCCAGAGTTGTGCCATAGTTGTGCCATAGTTGTGCCAATGTTGTGCCATAGGTATCCCAGTTGTGCCAGAGTTGTGCCAGACTTGCGCCAAAGTTGTGCCAAAGTTGTACCAGAGTTTTGCCTGAGTTGATTCAGTTTTGTGCCAGAGTTGTGCCAATGTTGTGCCATAGGTATCCCAGTTGTGCCAGAGTTGTGCCAGACTTGCGCCAAAGTTGTGCCAAAGTTGTACCAGAGTTTTGCCTGAGTTGATTCAGTTTTGTGCCAGAGTTGTGCCATAGTTTTGCCATAGTTGTGCCAGAGTTGTGGCACAGTTGTGCCAGAGTTGTGCCAGAGTTAAGCCAGAGTTGTGCCAGAGTTGTGCCAGAGTTGTGCCAGAGTTGTGCCAGAGCTGTGCCAGAGTTGTGCCAGAGTTGTGCCAGAGTTGTACCAGAGTTGTGCTAGAGTTGTGCCAGAGTTGTGCCAGAGTTGTACCAGAGTTGTGCTAGAGTTGTGCCAGAGTTGTGCCAGAGTTGTACCAGAGTTGTGCTAGAGTTGTGCCAGAGTTGTGCCAGAGTTGTACCAGAGTTGTGCTAGAGTTGTGCCAGAGTTGTGCCAGAGTTGTACCAGAGTTGTGCTAGAGTTGTGCCAGAGTTGTGCCAGAGTTGTACCAGAGTTGTGCTAGAGTTGTGCCAGAGTTGTGCCAGAGTTGTACCAGAGTTGTGCTAGAGTTGTGCCAGAGTTGTGCCAGAGTTGTACCAGAGTTGTGCTAGAGTTGTGCCAGAGTTGTGCCAGAGTTGTACCAGAGTTGTGCTAGAGTTGTGCCAGAGTTGTGCCAGAGTTGTACCAGAGTTGTGCTAGAGTTGTGCCAGAGTTGTGCCAGAGTTGTACCAGAGTTGTGCTAGAGTTGTGCCAGAGTTGTGCCAGAGTTGTACCAGAGTTGTGCTAGAGTTGTGCCAGAGTTGTGCCAGAGTTGTACCAGAGTTGTGCTAGAGTTGTGCCAGAGTTGTGCCAGAGTTGTACCAGAGTTGTGCTAGAGTTGTGCCAGAGTTGTGCCAGAGTTGTACCAGAGTTGTGCTAGAGTTGTGCCAGAGTTGTGCCAGAGTTGTACCAGAGTTGTGCTAGAGTTGTGCCAGAGTTGTGCCAGAGTTGTACCAGAGTTGTGCTAGAGTTGTGCCAGAGTTGTGCCAGAGTTGTACCAGAGTTGTGCTAGAGTTGTGCCAGAGTTGTGCCAGAGTTGTTCCAGAGTAGTGCCAGAGCTGTGTCAGAGTTGTGCCAGAATACTGGCAGAGTTGTGCAAGAGTTGTGCCAGCGTTGTGCCAGAGTTGTGCCAGAGTTGTGCCATAATTGGGCCAGAGGTTTGACAGAGTTGTGCGGAGGTTTGCCAGAGTTGTGCCAGAGGTGTGCCAGAGTTGTTCCAGAGTTGTGCCAGAGTTGTGCCAGAGTTGTACCAGAGTTGTGCAAGAGTTGTGCCAGAGTTGTGCCAGAGTTGTGCCAGAGTTGTGCCAGAGTTTTGCCACAGTTTTTCCACGGTTGTGCCAGAGTTGTGCCAAAGTTGTACCACAGTGGTGCCAGAGTTGTGAAAGAGTTGTGCAAGAGTTGTGCCAGAGTTGTGCCAGAGCTGTGCTAGAGATGTGCCATAGTTGTGCCAGAGTTGTGTTAGAGTTGTGCCAGAGTAGGGCGAGCAGAGCAAAGACATGGCGGCAAAGCTGCGGAACCAGAGGCGAACATGATGAAGAGATTGTTCTGGGTTGAACTCGAGGGAATAAACATCTTCGGTAATATGTCATAAAACAGGACAAAAGCAAAGCAACGGCTTCTTTCCGCTAGCCGGATGCGGGTGACAGATGTCACTTTATTAGGGGATAAGTTGACCGGGATTCCTAACGGTTCTGTGACCGGAGGACTGTTCGCCAAGGGGGTTAGGTGCAGGACCTGAACCGTTATTGAGAATTATATCTTGGGGATCTTCTGTCGGAATTGTGTATTCTGTAGGATTAATATTCCGACACCCCCTTTGAATTTGACAGCTCATCTGTGTGAATAGGTGTGTTCCAGGACAATGGAGTACCCCATGTCCCGAGAGGAGAGGAATTGAGACCACATGTCCCCTAGATCTTCTGAGTATGCATGAATCAGGTCATGATAGGTCCTGTGTAATACGGTCTTGAGTTCTCTGCGCACTTGTTGATTGACTTCAGTATATGAGTCAGTCCATGCTGCTGGCCCACCGAGGTAGAGTCGGTCATCAAACAGACAGTCTGTTACTCCATGGTGTATGAGAAGGATGGGGAAGAGGAACCTGTAGAACTGTTCAGCCCATTCTTGAGTTTGTCTCCATCCCTCATAACGGCGGAAGGAGGGCAAAGGATCAACTTCTCCTGCAAGTGTAGGCAGGCTGGTCATGTTGGTGCAGATGCTTTTGATCCAATGTCTCCACCATCCCTGTTGAAGGATCATGTGCCAAAGCATTGGCGTTGTGTGGGCTGTTCAGAAATGATGATGGTAGGAGGGATGAACAAGTGGTCGAAGTTGGTCGCAGACTCCTTTGAAGGTGACCTGCTCTAGATTGTTGGCGTAGTCATCTGAAGTCAAGATGTCCCTGTTGATGTTGTATTCGATAGATCCTCAAAGAAGATTGACAAAGGCATGGCCACGAACTGACCATCCACTGGCAAGGAGGAGGACAGAGGCTGACCAGGCATTCACATTGGATTCATCTTCAGCTAGAACCTCGATGGAAGGATTAGGAGATAAAGAAGCCATGAGCACGGTGACCGGTGTGGAAGGTGTTGATCTCAGGAGAGTAGAAGGCGGCAAGGGGAAGGCGAGGGCAAACGCGTCGCAGGGATTCTGCTGCAGGCTTGGGTGCAGGCTGCTGTGAAGCATACAGCTAGCTGGTTTAGATCCTTGTGCTTCTGGCAGATGCCGAAGATTGTGGATGATGAGGCGGAAGCTGATGATGGTGGATGTTGGGCACAGGGACGAGTCGCGTGCACTGCGGAATTTTTGGCGTGGATGCAGTTGTCGAGCAACGGGCGATGCGACTGGGCGGATCCGTGTGCTGAGCACATGATTGAAGTTGATGGTTGGCAGCCAAATGATATTGCTGGAGTGGGCACAGGGGCAAAACTACATGTGATGCTGTGTAGAGGGGTAGAATGCGGCAAGGGGAAGGCAAGAGCCGACGCGCCGCGAGATATCTGCTGCCAGCGTGGGTGCAGACCACTGCAAGATTGGTAGCTGGTACGTGAAGGTCCTTGTGCTGGCCCCAGATGCTAGTGCTTGCTGATGACGGATGCGGAGAACTGTTGACGATTGCGATTAGGTGCAGGGCAAGCCACGTGCACTGCGGAAGGTTTCGGCGTGGACGCAGGTCGTTGCAAGAAAAGCGATGCGATTAGGCGGGTCCTTGTGCCAAGCGGACAATGATGCAAGCAAGCGGAGGAACGTCTGATACTAGAGTGGACGCAGAGACAAAACCACATGCGCTGTGAGGCAATGAGGAGAACAGTGATGACGTTGATGATGGCTCTGATGAAGCTGATGCGGAAGTCGACTAATAGAGATTGAGGATTCCCACAGCTGATGAGGCAAAGGCACGGCGCTGATGAAGAGGAGGAGGATGGAGATGAATTCGACAGCATGAAGGGAGGAGATGAAGTTGATGGAGTAGTGGTGGCAGGAGGGGATGAAGGAGATGCAGAGTAAGCAGTAGTAAGCATAGGCGAGGCAGCTAGCAGCTCTTTTGTCAGGAAAGTGACGGCTTGTTCCCCAGTTGGCCCGAGACCAACGGGCAGGAGGACTGGTGATGTCCGATATCCTGACAGTGAGAGGAACTTGGCTGCAGAAGGAGAAGTCATGAGGTCATCAGAGATATCCGCGGATGTCAGGAGAGTGACAGCTTGTTCCCCAGTTGGCTTGAAATATGAGCAGGAAGACTGGTGGTGTCCGATGTCCTGACTGTGGGCGGCAATCCGCTGCTGCTGATGACGAGTGGAGACATTGCGAGATGGCGACTTCCAAGGATGGAAGCGAAGACAATGAGGCTGATGCAGATGGAGCAGATAGAGCAGACGAAGCAGATAAAGGCAGGATTGCAGGCGGCAGGAAGCTTCGTGGAGGATGTCGACAGGAGGCAGCTCGAGAGCTACTTTCACCTGTTATCAACGATGTGTCATCAAGTATTGGCCACAGGCCCGGATTGGGTGCAGGGCTTGATCACGATGACGAGAAGTCACTTCAACGTGAGGAGCAATCGGAGCAGTGCACCTGACGTCAGCTATTGGTGAAGTTGAGTGGCACAAAGTAGCGGCGATGGCGGCAGATGAATGCATGGCAGAAGAGTGCAGTGATTGCGGCAGCAGAGCGATGACTAGGTCACAGGTCACCAGGTAATGTTGCTTGAAGCTCTGATACCATGTCAAAAGAATGTAGCAAGGAGCAACGGCAATGGCAGAAGTAGACAGAAGCAATGAGACTTGCGGAAGCACAGCAGATTGGTGATAGTAGCAAGAAGTTACGAGGTGTCGCAAGATGTTAGTCGCAGGGGCTTGAAGAATGATGATGTCCCCAATTGAGGTACCAGGTAGACACGTACGTGTCAAGAGAGAGAGAGAGAGAGAGAGAGAGAGAGAGTGATCGCTGGTTGAGGGCTGAGCAGCGGAGCGAGAGTGACC
>SZWC01001420.1:15684-35120 GCA_023375785.1 Penium margaritaceum | reverse complement strand
GCGAAGGGGGAGTAGAGCAAAGACACGGCGGAGAAGCCACGGAACCAAAGACAAACAGGATGAAGAGACTGTTCTGGGTTAAGCTTGAGAGAACAAACATCCTCGGTAATGTATCGCAGAAAAGAACAAAAGCAAAGCAACGGCTTCTTTCCGCTAGCCGGATGCGGGTGGCAGATGTCACTTTTTTAGGGGATAATTTCACCAGGATTCCTAACGGTAATGCGACCGGAGGGCCGTTGGCCAAGGGGGTTAGGTCCAAGACCTGAACCGTTATTGAGAATTTAATCTCGGGGTTTTATGGAGGACCTTTGCGTTCTGTCAGATTCACATTCTGACACATAGTTGTGCCAGAGTTGTGCTAGAGATGTGCCAAAATTTTGCCAGAGTTGTGACAGAGTTGTGCCAGAGTTGTCCCAGAGTTGTTCCAGAGTTGTGCCAGAGTTGTGCCATAGTTGTGCCAGAGTTTTTCCAGAGTTGTGCCAGAGTTATGCCTGAGTTTTCCCTGAGTTGTACAAGATGTTGAAAATTTGCCCCTCCGCATGCCCAAGTGCGGCACCGGGAGGCGCTGACGAGCCGCCAGAAAATGGAAACTCCGCTCCGGCGGATCTGGCGACTCGACATTTTCTCGGATCCTAAAATGGAGGATTGCCCCTGAAATTTGATGAGTTGCTGAATCCGGAGAAAGTCGTTTCGCCGGAATCGGACAGGTATCGAGGGAGATGTGGCTTTCCAAAGTTGGGGTATGCGCAGCGGCTCTGGGAGCCGGCTGCAACTCGAAATCCGGTCGATAATCGACCGGACCGAGTAACAAAAATACTATCTGGAGAAAATACTCCGATAGGCCTGCCGAGGCGTCCGGTGAATGATCCACCTGATCTAGCGGATCATCCACCGGATCCAGTAGTGCAGGTTGTTACTGAGGGACTTTCGGCGTCCGAAACTCAGTAGTACGTTTTGTTACTCGGGGACTTCGTCAAAATTCTGACTGCAGGTCCACGGACAGGTTTCGAACCTCGTCACACCCCATCACCAAACACGACCCAAAAGTGGGTAGGGTGCGTGGAAACAGTGCAGGGGACTCACACACCATGTGCAATGGGATATGCGCCTTGGGAAAGGCGCTTCGTACGTGAACGAAGGCGCCACGTCAAGTGGCGGCGTCAGGCTTCTGTGGTGGTTGAGACCTGCACTTCGGTAAGCATAACTTGAGCTATGCTTGGCCGAATCGTGCGCGGTTTAGTGCGTTGGAAATCTCATGACTAGCCCTATAAATTTTGTGATCATGTCTATGTTCACAAACTAACGCAAAATGACGTTATTCCCTTTGCAAACTGACTGTCTCTAAATACCTGCTCACATACGTGAGGCGACCAGAAAGCTCACGCTCAGTCTCAGATTCGCCCAAAACAGTAGACGTGAACCACTAGAGGCGATCAGACAAACGTCAGGACTGCACAATGCGGAATCCATCCTGACAAAGGGTTATGGGCCCACAGGTCTGAACGCCTCCAACGTTCACGTCTTCCGCAGCGCACGAGATCGTCATCTTGGACGTCGCCGTGAAGTTCTGAGAACTCATAGGAGTAGCAGCTGCGCACATGGCGCAGAAGGAGACGCAACCCATTCAAAAGTATGCAAGCGGCCCGGGCTTTGGACTATGGAGGTGGCAGTTTGAACTGCACCTCTCGCATAAGGGGCTGCTAGATGTCATGTTGGGAAAGGAGGTGCTCACAGAGGCGACTGCTACAGACGCGGAGAAGCAGGCCTTCGAAAAGAAGAACACGGAGGCGCTCATGCTCCTGGTGTCCGGGACGGCCAAGTCGCAGTGGGGCTACTTCCAAGGCTGCAAGCTGGCAGCCGAAGCTTGGCAAAAGCTCTGCGCCATCCACTAATCCAAGTCACTCGCGAACAAAATCTTTGCGATGAAGCGACTCCTCACGGTGAGAATCGAGGAGGGAGATGATGTCATCTCCGCCATGCAGCAGATCGAGTCACTCGCCTCGCAATGCAACGATGTGGGGTGGAAGATTGACACGCAGCTGCAGGCTTCTCGGTCCTCTCCCGAGTCCTTATCCGATCGGGGCCGATATGTCCTGATCCTGACCAATGACTTTACCCGGATGCGGTGGGTGTAAATCCTGTGCCAGAAGAGTGATGCTCCTCTCGCGGTTCGTTTCTGGCTAGTGATGGCTGAGCGTCAGTCTCGCCACTGGCTGCATACCTTCCGCTCGGATCGCGGCGGCAAGTTTCTTGGCGACATGGACAGTTTCTTTGCCGAGCACGGGATTTTTCACCAGGTCTCTGCTCCTGCCACTGCTCAGTAGAACGGTGTCTCTGAGCGCTGGAACCGCACCATGGAGGATGCGGTTCCTGCTATGCGGTCTGAGTGCGGTATCCCGGAATCCTTCACCTTCGAAGGATTTGCCTACATGACGTGGGTCTGGAACCGCCTCCCGCACGGTCCTATTCCGGACCACGTTACACCGTCTGAGCTCTGGTTTGGCCACCATACCGATCTGCGTCTTGCTCGTGTCTGGGGCTCAGAGGCTTCTATGTGGTACACGGAGGATCAGCAGGGGTCCAAGGTCTCTCCGCGGGGTCGTTTGTGTGCCTTCATTAATATCTCCCCGCGGTCGAAGGCCTGGCGTTTTTGGGACCCCGTCCGTCGTCGCATTGTTGAGTCCCGCGACGCTCTCTTCTTTGAGTCTCTCACCTACCGCAATCTGACGTCGATTGTGTTAATGTCTGTCACACACGTTGAGGTTTCTCAACGGATGGGGGAGTCTGAGCCTACGAGCACCTCTTGTCCGGCTGATCTGTCCGTTTGAGCCCCCTCCACTTCTCGGTCTCCGGCTCTTGATGACCCTGCGATCATTGCTGTCGGTCCAAAGACCTCTCCCGTCCAACCTGTCTCCTCTCCTACACCCTCGCGTCCCACAGAGACCCATGATGAGGTCCCTCTTTCCACCGGTACTCCTATCTCTCTAGGCAGTCTTCCTGCCACTCCCAGTCCTCCGTCTCACATCCGTTCACAAACCTCTCTTCCCACTGCATCACTTGTCCCTGTGCCTCAGTCCTCACCTGATGTGGTCGTGCCTCTCTCTGAGCCTGCGGTCAGCCCTCTGAGCCCACGCTACTCGCATGAACCCGATGGTCGTCTTCGACCGTTGGGCTCCGGAGTCCAGCGAGTGTCAGGTCCCACACCCAGGCGCTCCACTCGCAGCGTTGCGAGTGGCGATCCCGGTACAAAGGCCCTCGACCTGAGTGTCCGTACAGATCACACAGAGGTATATCCAGCGTGTCCTGTAGGGCACGATCTCGCCACTCGTGAGTTTCGTACCGCTTGTGATCCAGCAGCTGACCTGGTGGTGGTCAGGCCCAGTTCTGAGGTGTGTGCACTCGCCACTCAGAGCTCTCCCCATTGGTGCCTGATCCGGGCACACTGAGGGACGCCCTCTCATCAGAGGATGCCGACGCCTGAAGTGCCACCTGCGAGGATGAGCTTTGTGCCATCCGAGAGCACGGAGTTTATGAGCTAGTCGACCTTCCACCTGGGAGGAAGGCGATTCACGTCAAGTGGGTTTTTCGGAAGAAGGTGAAGCCGGATGGCTCACTGGAACGCCACAAGGCTCGTTTGGTCGTCAAGGGGTACTCTCATATCAAGGGCGTTGATTACACTGACACCTTTGCCCCTATCGGCCGCATGACCTCAGCTCGCACTCTGTTTGGTGTGGTGGCTCAGCATGACTAGGAATTGCACCAGATGGATGTAAACAATGCGTTTCTCCATGGCTCCCTGGATGAGGAGATTTACATAGCCCAGCCACCAGGCTTTGAGGACAATGACAAGGTCTGGCCCTTGCGCAAGTCCTTGTACGAACTCAAACAATCTCCTCGGTGCTGGAACCGGGAGATCACAGGCACTCTGACACATGCGGGACATGTACAGAGCGAGGCAGAACCCTCTCTTTTCATCCGACAGGCGCCTGAGCGGTTCACTGCCATCCTGGTCTATGTGGATGACCTCCTGATCGCGTCTCCCTCCATGGAGGCCGTGAAGGAGGCCAAGGCGGTCCTCCAGACCGCCTATAGGATGAAGGACCTTGGTCCTATAGCGATGTTTCTTGGCATGGAGATTGTACGAGACCGCAGATACCAGTCGCTTCTGTTGCATCAGGCCTTATACGCACGCCTTGTGGGGGAGCGCTTCAGTGACCTCCTTGGCGCAGTGCCAACGGCCTCCACACCTCTCACACCTGACGGGCAGGACGCCCTGAAGGTGGATGATCCCACACTACTAGGGGAGACAGTGGATGTGACCTTGTACCTCCGCCTCATCGGATCTCTGATGTACCTGGTCACTACCACACGCCCCGACATTGCTTTTGCCGTCAACATCCTTGTACAGTTTTTACAGGCTCCACGTGCTAGAGCCCTCTAGGCGGCTGTGTAAATGGTGTGGTATGTGATTTCCACACCGTACCTCGGACTCTGCTTTCACTGGCAGTGTTCTGTGGTTCTTGACGGCTACACCGACAGCGACTAGGCGTGGAGCCCAGATGGACGCAGTCGCACCGGTTGCACGTTCCTTCTCGGTGGTACCGTCGTGTTTTGGCATGTCTACGCTGAGATACGGCCAAAACAGTGGTTTTGGGATAGTTTAGGACAGACCTTGCACTGTCGCGTGAGACACCCGCCGTGCGCCGCGACAGGTACTTATGCCATGGATCTGTCATTGTCATTCCTCTCTGCAAATGCTCTTGAAGCACTCTGACACTTTGTCTTGTGTCCCCCAGCCAGACCCTTGCCGTTTTGTGCACGACTTGTGACTGTCGTCACCGTCTCACTAGGCACGGCAGGAAGCCACACAAACCAACAATCTCTTGTATCCATCATGTCGATTCCCAGTGTGCCTGCAGCATGCAAGTCGCAATCAAGCGGCTTCGTCAAGAAGTCTACAAGCGTCCTCTTGGTTTCCACGTGCTCTAGATCCACGACACCCTTGGCGACAAGGTCGCGTAAGTAGTGGTATCGAATGTTGATGTGCTTCGCATGCCGGGAGATCATGTCATTCTCCGCCATAGCGATGGCGCTCTCATTGTCGACGCGGATGACCGTTGCTTCCTCTTGTGGTGCCTTGATCTCGTCAAGAAGACTGTGAAGCCATTGTGTTTCCTTGCACACTTCCGAGAGTGCAGTGTCCATTTATACTAAATTACCATTATTCTCATGAACCAATGTTCGCGCAAATGAATGGGGCATTTTCCCATCATTCGGACGGAATTCCAAGTCGTGTAGGATGTGAGAGAGGAATATGTAGTAATTCCCTATTCATAACGGAACACGNGCTTTAAATAAGTACAAGACCTCAAAAACTGAGGTGAATGGAGGAGATCTACCTGGAAAACCTAGGCAGCAGGTTGGGGCAACAGCGTTGTTGATGCAGCGTGCGGGCTTCCACGCTCGTTGCTTAAGTCAGCTGCCCCCTAAGTCTGCTGCTCTAGAGTCTAAGTCCGGAAGCTCTGGGTTTGTTACTCAGAAACGCGCGCGCCAGTGTTAGCACCAGAAAGCAGCTGAAAACTGAAAGTGACTGATTAGGAATGAAGAATGAGCAACAATGGGAGACCCCTCCAAGTTCTAGCTGCCCCCCACTAGTGTAGAACTTGTTACTCAGCTAACTAGCCAATCAGAAAATAGTCCTAGACCTATTTTCAGGCAGGCATGGTTTTCTCGGTGAGCCCTGCCAGACGCCCGACAGCCCAAAACCCGGGCGCCGTCCGTTTTGGCTGAAAACTTGACCATATCATAACACCAACATTGTGAACGCAGTCGTGCGGTCAAAATCAGCTAGAAAAATAGCAGCAAAGAGTTATGGCTGCCCGAACCTGGTCAGTGCCTACGACAGTCAGTGACGCCAAACAGGGCCACACGGCAGGAGACACGGACCCTAGGCACAGCATGACGCTTCAAACGTAATGCCACAACCAGAAACAGAGCTGGGTGCATGGAAACAGCATCTGTAGTGGCAGTGACCGCCAGCGGCCCGACCGCCGAGGAGGCCCGCCAATGGAGCTGAGCACATCGCCGGAGGGAGGAGGCTCCGGCGAACGGTGCGCCGGCCTCAGCGCGCATTGGCTCCACCGAGCGACACTCCAGCAGCATCGAGTCTCGCCGTCAGTCATCTGCACGTTGATGTACACATGCCGGGAGGACACAACAGAGAACAATGAGAGATGCGCGAAAACCAACACTCCCCCATGACTCACAGGCATAGTGCATATGTGCGGGCAGAGACACAGTCAACGTTCAGACTCCCCCAGGCCATGCAGAGATGCAAGCAGGGACAAAGAGAGCCACTCATGGACGCACGCCGACCAAACTCATAGCCTTCTTGAACGAGTCACGCTTCAGTGCCTTGGTCAAGAAGTGAGCCAACTATCGTGCCGTCTCAACCCACACGATGCTGATGCTGCCGTCATGCAACAACGAACTCACATAGTGATACTCAACGTTGATGTGCTTTGTGCGTGTGTGATGCAAGCTGTCATTGTCGGCGATGGCCATGGCACTCTCATTATCACAATGCAACGTCATGGATGCGACAGGTTGACGCAACTCAGACAATAAACGACGCAGCCACACACTCTCGCACGCGCCTGAGCCAAGAGCCACGTACTCAGCCTCAGCACTGCTGCGTGGAATGCACTCCTGCTTGCCAATACTCTAGGACACAGCTGTGCTGCCAATCAGAAAGATCCAGCCTGTGCGACTCTTATCGTCCGGACTGCCGGCCCAATCACTGTCGGTGTAGTCCATCGCGACCATAGACAGCTGACAGCGGATCATGAGACCTCGCCGAGGAGTCGAGATGACGTAGTGCAATACTTGGATCGCGGCCTCGTAGTGAAGGTGACGCGGCTCCTGAGAAAACTAGGCCAGGAGGTTGACGACGAACGCGATGTCTGGGCGCGTCGTCGTTGCCAACAACATCAGTGACCCGATGACTCGCAAGTACGTGGTCACGTCAACTGGCTCCCCCACAACAGCTGGGTGAGGACTCTTTAGCTTCACCTGGCCATCGGGTCACATGGGTGAGCATGCGCTCGGCACGAGTGGCAGGTTCTCCGCAAAGTGGGTGGACAGAGTCTATACGTAGGCGGCCTGGTGGATGTGTAGGACACCCTGGGAGTGATCTTGCTCGAGCTCCATGCCCAGGAAGACTCTGCCAGATCCGAGATTCTTCATCTGGTAGGCGGCGTACAGCAAGTCCTTGATACGCTAGATGGAAGCCGTGTCTGGCGACGCAATGAGGAGATCGTCCACGTAAACCAGAACAGCGGCAAAAGTCTGGCCTCACGAACTGACAAACAGCGCGGGGTCAGCGGTGCTGCGCTGGAGCCCGCCCCGAAGGAGCGTGCTGCTGATCTCTTGGTTCCAGCACCGAGGCGACTGCTTCAGGCCATAGAAGGCCTTACGTAGTCGCCGGACTCTTCGAGTGCCGTCGTCGAAGCGTGGGGGTTGCACCATGTAGAGCTCCTCACCCTCAAGTGAGCCATGGAGAAACGCGTTGCTCACATCCATCTGATGCAGTTCCCACCCATGCCGGGCGACCAGGCTGAAGAGCGCTCGGCTAGTGGAGAACCAGCCAACTGGGGCAAAGATCTGGTCATAGTCGACTCCAGGAATCTGGGCATACCCCTTGGCTGTAAGGTAGACCTTGTACTTGTCCAAGGACCCGTCAGGCTTCCACTTGCGCCGAAAGACCCACTTGGCGTCGATGGCCTTCCGACCTGGAGGAAGGTCGATGACGTTGTACACATGGTGCTATCGGATAGCAGCGAGCTCATCCACGCACGCAGCATCCCAGTGTGCGGCCTCAAGAGAGGCTCGTGCCTCCTGCATGGTGGTTGGGTCCTCCAGGCGTGCTATGGAATGGACTGAGAGAGCGTGTGCATCTCGAGCCCCAGGTGGGATGCGCGCGAGTGCAGCCACAACAGCGTGCCGATGCTTGTGATGAAGCATGGCGTAGCCCAGTGCGGAGCCCGGGTGAAGGTCTGCAATGATGGCCGAGGTGGTCAAGCCAAGGGCCTTGGTGCCAGGGTCCCCACTCACGACCGTGGGAGTGGAGGAGACACGTCAAGCCACGGGGGATCGAGGCGCCACGGAGCGTGGTGCGACAGTTTGCGCGCTCACCGACAGTCTGGGTCGGAGGTTGCCGCCTGGGCCACGTGTGTAGCGTGGCAAGGCAGGAGATGGCACAGAGTCCGACGGGCCAATGGAGGCAGACGAGGTTGCTGGTGCGGAGGGACCCGCGAATGCAACTGGGGTAGCTGGCTTGGATGGGCCAGCGGACGTGAGTGGAGCTGCTGGCCCGTAAGGGCCAGCGGACACAACAAGATCTACCGATCCGGAGCGACCAGTGGACGCGATTGGGGCTGCCGGCCCGGAGGGACCAACGGACGGGACTAGGGCTGCTGGCCCGGAGGGACTGGCGGACGCGTCTGGGGCTACCGGCTCGAAGGGACCAGCGGACGCGTCTGGGGCTACCGGCTCAGAGAGACCAGCGAACACAACTGGCACCGTTGGCCCGGAGGGACTAGCAGACGCGACTGTGGCTCCCGGCTCAGAGGGACCAGTGGACACGACTGGGGTTGTTGGCTCCGAGGGACCAGCAGACGCGACTAAGGTTGCGGGCCCGGAGGGACCAGCGAACGCGACTGGGGCTGCTGGCACGGATGGACCAGCGGACGCGACTGGGGTTGTGTCAATCGGAAGCGGTAGGACGAAGGAAAGACTCACTCCCCCACGCGACGGAATAGACACGGACGAGCCGGAGCGAATGAGGTTGCAAGGAAACAGGTCCTCGAAGAAGAGGGCATCCCAGGACTCGACGATGTAGTGAAGGGAGGGATCCCAGAAGCGCCAGGCCTTGGACTAACGAGAAACACCGAGGAAGGTACAGGGACGTCCACGGGAGATGAGCTTGCCGCCCTGCTGCGGGGCGGGTAGCCACACAATGGCAACGCAACCCCAGACGCGAGCCGGGCGGAGGTCAGCGCGCTGACCGCACCAATGCTGGTAACGCGTGGACTGGCGGGGAAGGGGACCGTGGGGAATCCGGTTCTAGACGTAGGTCATGTAGGCCATGGCTTCAAAGTAGAAGCCATCGGAGAGACCGGACTCGACCCGCATAGTGCGGACGGCGTCGGCCATGGTACGGTTCCACCGTTCGGAGACACCATTCTTGGCGGGCGTGTAGGGCGCAGGTGTCTCATGGTGGTTTGCCGCATGAAGCGAGAAACGGTAGTGGCCTCACCCGTGTACTCACCACCACGATTGGAGCGAAAGCGGCAAAGAGAGCGGCCACACTCGCGCTCCACAAGGACAAGCCAGTTCTGGATGATGCGGGTGACATTGCTCTTCTGCGGAAGGCGGAAGACCCAGCGGTAGCGAGAGTAGTCGTCAGTGAGGGTGAGGACATAGCGACCGTGCTCGCTGACGGACTTGGTGGGGAGAGGGCCCATGACGTCAAAATGGACAAGGCCAAGAGGGACGGATGCACGAGAGGAAGACAAAGGGTACGTGGAGCGGTGCATCTTCTCCTGAGCATAGTCAATGCACTCAGCGGGTCACGGGAGGGAGAAATTCTCCGCGTGAAGGCCCTTGGCCGGCTGGGTGCGGAGCATGCTGTCTACGCCGCAAAGTGGACGTGGCAAAGGCGACGGTGCAAGAGACGAGTGTGCGAAGGAGAAAGCCTGCTGGTGATAAACACATGGCCTGTGGCGGCCGACGGGGAGGAGACACAAGGGGAGGAGGAAAGACGGGGTACATGCCACAGGTTGCCACGGGCGGTGGCGTGCAGTACTACGAGATAAAACGGATGCAGCGACACAGTGCCAACACCACGCGAGTGCACAAAGTCCATGCTCATGCGGACAAGGGCAGTGATGGAAAGGAGGCTGAGTTCGAGACCAGGGACGAAGAGGACATCGCTCAGAAAGACGTCACCGGCAGGACCACGGAAACAAACAACGCCAACACCACAGACACGCAAAACCTGTCCAGAGCCCGTCCAGACACTGGAGACATCGCCTACAGGGCCGAGCATACTGAAGGCCTCACGAGAGGCCGTCATGTGATGCATGGCCCCGGAGTCGATGATCCAGGTGTCAGTGCGGTCCTAGACCGGGGTCGCCAGATCGCTGACGGTCACATTGCACCAAGCAAGGGACGCGAACGCGGTGGAGGGAGGCGCGAACCGAGACTGCCAATTGTCAAGCCACGCAACACCGTCATAGGAAGGGGTAGAGAAGACCACGTGAGAGGATGAGACAGACGAGGAAACAGGACACGACCGTAGATCAGTTTCAGTCATGCAAGGCTGCGCAGGAGAGCAGGAGGTGATGCAACTCGCACTTCCCTGGGGAGGAGGGCGCGTCAGGCGAAGCTGGAACGCAATGAACTGCTACAGCTGACGCTCACGAGAGGATGGCCCGGGAGTGTAAACCGAGTGCGGTGTGATGGCACCGGAGCCCGGGTAAGGGAGGGACAGCGCCGGTGACGGGAACAGAAGCGCCAACGGCTGCGGATAGTACTGCTGCGGCGCGGGTGTCTGCGGGATTGGCGGCGCTATCGAATTGGCGTAGCTGCTGGACAAGGTCGAGGTGTCAGGGTTAGCGGCAGCGACAGCAGCAGAGGCAAGACGGTGCTCCCGCTGGCGACGCATGGTGGCGATGATGCGTGCCTCGTCCATTGGGAGAGGGCACGTGTACCACCCATGCCCAGGCTGGCCATAGTTATGGCAGACCGAGCCACCACCGCTGGACCCGGCCGACGGCTGCTGCTGTTGCTGCTGCAGGGGACCCTTGCCTTTCTTGTTTCGGTTCTTCTTCTTCTTCCTTGAGGATGAGGAGGGAGCTACGGTAGGGGAAGCAATGGCCACGGAGGCGACAGCAAGGGGGGCGACAGCAGGGGATGCAAGAACTTCCGTGCGATGGAGCTCGGACTCCAGACGAGCTTCCTCAATGCGGAGGAAGAGCTCGAATGCCCAGGGCATGAAGGTGCCCTAGGCCGCCATGGTGGAGAGGACGTCCTGGGGGTAGTGCACGAAGACGTCAGCGTACGCGCTGGTGCCGCCGCGCTTGATGGTGAGGAGCACGGACAGAGGAGGTGGGGCAGATTTTCCGAGACGATGAAGGATGTCCTCTGCCTGCTGCCAGTAGGCAGTGACCGTCTCGGTCTCCCCCATGTGCAGGGAGTTGAACTCCCAGAGCAGACGACTGGTCTCAGCGTCGCTGGACAGGCGATGGGGCCGGATGAGAACGTGCCATACAGATACAGGGTCTGGGATGGCGCCAGTGGTGAAGTCGCCGAGGAAAGGCTCTAAGGCCAGGCGAGAAGCTGGAGGGGCGACTGGGACGAGGGCACAGACGGCGCGACCAGCGTCATACAGCTGGTCGGCTTGGGCAACGTCATAAGGGAGGGTGTAGTATGCCCACAGGCCCTCACCTTGCGCCCAGATCCGGAAGCTGAGCTCCCAGCTCCGAGACTGCTCGCCGGCCTAAAGCGACGGTGGCGGTGTCTAAAAGTCCTTCTGCCTCCATCCGGAGCCCAGAGTGGGGCCAAGGACGTAGGTCACTGTCTGCCGCTAAGGCTGAGTCTGGTGCTGTACCAGGTAGTGTGTGGAAGCAGACACAGCTGGGCTGGCGTGCCCTGGAAAGATGAACGATGGTGGCGCACTGGTGGTAGTCTAGGAGGCTGGCCACTGTAGCGCTGCAAGCTGCTGCGTCAAGGTAGCAAGCTGTTGCTAAAGAGCAGCGAGGGGGTCAGGGTTGCTGCCAACGACACCAATGGGCTGCCGCTGCTACTACTATTGCTGCTGCTGCTGCTGTTGTTGCCACTACTGTTGCTGCAGTTGCTACTGCAACTGCTGCTGCTGCTGCTGTTGCTGCTGCTGCTACAGGTGCTGCTGCTGCTGCTACTGTTGCTGCAGTCACTGCAAGAAAGGAGGACTGGGGGTCCCCCCAACAGAGGAGGACCCATCCCCACCGGGGCTACCAGCCATGGTTTGGTGTTCCTTGTTTTTTTTCTCTTTGTGTTGCTGATATCAGCAGTGGCGTGGGACGGTGGGAGTTCTACCCACCCTTTGGTTTTCTTCCCCCTTCCCTTTCTCCCCCTTTTTTTTGTGTTGATGACGTCAGTAGTGACATCAGTAGTGACATCAGCAGCAAGATGCTGACGTCAGCATCGGCGGTTGTTGGGGCCGCTACTACTGATACTGTTGCTGCTGTTGCTGCTGTTGTTGCAGCCGCTACAACTGCTGCTGCTGTTGCTGCTCCTGCTACTGCAGCTGTTGGTGTTGCTGCCGCTGCGGCTGCTGCTGCTGTTGATGTAGGTACTATTGCTGATGCATGTACTACTGTTGCTGCTGCTGTGTTGCTGGTGCTATTGCTACAGCTGGTGCTCTTGCTGCAGCTGCTGCGGCTGCGGTTGTTACGGCTGCGGGTGCTACTGCTGTTGCTGTTGCTGAGGCTGCAGTTGTAGCAGCAGCTTCTTCTGCAAAAGGCTGATGCGGCTGTTGTGGCTGCTGTAGCCGCGTCAGAGGAAAAAAAATGGGGTGCGGATTTTTTTTTTGCTTCTCGTTTTTTTTTTTCGTATGTCACAGCGAACACCTACCCGCTATCTGCTGCAAGCAGCGAGTTGCTGCTCGCTAGCAGCAGCGAGCTGCTGCTCGCTGGCAGCAGCGAGCTGCTGCTTTCTAGCAACAAGGAGCTACTGCTCGCTGCTCGCTGCTCGCTCGCTGCTCGCTCACTACGGGCTGCGAGCAGCAGCAGCCGTTGCTTGCTACTACCAGCAGCTGCTCGCTGCTGCTGCTGTTCCAGCTGGCTGCTACTACGGCTCACTGGTACGGCTACTGCAGCCCGTTGCGGCTGCTACACGCTGCTGCAGTTGCTACGTGCTACGGCTGCTGCTCGCTGCTGCAACGGGCTACTGCTACGGGCTGCTCCTGCGCGCTGCTGCTACTGCTGCTGCTACTGCTGCCAGCTGCTGCTGCGGGCTATTGTTGCTACGGGCTACTACGAGCTGCTGCTTCTGCCTCCTGCTACTGCTGGCCGCAGCTGCTGCTGGCTGCTGCTCCCACTGCTCGCTACCGTTGCCTGCGACTGCCGCTGCTACAGGTTGTCGCTGCTGCGTGCTAGTGCCACTCACTACACCTCGGTGACGTTGCAACGTGTGTCGTCGCCCGCAAGTGTCAGACGCAGCCTGCCACTCACCTCCTCGCGTCACACGTGGGGCTGAGTGCTGCCGAAAACATTTTGGCAGCATTTCCCCTGGCCTGGTGGCCGTGGGAAAAAAATGTGATGCCGCCACCAGGCGGGTCAATGCTGACGGAAAAAATCCGGCAGCATTTCCCCTGCAGTGGCGCGTATGGGGGCCCGCCGGCGTTATCTTGCACCTGTACTCCACTGCTACTGCTGCTACGCTCTGGCTCTTATACCAAGCTGGAAAACCTAGGTAACAGGTTGAGGCAGCAGCGTTGTTGATGCAGCGTGCGGGCTTCCTCGCTCGTTGCTTAAGTCAGCTGCCCCCTCAGTCTGCTGCTCTAGAGTCTAAGTTTGGAAGCTCTGGGTTTGTTACTCAGGAATGCGCGCGCCAGTGTTAGCGCCAGAAAGGAGCTGAAAACTGAAAGTGACTGATTAGGAATGAAGAATGAGCAACAATGGGAGACCCCTCCAAGTTCTAGCTGCCCCCCACTAGTGTAGAACTTGTTACTCAACTAACGAGCCAACCAGAAAATAGTCCTAGACCTATTTTCTGGCAGGCAAGGTTTTCTCGGTGTGCCCTGCCTGACAACCCAAAACCCGGGTGTCGTCCGCCTTGCCTGAAAACTGGACCATACCATAATACCAACGCTGCAAACGCATTAGTGCAGTCAGAATCAGCTAGAATGATAACAGCAAAGAGTTATGGCTGCCCAAACCCGGGCAGTGCCTACGACAGTCAATGACGCCAAACAGGGCCACACAGCAAGAGACACGGACCCTAGGCACAGCATGACGCTCGGACGTGTAGCGGGAGGGCCGGTTCGGCCCTCCCACCTCGCTGAAGCGAGGGGTGGTTGCGCACCACCCCTTGCGTCAGCGAGGGTTGGCCAGCGGCCAGCACTTCGCTGGCCGCCGGCCAGCTCGCTGCCGGCCGGCTGGAAGGCCGGCGGCCGGCCAAGTGACCGGCCGGCCACCGGCCGGCCAGCCACCAGCCGCCGATCGCGGCCTCAGCCCGATTGGTGGCTCAGAGGCCACGAGGGCCTCGAGGGCGAGGCCTCGTGGCCTCGTGCCCTTGCCCCCCCTCGCCCTCCTTGCAAACGAGCAAGAGAGGGTGAGGGATAGGGGGAGCGAGGTTGAGGTCAAAACAACTGCCGCAAAATCGCCAGCGTGCCTCGGACGCGACGATTTCGTGCTAAAACGACAAAAACGTGAATCGAAGTTCATTTACGACGAACTTTGACATAAAACAAATGGAATAACTCGTGCGAACACACCAGTTTGAGGTAAAAACCCCCGCTTTGGGTCCCAAAACCAGGGGTTTGGTTAAAAACGGAAATGGGCCTCCGGAGACTCAATATATTCGAGTCTCCTTGCTCAGGGTCGTTGATGACAATTGCCCCTCAGTCTTGCGAAGGGGGTAAACCCCTGACGCAGACTGAGAACGCCATTCTGTAAACTCCAACGACGACTTCAGAGCAGGAGCTGGAGACTCAGCCCGTTACAGTGGTATCAGAGCCAGACGACCCTCGCGACTAAGGGTTCGACGGAAACGGCGGCTACGACATAGATAAAACGCCGCCGGCAGCTACAAGCAGCAGCAAAAACGCCAAAACGGACTACGGCATCCACACTTCACGGATTGAAACACCGTAAATTGCGTTAGAGAGCTTGAATAAAGCTCTACTTTGTGGAGAATCTTCCTTCAAGCCTCTCCTCACTTCCAGAGGGCTAGTAAGATTTTGGTGGGACGGGGTGGGGAGTCCCCACCCTCAAAAGCCACAAAATCCTCTCCATCTTCAAGGTTTCTTCAAAACCCCTTCATCAAGAATTGGGACAGCGCCCCTCCCCAAGCTTAGGGACTCTCACGACCTGAGAGCACCCTAAAAAGAAGGAGGGTGCCACCTTGGGGATTTTTGGCGGCTCCTCCAACGACGCCGGCTCAAGGAGGACACCGCCAAGGGGTGCAAGACGCGCAAAGAAGACTCAAGAGGAGGCCAAGGAAGACAAGAAGACAAGAAGACAAGAAGAAAAGTAGTCTTTTGTTCTAGATCTTGTACTTGCTTCTCTTCTTGCTCTTTGTCTTAGTTTTGTGAGCGGTACTCAGACTTCTTGTTACTCCGTTGCATTTTGATTTTCTGTTTTCCTAGATCCTAGTTGCTACCAAGTGTCGTAAGTCACGGCCTAGGAGGACTAGTTTCTAAACCCACGACCTTATGCCAACGTGGCGGCCTAGGAAAATAGGAATATAAATTGAAATTGCCTCACCGATCGTGAGAGCGTGACTTTAGGAGGCGATTCCTCCTTAAAGTAGTGGGGTGATCCTCACAACGGTCTTCACGTACTAGTTACACGAGCGACGAGATGGCAAGTGCCGGACCGTCTAGGACCAACAAGGGCAAGGTGGTGAAGGCCTCACCACGAGCTCTCGGTGGAATCCAAGTTTTGGATGCCGCCGCCGCGATCACGGTTGCCAACCCAAAGGTAACCGTACCGCCAAGGACAACCCTACCGCCGAAGGCAACCGATGCCAACCTCGGCGATATCGAGCAGCGTGCGGAGGCAAAAAGGGTGCTTGACAAGAACGTCGATGTGCACGTGGGCGGCCCCCACGCGACGGGCGATGCCATGGAGGAGGCTCTCCCGGGGGATACCCCGACGAAGAGCACGTCGTCGACGATGGCGAAGGCGACAAGGATCGCGACCATCGCCATTGTCGTGCGACAAACTCGAGCCGATTGCTCGAGAAGGGCAAGACGCCCGCCGCATCGCCTGAAGCTACCGATGGCAGCGAAACTGCCAAGAGCAGCAAGGGCGTTGAAAGCAGCCACACGGGAAGTTCCCGCGAGAACGAGCCGGACGACGTCGCCGCAAAGGCAATTCACGATGACCGTCGTAGGCTCGCGGAGTTTGCTACCGAGGCCGCAGGCCGACTCAAGATCACCACCAGTGGTGGAGATGCGGCACCACTCGGAGGAATGGGGACGGACCCTCCTTCCTAAGATGCGGCCACAATGGGGCAAGGCAGCGCCCACTCAAGCGTCGTCGCCGACGACAGTCTCCTCCGAAAGGTGGGACTCCTTGGAGGCTTGTACGCAAACCGTACCCTCTTGTAGTGGGTAAGGGTGCATGGACAATGCGAGGCCGTGGAGGCTATTGCCGATGCTCTGACAACATCAGAGCTCAAACTTGAGTTCACCAACTTGCTGGCCCACGTCGTGCAGAGCATCACGGACCTTGACCGTGATCGCCAGTTGCAGCGCCTGGCCGCCCATGAGGCAAGCCGCCGATGCAACGACCTCGACAAGGCGTTGTAGAGCGTGACCCAGGTGCTGATGCAGCAGCAAGCGCAACCGCAGTTGCGGATGCCACTGCCGGTGGCAGCGACAACTTGCCTACCTCGACGACTTCGGGGTCGGTCATGAACACGTCCTTCCTCCACAGTGTGGAGATCTTCCAGAAGGGTGTGAAGTCGACCGACTGGCTGAACCGCATGGAGCACATTCTACGTGTCCACAAGGCTCTACTCAGCTAGTGGGGCGACCTTGCCACGACGCGGCTTGAAAACAAACTCTTCAAGTACGTGGTCAAGGAGTGGACTGCACAGCAGCTGCACCTCGAGTGGCAGCCCATGCCGTGGGAGACTTTCTGCGCGATCATGCGCAAGAAGTGCACCCAACGTGAGGAGGCGCAGCGCGCCTTCCACAAGATCAAGGACTTCAGGTAGCTGGGCAGCTCGCTTGAATCCTACTTGAGCGAGTTCACCGCACTCATGGAAGAAGCCGAAAGCTTCACCGAGGGCGATGGAACTCAGACGTTCAAGTACCCGGAGTGCATGCTGCTGGAGTACTTACGTGATGGTCTCATGAGCGAGAAGCTGAAGGACAAGACCACCACGATAGCTACTGGCCAAGCTTGGACAAGCTGGAGGGCGTTGCGCGACTACATGAGCGAAGTGTATTCAGCGAACCCGAAACACTACTCTGATGCACGGCCGAACCCGCGTGCACATCAGGGGCGCGACATGCGCGTGGACGCTGCAGGGACTGGTGGGTCAGCCGGACACCGAGGCGGTGCCAAGGGCAAATAGCCTACAAACCCTCCAGCTAAGAAGGCTGGTGGACACAAGGGTCCCAACAACAAGCGTAGCCGCGAGAATGACGAGCTGCAGGCGGCGCGTGAGCGTCGCAACGCAGCCTTCCGCGAAGGGCTCTGCCATAACTGCATGCAGCCGGGCCACTTTAGGGCTCAGTGCCCTGAGGCTGTTGGTGGTCAAGAGGCCACAGCGCTAGTTGCAGCAGCAGCACTTCGTGGGGATGGTGCAGGAGGAGGCCGCGGACAAGGCCGTGGACAGGGTCGCGGTCGCGGCAATGGGCCCAGCCGTGGTAACGGACAGGGCCGTGGGGCGGGTTTTCCCCACCCCTGAGTGACGTCAGTGGGGACCACTCAGGGGTAAAACTGCATCACAAGTGTGAGTTCATGTTTTCTGACGAGGATGTTAAACAATTTGAGTTTTTGACGAGTTCAAATCTCTCTGTTGTCTTCTCCCCTCTCATGGAACCTCATTCTACACTTGCTGATCGACATTGCCCACTAAATATTGCATCACCAGACGAGATGCATGGCCAAACCTACTTAGTGGTGGCGACACCAACCACTGTGCAAGAGTTGTGTAACGCAGTGATTGAAGCAAATGCCCTCAAAGCGATGAGCTAAATCACATTCGTAGTACCTTTAGTCGACGATTTCGACCCAGTGAAATTTAAAGACTGGAAGGTGCTGGCCGAATTCACACGTGCCCACAAGATGTGGAGTCGAGTGGGTGAATCATGGGAGTTACGACGCCCGTTGTACAGATTCCGTGTTTATCACAAACTCGGCTTACCGTCGTCGAGTCTGTTCACTCAGAAGTGGAGGCAACATGACGATGCAGCTCAAAGGACACCTAGCTGGTGCTCCCGTGAACGTACTTGCTGACACTGGAGGGGATGAGTCTTTTGTTAGCCTTGGCTTTACCCGTCAGGTTGGCCTGAAGTATGAGCCATCGAATGGCGCAGTTGTTGTCGGTGACAACCGTACGGTACCCGTAATCGGTACTTGTAAAGCAAAAATTTGTATTCAAGGGTACACACAGAGTGTCACGTTGAAGATACTCAACCTTCTTGACCCATTTGACGTGGTGCTAGGCGCTCCTTGGCTCCGTAACAACAAGGATCTAATGTGCTTTGAATCAAAGCATTTGATAATCCAAAAAGGACAACGCCGCTTTACGTTGATTCCGAGTACGGAATTATCACCGACCCGACTCAAAGTCCATGCGAGCTTGTCTGCAATGCAGGTCAAGAGACGTATTCGACAAGGTTGTCGATACTTCTTGGCTCAGCTGCAGAAAAGTGGAGGACGACGTCACGGAAGACACGCCACAAGAGATCAAATCTCTATTGGCGGAGTTCTCGGATGTATTCCAAGACCCACCGGCTGGGCTTCCACCAGAAAGACACATGTGTCACACGATTCCGCTGCAACCGGAGGCGACTCCTCCGTTCAGACCCATGTATCGCCTTTGTCCAGCAGAAAGGCGAGAGGCCGAACGCGAAATCAAAGAGTACCTTGTAAAAGGATGGATCGAGCCAAGTAGCTCGCCGTACGATGCGCCGATGCTTTTTGTGAACAAAAAGGACGGTGGTTTACGCATGTGCGTGGATTACCAGGCGTTGAACAAGCTGACGGTGAAAAATCGATTCCCCTTACCGCGGATTGAGGACCTTTTTGGCCAACTCCAGGGCGCAAAAGTGTTTTTGTCCTTGGATTTGTCTCAAGGGTACCATCAAATCCGCATCACGGAAGAGGATGTGCCCAAAACCGCGTTTCGAACGCACATGGGACACTATCAGTTCCGAGTGTTATGCTTCGGGCTTACAAATGCCTCGGAAACCTTCCAAGGAGAAATGAACCGAACGTTCGCCAAGCAACTCGGCTAGTTTGTCTTGGTTTACCTGGATGACATCCTGGTTTTCTCCAAATCCATGGAAGAGCACATAGAACATCTGCGCGAAGTTGTCACAATCCTTCAGGAACAGAAGTTCTATGCAAAAGTGAGCAAGTGCAAGTTTTCACAAGATGAGCTCGAATACCTCGGACACATCGTCGGCAAGGACGGCATCCGTGTTGACC
>SZWC01001420.1:0-14785 GCA_023375785.1 Penium margaritaceum | reverse complement strand
ACGAAAAGTCTAAGCCGTTGTGGATTGGCCACGCCCCAAAAATGTTGGGCAGATTCGGTCTTTCCTCGGCCTTGCAAACTACTTTTGATGGTTTATGCAAGGGTATTCGACCCTGGTAGCACCGCTAACCAGGCTCACGCGAAAAGACGTGCGTTGGGAATGGACATCTCATTGCGAGAATGATTTTCTCAAAGTCAAAGAGCTTCTATCCATAGCGCCCGTCCTAGCTCTTCCGGATCCATCGCAACCGTGGGAGGTTTGATGTGATGCGTCGGTAGTAGGACTTGGAGCCGTCCTCATGCAAAACGGTCACCCAGTTACGTATGAGAGCCGAAAGCTCATCCCCGCGGAAACACAGTACACGTCTGGGGATCAAGAGCTCCTTACGGTAGTACACGCTTTCAAGATGTGGCGTTGCTACCTCGAGGGTGCTGAAGGGGGTGTGACGGTCGTAACCAACCATAATCCATTGGTGTTTTTCCAAACGCAACCGAACCCGTCAAGACGACAGGCGCATTGGAGCGAATACCTGAGTCGATTCTCGTTCACATGGGAGTATCCGCCAGGACGCATCAATGTGGCCGATCCACTAAGCTGACAGCCTGTGGAAGTTAAAGTAACCACCGAGGTCAGTGGGTGTTTTATGGCCATTGCAACAGCAACCGTACAACCTCCAGATCCCCCTGCACCTCTGCGGCAACCACCACGAGAGATTATCCATTACAACGGTTTTGTAAACAGGATCCGGATAGGATACTGTGTGGATTCTTGGTTTCAAGACTCTCGAAATCTGGACAAGTACGGCTTGGTGGAGGCCGCAGGAATCTTCTGGCACGGAGAACAAGTTGTGCCAAACTCGGGAGACCTTCGAGCAAAAGTTATCTCCCAGTTGCACGACCCGCCGGTCGCAGGTCACGTGGGAACCCAAAAGACCGGACAGGTTCTCTCGGACCACTATTGGTGGCCAGGGTGGAGTGTCGATGTCCGTAAGTATTGCATGACATGCGACCCATCTCTTCAGCATAAGGCTAGTAACAAGAAGCCTGCGGGCCTCCTCCAGCAGCTTCCCATTCCTAGGACTCCATGGGAGTGCGTCAGCATGGACTTCATTACTGGTCTTCCGGACACGGCCCGTGGCCATGATGCAATACTAGTGGTTGTGGATCTTTTGACGAAGATGACACACTTCATTCCTACAACCACTGACGTGAACGTAGAGGAGACCGCTCCTCTCTTCTTTGAGGGTGTCATAAAGTACCACGGCTTGCCGTTGCGCATTATCTCCGATCGAGATCGAAAATTTGCTAGTAAGTTCTGGCAAACGATGCACGAGTACTTCGGCAGTGAGTCGCAAATGTCGACAGCATTTCACCCTCAAACTGACGGACAAACAGAGCGCATGAATTGCACTCTGGAGCAGATGCTCCGCATGTACGTGGACTCTGCCATGCATGATTGGGAGGAATTCCTAGCACCAGCAGAGTTTGCAGTGAACAACTCGGTGAACAAGTCCACACAGTTCACACCGTTCGTGTTGAACAGTGGTCGGCATCCAGTGGTACCCTCTTCATTGGTGAAGAGTGGGAGTACAGGAGGGCAGGTTCCTTCCGCTCAAGCCTTTGCCGAGCGCATCGACTCCTTGTTACAGGAGGCGGAGGGTCACCTTCAAGCAGCTCGGCAGCGACAAAAGGCATATGCCGACAAAGGTTGCCGAGAGGTCTCATTTGACATCGGTGACAAAGTGCTGCTTAGCACTAAAAACCTTCGGCTGAAGTCGCCAAGGGCAAGAAAACTTCTACTGAAGTGGATTGGGCCATTTCCCATTGTGGCACGCATCGGGCCAGTGGCATACCGATTGCTACTTCCGCAGAGTATGAAGATACATGACTTGTTTCATGTGAGCCTGCTGGCTCCATACATGGCAGAAGGAACCGTTCAGCCACCACCAGCAGTCCTGGCTGCCGACGGCCAATACGAGGTCCTTCGCCTACTCCAGCACCGAGAGCGTACTCTTCGGTCACGCGTTGTCAGGGAGTACCTCGTTCATTAGGCCGGTTGTGGACCTGAACATAATTCATGGGAGCCCGAATCTCGGTTACCCACAGGGGTGGTCAACGAGTACTGGAGCAAGCTTGCAGCTCGCACAGATCGACGCGTGGCAAGAGGTACCACCTCAACACGGAAAAGTGAACAAAATTCCCACAGGGCAGCATTCATGGACAGCGACCATAAGAGGTTGGGGACGCCCAACATGGTTGTCGCGCAGACGCTCCAGCCTAAAGGGGGAAGGCCGCTAGCCGTGCTGACCTACAAGCTGCAGCTTAGGTCTAAGTACCATGCACGTGTTCATATTTAGCTGGTGATTGAAATTATTAATTTTCTTTCACAGTGATGATGACTCACTGACTGACAATCCTACTTGTTGTTCATGAACCGGGACGGTTCATAATAAGTGGGGAGGAATGTAGCGAGAGGGCCGGTTCCGCCCTCCCACCTCGCTGAAGCGAGGGGTGGTTGCGCACCACCCCTTGCGTCAGCGAGGGCTGGCCAGCGGCCAGCACTTCGCTGGCCGCTAGCCAACTCGCTGCTGTTGGTTTTCTGTGCTCATTGTGCTTTGTTGTGTCCTCCCGGCTTGTGTACATCGGCGTGCAGATGACTGACGGCGAGACTCAATGCCGATGGAGTGTCGTCCGGTGGAGCCGACGCACGCTGAGGTCGTCTCGCGGTTCGCTGGAGCCTCCTCTCTCCGGCAACGTGTTCAGCTCCATCGGCAGGCCTCCTCGGCGGTCGCACTGCCGGCAGTCTCCGCCGCCGCAGTCACTGTCTGCATGCGCCCAGCGCGTACTGTCGTGCCTGCGTCGTCATGCACAGCCTAGGGTCCCAGTTGCATGTTGCATGGCCCTGGTCGGCAGCATAAACCATCGTGGGCACTATCTGGGTTTAGGCTGCCACAACTCCTCACAACTATTTTTCTAGCAGATTCTGACCGCACGGCTGCGTTCGCAGCGTTAGTATTATGGTATGGTCCAGTTTTCAGGCAAAACGGACGACGCCCGGGTTTTGGGCTGTCGGCTGCCTAGCAGGCCTCACTGAGAAAACCTGTCTTCCTGAACTGAGCTATTTTCTGATTGGCTGAAAAACTGAGTAACAAGCTCTACAGAGCTGGGGGGGGGCTAGAACTTGGAGGGGTCCCCCATTGCTGTTCCTTCTTCATTCCTAATCAGTCATTATCAGTTTTCAGCTGCTTTCGGGCACTAACTCTGGCGCGCGCGTTTCTGAGTAACAAAACCCAGAGCTTCCAGACGTAGACTCTAGAGCAGCAGACTGAGGGGGCAGCTAACTTAAGCAACGAGCGTGGAAGCCCGCACGCTGCATCAACAACACTGCTGCCCCAACCTGCTGCATAGTTCCCTTTTTGGTATCAGAGCCAGAGCGTAGGAGCAGCAGCAAAAGACTGGCGAACAGGTGCCAGACAACGCCGGCGGACCTGCCATACGCGCCAGTGTAGGGGAAATGCTGCCGGATTTTTTCCGACAGCATTGACCCTCCTGGTGGCGGCGTCAGAATTTTTCCCACGGCCACTGGGCCAGGTGAAATGCTGCCAAAATTTTTTGGCAGCACTGACCCCAACGCGTGACGCAAGGAGGTGAGCGGCAGGCGGCGTCTGACGTCTGTGGGCGACGCCGCACGCGGCAACGTCACCCAGGTGTAGTGACTGGCACCACCAGCAGCAGTAGGCAGAAGCAGCAGCTCGCAGCAGCCTGGAGCAGCAGGAGCTCGCAGCAGCAGCAACAGCAGCTTCCAGCAGCAGTAGCAGCAGCAGCAGCTTGCGGCAACAGCGGTAGCAGCGTGCAGCAGTAGTAGCGGCGTGCAGCAGCAGCAGCAGCCCGCAGCAGCAGCCGGCTGCAGCAGCCCGCAGCAGCAGCAAGCAGCAGCCGCGGCACGCAGCAGCTGCAGCAGCAGCAGCAGGCTGCAGCAGCTGCTGCAGCAAGCTGCAGCAACCAACAGTTGCAGCAACAGCAGCAGCAGCGAGCAGCAGCTGCCAGCCGCGGCTGTTGCTGCCCGCTGCTCGCAGCGAGCGAGCAGCAAGCAGCAGCCCGCTGCTGCCAGCGAGCAGTAGCTCGCTGTTGAAAGGCGAGCAGCAGTCTGCTGCTCGCAGCAGACAGCGGGCTGCTGCCCGCTGTGACAAGAAAAAACAAAAACAAAAAACAAAAAAAAGACAACAAAAAAAATCCCCCATCCCCGCAGCTCGCTGCAGCAGCCTGCAGCTGCAGCAAGCAGCTGCTGCAGCACGCAGCAACTGCAGCAGCACTCAGCTGCAGCAGCGAGCTGCAGCAGCTCGCTGCTGCAGCAGCAGTAGCCACAGCAACTGTTGCAGCTCGCAGCACGAGCAACAGCAGCTGCAGCACCCGCAGCAGCAACAGCAGCAGCAGCAGCAAACAGCTACAGCAGCAGCAGCAGTAGCAAACAGCAGTAGCAGCAGCAGAAACAGCAGCAGCAGCTGCAGCCGCAGCAGCAGCAGCAGCAACCGCAGCAGTAGCAGCAGTAATAGCAGCAACAACAACAGTAGCAGCAGCAGAAACAGCAGCAGCAGCTGCAGCCGCAGCAGCAGCAGCAGCAACCGCAGCAGTAGCAGCAGTAATAGCAGCAACAACAACAGTAGCAGCAGCAGCAGCAGCTGCAACAGCATTAGCACCAACAGCAGCAGCGGCGGCTCCAACATTCGCCGCTGCTGACGTCAGCACCCCTCTGCTCACATCACTGCTGACATCACTGCTGACGTCAGTGCTGACATCATCAACAAAAAAAAGGAGGGTGAAAGGGGAAAGGGGGAAGGCGAGAGGAGTGGATAAACTTCCCACTCCCCCAACTTCTTCTTGAAGCAGCAACTCAAAGAAAAAAAAAGAAAAAAAAAACAAAACAACCACACACCAAGCCATGGCTGGTAGTCCAGGCGAGGGGGGGTCCTCCTCTGATGGGGGGACCCCCACCCCTCCTTTCTTGCCGCGATTGTTGCAGCAGCAGCAGCAGCAGCACCCGCCGCCGCTACAGCAGCAGCAGCCGCCACCGCTGCAGGACCAGCAGCTGCCGCTGCCGCCATTGCTGCAGCAGCCGCCGCCATTGCAGCAGCAGCAGCCACCGCCTCTGCAGCAGCAGCTGCCGCTGCTTCAGCAGCAGCCGCCGCCCATACAACAGTAGCCACCGCCGCTGCAGCAGCAGCAGCTGCCGCCTCTACAGTAGCAGCCGCCACCGCCGCTGCAGCAGCAGCCGCCGCCCATACAGCAGCAGCCACCGTCGCTGCAGCAGCAGCTGCCGCCCCCTCTACAGCAGCAGCCGCCACCGCTGTAGCAGCAGCAGCCATCGCCCATACAGCAGCAGCCATCGCCTCTGCAGCAGCAGCAGCTGCCGCCCTTACTGCAGCAGCAACAGCACCAGCAGCAGCAGCCCACTAGTAACGTTGGCAGCACCCCTAACCCACTTGTTGCTCTTCAGCAACAACTCGCCGCCTTGACACAGGAGCTTGCGGCGCTACAGCCAGTCGCCTCCCAAACCGCCACCAGCGCGCTGCCGTCATTCGTCCCTCCAGGGCATGCTAGCCCCGCGGTGTCCGCCGCCACATACTACTTAGCACAGTAGCAAACTCAACGCCAACGGCAGACAGTGACCTCCGTCCTTGGCCCCACTCTGGGTGCCGGCCATAGGCAGAAGGACTTTGAGACGCCGCCACCGCCGCTTCAGGCCGGCGAGCAGTTCCAGAGTTGGGAGCTCAGCTTTCGGATCTGGGCGCAGGGGGAGGGTCTGTGGGCCTACTACACCCTCCCTTACGACTCCACCCAGCCCGACCAGCTATATGACGCTGGTCGCGCCGTCCGCGCCCTTGTACCCGTCGCCCCTCCAGCTTCCCGCCTTGCCCTGGAGCCCTTCCTCGGCGACTTCACCGCTCGCGCCATCCCAGACCCGGCAGCCGCCTGGCACGTCCTCACCAGACCCCATCGCCTGTCCAGCGACGCTGAGATCAGCCGCCTGCTCCGGGAGTTCAACTCCCTCCACATGGGGGAGGCCGAGACGGTCACTGCCTACTGGCAGCGAGCGGAGGACATCCTCCGTCGACTCGGCAAGTCGGCTCCACCCCCACTGTCCGCGCTCCTCACCATCAAGCGCGGCGCCACCAGCGCATACGCTGACGTCTTCGTCCACTATCCTCAGGACGTCCTCACCACCATGGAGGCCCAGGGCACTCTCATGCCTTGGGCATACGAGCTCTTCCTCCGCATTGAGGAAGCTCGCCAGGAGACCCAGCTCCATCGCGCGGAGGCCCTTGCATCCCCTGCCGTCGCCACCCCTGCCGTTGCCTCCGTGGCCGTTGCCTCCCCCGTCGCAGCTACCTCACCGCCCTCAGGGAAGAAGAAGAAAAGCCGGAACAAGAAGGGCAAGGGTCCATCGCAACAGCAGCAGCAGTCGTCATCGACCGGTACCAGCGGTAGTGGCTCGGTCTGCCACAACTGTGGCCAGCCTGGGCACAGATGGTACACGTGCCCTCTCCCGACGGACGAGGCCCGCGTCATCGCCACCATGCGACGCCAGCGGGAGCGCCGCCTCGCCTCCGCTGCCATCGCTGCTGCTGGTCCTACCACTTTGACCTCGTCCAGCACCGCTCCCACTCCAACGACTCCGCCTGTCCTACAGCCACCCGCGTCGCAGCAGTACTACCCGCAGCAGACGGCCCAGCAGTGCTACCCTCAGCCGTCGACACCCCCGCTGCCCTCGTCGGCCCCGTCACCCTACTACCCGGGCTCCGGCGCCGTCACTCCGCATTCTGTCTACACTCCTAGGCCGTCATCTCGAGAGCGTCAGCTGGAGCAGTTCATCGCGCTCCAGCTTGGCCTCCCTCGCCCTCCTCCCCAGGGAAGTGCGAGTTGCGTCACCTCCTGCCCTCCCGCCCATCCCTGCATGACTGAGACTGAGCTGCGGTCGTGTCCAGTCTCCTTGTCTGTCTCGTCATCTCCCGTGATCTCATCCACCCCACTCCTTGACGACATTGCATGGCTTGACGACTGGCAGTCTCGTTTCGCGCCTCCGTCCACCGTGTCCGCGTCCCTCACGTGTTGCCATGTGACCGTGACTGATCTGGCGACCCCTATCCAGGACCCTGCTGAGACATGGATCATCGACTCCGGGGCCACGCATCACATGACGGCATCTCGCGAGGCCTTCAGTATGCTCGGTCCCGTCGGCGATGTCTCCGGTGTTCGGACGGGCTCCGGACAGGTGTTGTCGGTCCGTGGGGTAGGCGTTGTTTGTTTCCGTGGTCCGGCCGGTGACGTCTTCTTGACCGATGTTCTCTTCGTCCTTGGTCTCGAGCTCAGCCTCCTGTCCGTGACTGCTCTTGACCGCATGAGCATGGACGTTGTGCACTCACGTGGCGTCGGCACTGTGTCGTTGCGTCCGTCGGGTCTTGTCGTACTGCACGCCACCGCCTGTGGCAACGTGTGGCACGTTCCCCGCCTCGCTTCTTCCCCTCCCGTCTCCTCCCCGTCGGCTGCAACCAGTCATGTGTTCATCACCAGCACGCTTTCTCCTCAGCACACCCGCCTCTTGCACCGTCGCCTTTGTCACGTCCACTCTACCGCAGTAGAGAGCATGCTCCGCACCCAATCGGCCAAGGGCCTTGATCCGGAGACCTTCCCTCTCCCATGCCCCACTGAGTGCATTGACTGCGCGCAGGGCAAGATGCACCGGTCCACGTATCTCCTCTCTTCCTCACGGGCGTCCGCCCCCCTTGACCTTGTCCACTCGGACGTCATGGGCCCTCTCCCCACTGAGTCCGTCGGCGAGCATGGCCGCTATGTCCTCACTGTGACGGACGACTACTCCCGCTACCGTTGGGTCTTCTGCCTTCGGCAGAAGAGCAATGTCGCCCGGACCATTCAGGACTCGCTTGTCCTCACGGAGCGTGAGTGTGGCCGCCCCCTGCGTTGCTTTCGCTCCGATCGCGGTGGCGAGTACCTGGGTGAGGCCACGACCTTTCTCGCCTCCCGCGGTATCCGCCATGAGACGTCTGCGCCCTACACACCCACCCGGAATGGCGTCTCCGAGCGGTGGAACCGCACCATGGCCGACGCCGTCCGCACCATGCGAGTCGAGTCAGGTCTCTCCGATGGCTTCTACTTTGAAGCCATGGCCTACATGACCTGGGTCTGGAACAGGGTTCCTCATGGTCCCCTTCCCCGCCAGTCCACGCCCTATCAGCACTGGTGCGGCCGGCGTGCTGACCTCCGCCCGGCTCGCGTCTGGGGCTGCGTAGCCGTTGTGTGGCTGCCCGCTCCACAGCATGGTAGCAAGCTTGCCCCCCGCGGACGCCCCTCCACCTTTCTGAGTGTGTCTCGTCAGTCCAAGGCCTGGCGCTTCTGGGACCCATCCCGACACTGCATCGTCGAGTCCCGCGATGCCCTCTTTTTCGAGGACCTGTTTCCTCGCGACCTCATCCGCTCCGGCTCGTCCCTGTTCCTCCCGTCGCATGGGGGAGTGGTGAGTCCGTCCTCCGTCCTGTCGCTTCCGGATGACACATCACCCCGTCCCTCTAAGCCGGTAGCCCCGGTCGCGGCCGCTGGCCCCTCCGAGCCAGTTGACCCAGTCGCGTCTACTGTCCCCTCCGGGCCGGCAGCCCCAGTCGCGTCCACTGGCCCATCCGGGCCGGCAGCCCCAGTCGCGTCCGCTGGTCCCTCCGGGCCGGCAGCCCTAGTCGCGTCCGCTGGCCCATCCGGGCCGGCAGCCCCAATAGCGTCCGCTGGTCCCTCCGGGCCGGCAGCCCCGGTAGCGTCCGCTGGCCCATCCGGGCCGGCAGCCCCAGTCGCGTCCGCTAGTCCCTCCGGGCCGGCAGCCTTAGTCGCGTCTGCCGGCTCTTCCGGGCCGGCAAATCCAGTCGCATCTACTGGCCCCTCCGGGCCGGCAGCCCCAGCCGCGTCCGCTAGCCCCTCCGGGCCGGCAGCCCCAGTCGCGTCCGCTGGTCCCTCCGGGCCGACGTCTCCAGTCACGTCCGCTGGTCCCTCCGGGCCAGCAGCCCCAGACGCGTCCACTCGCCCCTCTGGGCCAGCAGCCCCAGCTGCGCCCGTTGGCTCCCCTGGCCTAGCAGCGCTTGTTGCGTCTACTGGCTCCTCCGGACCAGCAGCAACGTCCGCCTCAGTCGGCCCGTCGGACTCAGCACCATTCTCTGCCCGACCGCGCTACACACGTGGCCCAGGCGGCAGCCTCCGACCTCGGCCAACTGTGAGCGCGCAGACTGTCGCTCCCTGTTCCGTTGCGCCTCGACCCCCTGTGGCTCAACGTGTCTCCTCCACTCCCACGGTCGTGATTGGGGACCCTGGCACAAAGGCTCTCGGCCTGACCACTTCTGCCATTATCGCAGACCTTCACCCAGGCTCTGCATTGGGGTACGCCATGCTTCTTCACGAGCATCGGCATGCTCTCGTGGCCGCACTCGCACGCATCCCACCTGGGGCTCGTGATGCACATGCCCTCTCAGTCCGGTCCACAGCACGCCCAGAGGACCCTTCCACCCTACGCGAGGCTCGAGCCTCCCCTGAGGCCGCACATTGGGATGCTGCCTGTGCCGAGGAGCTCGTCGCTATCCGACAGCACCACGTGTATGACCTCGTCGACCTCCCTCCAGATCGGAAGGCCATAGGTGCCAAGTGGGTCTTTCGCCGTAAGTGGAAGCCTGACGTATCCTTGGACAAGTACAAGGCCCGTCTCACAGCAAAGGGGTTTGCTCAGGTCCCAGGGATCGACTACGACCAGATCTTCGCCCCAGTTTGCCGGTTCTCCACTAGCCGGGCATTGTTCAGCCTGGTTGCCCAGCAGTGGTGGGAGCTGCATCAGATGGACGTGAGCAACGCATTCCTCCATGGCTCACTGGAGGGTGAGGAGCTCTACATGACGCAGCCCCCAGGCTTCGACGATGGCATTGGGAGAGTTTGGCGGCTGCGGAAGGCCCTCTATGGTCTGAAGCAGTCGCCTTGGTGCTGGAACCAGGAGATCAGTAGTACGCTTCTCCGTGGCGGCCTCCAGCGCAGCACCGCTGACCACGCACTGTTCATCAGCCCGCGAGGTCAGACCTTTGCCGCGGTCCTGGTCTACGTCGACGATCTCCTCATTGCGTCACCAGACACGACAGCCATCCAGCACGTCAAGGACCTACTGCACGCTGCCTACCAGATGAAGGATCTCGGTTCTGCCCGAGTCTTCCTGGGCATGGAGCTCGAGCATGATCGCTCTCAAGGCTTCCTGCATGTCCACCAGGCTGCCTATGTGCAGAACCTGTCAGCCCGCTTCGCCGAGGACTTGCCCCTCGTGCCCAGCGCTTCCTCACCCATGTCACCCGATGGCCAGGTGAAGTTGAAGAGTCATGACCCAGCTGTTGTGGAGGAGCCAGTTGATGTGACCACGTATCTGCGGGTCATCGGGTCACTGATGTTCCTTGCGCCGATGACGCGTCCAGACATCGCGTTCGCCGTTAACCTCTTGGCCCAGTTTTCACAGGAGCCGCGTCACCTCCACTTTGAGGCCGCGATCCGAGTAATGCGCTATGTCGTCTCGACCCCTCGGCGAGGCCTCATGTTCTGCCGTCAGCCATCCGTCGTTGCAGTGGATTACACCGACAGCGACTGGGCCGGCAGTCCAAACGGTAAGAGTCGCACTGGCTGGATCTTTCTGGTCGGGGGCACAACTGTGTCCTGGCGCAGCAGCAAGCAGGGGTGCATTGCACGCAGCACTGTTGAGGTTGAGTACGTGGCCCTTGGCTCAGGCGCGTGTGAGAGCGTGTGGTTGCGTCGTCTGTTGTCCGAGTTGCGTCAGCCTGTCACATCCATCACCTTGAATTGTGACAATGAGAGTGCCATGGCCATTGCAGACAATGACGGTGTGCATCACACTCGCACAAAGCACATCAATGTTGAGTATCACTATGTGCGTTCGTTGTTGCACGACGGCAGCATCAACATCGTGTGGGTTGAGACAGCACGGCAGCTGGCTGACTTTCTGACCAAGGCACTAAAGCGGGACTCGTTTAAGAAGGCTGTGAGTTCAGTCGATGTGCGTCCGTGACTTGCTTTCTTCATCTCTACCTGGACTTCTGCATGTCCTGGGGGAGTCCGTGTGTTGACCGTGTCTCTGCCCGCCCATGAGCACTACGCCTGTGAGTCATGGGGGAGTGTTGGTTTTTTGTGCTCATTGTGCTCTGTTGTGTCCTCCCGGCTTGTGTACATCGGCGTGCAGATGACTGACAGCGAGACTCGACGCCGATGGAGTGTCGTCCGGTGGAGCCGACGCACGCTGAGGTCGTCTCGCGGTTCGCTCGANCTGGACTTCTGCATGTCCTGGGGGAGTCCGTGTGTTGACCGTGTCTCTGCCCGCCCATGAGCACTACGCCTGTGAGTCATGGGGGAGTGTTGGTTTTTTGTGCTCATTGTGCTCTGTTGTGTCCTCCCGGCTTGTGTACATCGGCGTGCAGATGACTGACAGCGAGACTCGACGCCGATGGAGTGTCGTCCGGTGGAGCCGACGCACGCTGAGGTCGTCTCGCGGTTCGCTCGAGCCTCCTCTCTCCGGCGACGTGTTCAGCTCCATCGGCAGGCCTCCTTGGCGGTCGCACTGCCGGCAATCTCTGCCGCCGCAGTCGCTGTCTGCATGCGCCCAGCGCGTACTGTCGTGCCTGCGTCACTGCCTAGGGTCCCAGTTGTATGTTGCATGGCCCTGGTCGGCAGCATAAACCATCGTGGGCACTATCTGGGTTTAGGCTGCCATAACTCCTCACTACTATTTTTCTAGCACATTCGGACCGCACGGCTGCGTTCGCAGCGTCGGTAGTATGGTATGGTCCAGTTTTCAGGCAAAACGGACGACGCCCGGGTTTTGGGCTGTCGGCTGCCTGGCAGGCCTCACCGAGAAAACCTGCCAGCCTAAACTGAGCTATTTTTTGATTGGCTGATGAACTGAGTAACAAGCTCTACAAAGCTGGGGGGAGGGGGGGCTAGAACTTGGAGGGGTCCCCCATTGCTGTTCATTCTTCATTCCTATTCACTCATTATCAGTTTTCAGCTGTTTTCTGGCGCTAACTCTGGCGCGCGCGTTTCTGAGTAACAAAACCCAGAGCTTCCAGACTTCGACTCTAGAGCAGCAGACTGAGGGGGCAGCTGACTTAAGCAACGAGCGTGGAAGCCCGCGCGCTGCATCAACAACGCTCCTGCCCCAACCTGCTGCATAGTTTCCTTTTGCTGCCGGCCGGCTGGACGGCCGGCAGCCGGCCAAGTGACCGGCCGGCCAGCCACCAGCCGCCGATCGCGGCCTCAGCCCGATCGGCGGCTGAGAGGCCACGAGGGCCTCGAGGGCGAGGCCTCGTGGCCTCGTGGCCTCGCCCCCCCTCGCCCTCCTTGCAAACGAGCAAGAGAGGGCGAGGGATAGGGGGAGCGAGGGTGAGATCAAAACAGCTGGCGCGAAATCGCCAGCGTGCCTCGCACGCGACGATTTCGCACCAGAACGACAAAAACGTGAATCGAAGCTCGTTTACGACGAACTTTGACATAAAACGAACGAAATAACTCGTGCGAACACACGAGTTTGAGGTAAAAACCCCCGGTTTGGGTCCCAAAACCAAGGATTTGGTTGAAAACGGAAATGGGTCTCCGGAGACTCGAAATATTCGAGTCTCCCTGCTCAGGGTCGTTGATGACGATTGCCCCTCTGTCTTGCGAAGGGGGTAAACCCCTGACGCGGACTGAGAACGCCATTCTGCGAACTCCGACGACGACTTCAGAGCAGGAGCTGGAGACTCAGCCCGTTACAAGACGCAATGCCACAACCAGAAACAAAGCTGGGTGCATGGAAACAGCATCTGCAGTGGCAGTGACCGCCAGCGGCCCGACCGCCGAGGAGGCCTGCAGATGGAGCTGAGCGCATCGCCCGAGGGAAGAGGCTCGAGCGAACGATGCGTGGGCCTCAGCGCGCGTCGGCTCCGCTGAGCGACACTCCAGGAGCGTCGAGTCTCACCGTTAGTCATCTGCACGCCGATGTACACAAGCCGGGAGGACACAACAGAGTACGATGAGAGATGCGCGAAAACCAACAGATCTGACTATAACAAGACATAAAAATCAGCTTGTTTTCCAATCTTCTCAATCTGACAAGGACAATATGTTGAAATTCAATCTATTGGAGGTGTTCAAGATGAAACGTCGAGGAGCTTGCATGCATTATTAACAACAATTTTGCACTTCATTTATCCACCATTCTGAGAAAGAAGGTGGCACAGCCCACCCTTTAGTATCACCTCCTTACTGTCCCTCACACAATGAAAGCGCCTCTCCTCTGAGGTTACCCACTGTGCCGATGACAGTTCCTCAGTACCATGGGTAGATCGCTGCACCAAAGGTATGTTTGGTCACAGCAGGTTCTTACATAAAGTGTCAGCTGCTTGTCAGATGTGGCCCTTCAGGTACCAGATATAGGTCAGTGTTGAGCTAATGCCCACGATATGACTGTGCAAATACTTCGATTGAGGAACCATCTTCTCCCAACATGGACAAGAGCCTTTTCCATGCTTTCATCTCATGACCCATTATGACAACACATGCTTGTATTGAGGTCCACTACCATTTTCACAAGGACATATTTGGAGCAAACAGTACATGGATAGCAGATGAAACCGAAGTTCAAACGGTGGAAAGTTTACGATCGGGGCTTCTCCTTCTTCTCCTTAAACAGAGCAAGCAGAGAAACGCCAGACACCTTCACCACCTTGAACCGAACGCCGGGAATATCTCCCACAGCGTGACCCTTCCGTCCGAATCCAGCAATGAGCACCTCGTCCTGCAGCAGGACAAGAAGCGGCAGACGGAAAGCAGACATCTCGATAAAGCAAACTTTACCTCACATGTCTACTGACATGCGGGTTCACACTGTCAGTAGACTTGTCGCATTTACTCCTCACCAATGTCTTCTCATGGCATACAGATGGAGGCACAGGGAAACAGGGACAGAGCATGCAACAAACGGATGCAAGCAGGACATCGAAGGTACCAAGCTCTAGAATCTCTTTCCCTGTGGCCTGTTTGTACAGGCATTGAACCCAAAATGCTAGACAATAACTTGAAGATATCGGTGAAATGCAGCAAAAAAGAAAGGTAGAACGAGAGGCAGTAACAGAAAATGTGCTGGAGGGGTAGTGGTGACCCAGGGGGGGGGGCAAGAGCAGGTCAAATCGAGCAAAAGATCAGATGTGGGGCTCCCCAGTCAAAAGAAGTGCGCGCATGCAAAAGCAGAAGCGGCCATTCGTGCCAAGGGAGCTCCGAGGTTTCCTTCCTCTTTCTTTTCTGTTGCACCAGCGTATAGGCGTCACCAGCATGGCTGTATTCCAGTGGCCTTGAGTATGGTGCTTGGGATTGGGACTGGACCAGACTCAGCACTGAGCAAATCTGATTCTGATCGGACTGAGACTCCCACTTCGGACTCTGCGAGTTTGGCTGCTAAGCAAACTCAGGGGACGACGGTGCTGGCCACTAAGCCGTGACTGCCGTCTGTCTGGAAGGGCAGCATCAGGATTCAGGGATGAGGTTTGCAACGGACACATTTCCACCTTCACAACCTCTTCGCAGATCACGTGCCGTAAATGTTTTTGCAGAAGCGTGAGAGCCACGATTGAACAAAAAGCGGTAACTGCATCTCTCATCCCTCCCTCTTCCCACCTTCACCTGTTCCCACCTTCACCTGTTCCCAACCTCACCTCTCCCCA
>SZWC01001419.1:171194-190090 GCA_023375785.1 Penium margaritaceum | reverse complement strand
GATAGTTCGGACCACCGCTACTCATCCATAACCTCGAGTGTCCGTCAAGCTCAAGAAAACGCGGCTCGAGTGCCAGTCAATGATGCTCGAGCCGCCATGCGACTCGGCAACATCGCAACTGAACACGCGGAGGGCGTCGCGAAGCCGTCACTCAGCGGTCCACGCAGGGGGGAGTTCCGAAATAGACTAATTCGGTTATATGTTCGAACTATCAATTTAAGCGCTTCACAAGAAAGTCTGCCGCGCGCGCGAAGAGCTATAGCTAGTTATGGCTGTTTTTCGCGCTGATTCGATGCCTATGAACTGACAAAGTCGTCAGAGTTCCAACTACAAAGAGGTGTTGACATCGCGAGGGATTGAACGGGTCTGGTCCATTGTCACGTGCAATGACAGAACATATCGCATGCATGACCGCAACTTGCGCGCATAACAATGCGTCGTCGAGCTTCACTGCCCCTTCTTGAACGATTTAGTCTTCGACTGAGCTTCAGGCAATTACTTCATATGCTTCAACTATTTTTTCGATTCTTCCAGTATCGTTCTTGCTTAACCAATTAGTCAAGATAAAAAACGAGGGAAATCGATTACCACATCGCAAGCCCCTCGCAGAGGTGATCGCCGTTACACGACATAGCCGGCCAAGCACGCGAGCGCTCGCAACACCATATGCGTCATCGTAAGCTTCACCATTTTGTCGATTTCGAAACCCCTTCGCAGACTTTGGTCATATTCCTAGAGGATTCAGACGGCCAATGAGAATTTTTTCACCATCGTGTCCGCTCATCTTTAGCTGTACAGCTGATCCAACGATGAAAGTGTGGTCAGGATTCAGACAAATAAGGGGTTGAAAAAGGCACGTCTTGCAAGCTAACGTGGCATTGCATGGTGTTTGCGATCTAATGTGGACCGTTGGCATGCTCGACTACCGGAATTTCATCTTCTAAGAAGTGAAATGCCATAACAAGCGCGTACGATTGTGATCACTTACCTCGGTCGTAAATGCATTTTCCACTGCATAAATTATGCAACTCTGAGTTCTGCAGTGGCAAAGTGTAATGGTTACCAAAATGATGATTCGTGATAACTACTGGACATATTCCTCCAATATTGATGTTCTATGGTTTTGTTGAAACGTTATACTTTGAATCTTTTGCGCATTTGGAAGTTCTTGCTATTGAACACGGCATTAGAATAATGTGGGCCGAGCCGGAGCACATCATAGGTCGTGGCTCTGCCTTCCTTTCAACGCAATGGGCCAGAACCGTGATGATCGGGTTCAACTCCAGACACCGAGGTTGTTGCTATTGACCCAAACACGAAAACTACAAATAAGGGCTCAATTTTCATGGAGAAGGAGGTCATATGTATGTTATGGCGTCGATAGTATTATGAGCGGTCTTATCTGAAGAAGTCCATTTTTCACCACTTACCATGTCGTGCAATAATCTAGTAGGTATGAACCATCGTCTACATCCTCTACTAAATCACCAACGGTGCATCGCTTAACACCCTATTCCCTGATCTAGTGCATTGATTTTTGGGGTTACGTAGGCCAAAACAAAATGAGTAAGTTAAAGACTTTGGTTTTCAAATGTTGGAAATATTTCCTATGTTTGTGGATCGTGGACAACTTATGAGGAAGAGACATCAAACGCCCCCTTTCATATCACATGCACTCGAAGACATTTGCACATCACTTGAACATAATCCAATCCTCATGTGTGATTAAGCACAGATGAGGATTGGACAACCTTGATAAAAATGCATGAGTACATAATTACTTTAAGATTCCAATATAACTTTGGAATAAAGCAACCATGTTGATGGTACCTCAGACGCAAGTACTAAGATCAAGAAATATCAAAGAGTTTAGGTCAGGCGCACCATCCACATCGTTGGCTTGCTCAAATGAAGGATATATCATTATCCCAATTTTGTTTTCCACCTCTCAAATTTTCATCCAATCGACTAGGAATATCTATTCCCCTTGATGAACTGAGTTGAAAAACAGTGTTGTTTAAGTGATGTCCAAATGTGTCCAAGTGTGCAAGCCATGTATACATGTATACAATGGATTGTCAAAATTCATTGTACATCTTCGCAGAACCCAGAAAACCTATGTGAAAAAAGAAATAACCAAATTATTTTCTTACGTATTTTTAGTCGTATCGATAGTGTCTCTATGATATCGACTGATTAGCCAACAATCCACACCAACTAAAAAGAAGACCAGTAGAAATAGATTTTACAACAAATATTATGTTTGTGATCGACATTTTTCCATTGGTAGCAGCTCGAGCGTTTGTGAGGCTTTTGTTTTCTCCAAAATCTCCTACATCCAGTGAACAGGCCCTAATTGAATACAACCATTCTTACAAAATCAAATCCCAGTTTAAGAATAATGTGAGAAATGAATAGGCCTGGAAAAAACAACCAAGGTTTTATACTAACTCAATACACGATATCACAAGAATCATGTGACTTGGCAAACGACTTCTCCTCAGATAAGAAAGACAATGTCAAGCAGAATTCTTTCCAAGGCATTTAACATGTTTAAACCCAACTTCATTGCATCACTATGTAACCCCAATGCACTCTTGCGTGAAGCCAACGCTACTAGTTTGATTTTGATTATTTCTTTTGAAAGTGGTATGTGGCACAATAAGGGGGTCCACGAGCACTCGTAAATGATGCCGCCAACACCAAGACATGTTGCAAAAAATTAGTGTGTCATCAAGGTCTACGTGCCACGGTAATTCTAGTTGATTAGTTGGAAATTCTAACCTTTGTGGCATGGTACTTAAGTCTTGGCAACGTCTTATGAATGGAAAAATTTGAAACAATCCAAAACCTCGTGAAGTGGAACAATATTCTATGTTCTTATGGAAAACATCTCAGCATGGACTGTGCAATCTACAGCCATCCCAAAATTCATTCAAAACTTCCATCTAGTTGAATCTTGCATACATCTATCGATGCACGCTATGCCATACGATTAAAGGAAACGCAAACAAAATATCTTCAAAAAGACATTTATGGTTAGTCTTCTATGATACATACACTCTCACATAAATAAAAATGATCATCGTGCATACTACTTTGCCAACTTACTCCCATGTCATCACAAAAGAGAAAATAAAAGAGTTCCCTCCCCCTTCACACCACTGCCAAAACACAACTTAGTGCATTGGTTGAGTGCACTGGCTCGTTCATTGACCAAAATTTACACTTACATGAACAATGCATATTTATCCCCGTCCCTCCCAAAATAACAAAGTATTTTGGGCAAGTTTATTGGCTCGTGAACTGTCTTACATATACACATACAAGACGTATATAGCCTTCTATATATTACCCTTCCTCCCTCAGCGGGAAACATTAGTAGGCCAAGTGTATTCGATTGTGTATTCAACAACATATGCATTCTATAAGATAAAACACACTAGTTCTCCAATCACGTTGTTCCTTTTCCCTCACACAATGAAGAATACCCTCATCAGTGGCATTGTGCATTGGCTGAGACTCCCTTAACGCATACAACAATGCAATCTACATGCAATGCTACACATCTCCTTCAAAGTAATCACTTATCATCTCTTGCCTTTCGAACACTATCATTATGGTTACTAACAAAATGCAAAGATAAATACCATGTAAACAGTTTCCATAATATATTCAAAGTGACGTACCTCATAACAAAGTTCCATTAAAAACAATGACAACAAAAGCGACTACAAAGAAAGCGTGGGCATCCTACAACTTACCCTAGTTCTTATTGAATTCAACATTAACTGGTTTTCCTAGATGATACCAAATTAGTTGCTTTGACAAAGTTGAGTGGGTACCAAAATAGTTACTAGGAAATTAAAGAAATAAAAAAATACACTCACAATATCTACCATGCCACTTCCTTCCCAATCTTGCATGACATGTGTTCACTATGTGGTGACATGTCCACGTAGTCAAAGTGGACCACGTGGACACGCCACGCATGAGTTTTTAGATGGCCTGGTAGATCGTGGATGCGTACGTGCGACCTTTCAGGCAACCTGAAAAACGTTTGTTCGTTACGAACTCAAATCACAGAAACCTCATAATGAGCTTTGTCTTCCACCAAATTCAGAGTATGGCAGAGTGACTATATATCCCTTGTTTCATATAATATGCCTGATTCCCCCAACCTCAAAACGTAAAGACTCATTCTACCCTACCATAGAACAATAAGACTGATTTAGCTCAGCCTCACAAGAATAAGCATGTTTCGCCCCTTCTGTATGGACGCAAGTTCTCATGCGTGAAAATTCAACGATATGCCCCTCTAGTTTGTCTGGGACTCCCCATGTATTGAAAGGGAACCTGCTGGGCACCACTACCGCAAGACCCAGCAGGGGCCCACGAAAAACATAAAACCATAAACCCTAGGTGTAATTAGGGGGTGGATTTTTCCATTTTTGTATCTCAAACGAGGGCATAAAGTTGAAAAACAACATAAAAGAAAACAAAAAGGAATTTTTGACTCCTCATTAATGGAGCGGGGATTCCAACGGACGCCTGCGGGTCGAAAATCCCTGGCAAAGTCCTCCACCCCCATTCATGTCTGCCTCCCGGCAGCCCACCAGTTGCCCGCTCCATTGCAGAAATCAATCACGAGGGCCTCGATCGGTGAGCGTGTGGGTGGGCTACGAGAGGCGAGGGGTGGGGGATTGTGGTGGAGATTGACAAAGTGCTGACCGACGGATGTCGGCCAGCAATCCCCCCCACTCCTTGGTGTTATTGCAGCCCTCCATCGTGACAGCAATGATGGAGGGCCGCATTCGAGCACGACATGCCCGATTTTTCCATGCTTAAGAAACGACATGCATTACTCTCTGAGCATAGTGAAAACAGGGAGGCAGATAGGGCTTATTGTTGCTAGACAAGGACGAATGGGATCATTGTCCTGAGGCAGGGGCGAATAAGGCTTCTCGTTTTGGCAGAGGGGTGAATGGGGCTTATTATTCCAAAGGAGGGGTAGACGAGGGTCATGGGCTTTCTGTAGCAAACGTAATTACATAATACACAACAAGTTATATTTCTAACATAACTGTTAGATCACACATGCACACAAAACCTTCAACAACATCAATAATCTCTCTTGCAATGTTGATCTCCATTTGTCTCACACCAAACACAACAAAATGCAAAAAATGATACCCCAACGTGAAAATCACTTATATTCCACAGAAAACCACACGAAAAAATGCATCGTTTGAAATTTGGTGTACCCCATGCGCATCATCCGCTCCCCTACCACAAATCCAAGTCAATAGTCTGTCTACACAAACAAGGACACTGCTAGTGAGATCTAATTACACGAGGTGTCCAATGGACAACAACTTATTATTGAGAGTTTGAGGGTGCCCCAAACCTTCTTGACAACTTGTCCCAACCACATTTTGATCCTTTTTTGCTACATGGACGATAATATAATTTCTCTTCTTTGACAATAAAAAAGCAGAGGGAACCAATGTTACGTCTTGAGATGAAAATCCTCCAAAGCCCAATTGTGTCGTCAATATAGGTTGCATTGTATCATGAGGACCACACACTCTAGATCTTGCACATCTTGATTGAGGATCACAAATAACTACCTCATCAATCCTCCAATGGGACACATGTAATAAAAACCAGCAACGTATTACCGCCATCGACATTGCACTCCATACTTTTCTCACTTTCTTCATGTCCAAGCCGAGGAGATGCATCAAAATTTTCACATTCTATCATCAACATCACAAGCTCAATAATGTTCACTTCAAATACTATCATATACTTCTTATACATGCTCGTGGTCCAAAGAATCTAAGAAATATGTTTGGAAAATATGATATACCATGGGTTTTCCATTATTGCCCATCCACCTACATGTTGCATATCCATTGAAGAATACATACTTTGTACAAACATCCAAAATGCACAAAACTACACACCTAAGCAAGAATGAATTTCACAAAAAACCATATGTACTCAAGTTCGTACATGGTGTAGAAACACGTTACATATATATCAGTGTATAAGAAGAAATTCCTCACTACACACCTCATTTGAGCAGGAATCTCTAGAAAAAAGGCTGCGGAGATAAAAAAATCCCTTTCGTAAACTTGCACATCCACCAGAAGTCTGAATGGGTTTCACGTTGAAGGAATCTCGTACACAAGAAACATTATCAAAGATGTTAGTTTCACGTAAGCAAGTAAACCCCACTAAACCATCTTTTCCACACAAAATCATAACTTGTTCTACTTTCCCCTCGCTCTAGTCACTCGCTAGTAAGATCTTAAAGAATCACTGAATAAAATCAGGTAAAATTTCTTTGTGTGATCAACAAAAAAGACAAAATAGCCCTGCATACACAATACTCAATATCATCACTCTAAAAAGTCATGCATACAATTTTCTCGGCTCTAAAAGAACAAACACCTTACCCGACTAGGTACTAAGAGATCTTCGGCAACAATAGTATAACCCAACATGATATCTCAATTCGCCTCGTGCGTGATCCGCGGCTGTTCAACTAACCACCGTTCCATATCGTGGGATGGGAAAAATTGCTCAAGAACATCGTTGTTTGTAAAAGAAACTTGGACCCATATTAGGTGCTCCACATACATCACAACACGTGGCACTACATCTTTTGAGATGATGGTGAACCTTCCTTCACCCATAATTAGATATAAGCCGCCATCATACTATGGCTAAATTCTTGGACCCACTATCACATCGATCTCATTCAAGTAAAGAAAGAATCGATGATGTCTTTTGAGATGATGGTGAATCAGGTCTTTGCTAGGAGCACGTCCATCATTCCAGGGTAATCTACATATGAAAGAATCGATGATGTCTAATTCTTAACCAAGAACCAAGAAAACAACTAGACACATTCATCTACATTTCAACCTACCGTTCTATGACACACAACCATTGATAGTAGTAAAATTCAAGACAATCCCAGATTCGTCGCACGAAGTAATCCTTCAAGGTCTTTGCTTTAGGAAACAGCTTGTACGTGATGTCCATTGGAACCACTTGACCATCCACAATCATATGGTTCATGCCATGTATCCACGGATATTGTTGCAAGAAAGCACATAACTCATTCAAGATCACCAAAAATACTAAACACAAGCGATTGAACCATTTTTTAATGTGGCAAACACATGAAAAACACAAATAACATATCATTGCACAACTTTTGGAACTCATCATAGCTTTTCATCTCCTTCTTATGAAGGTCTGCATGGGGCTGCATGTAAACCTCTTCTACAACTCTTTGTTTTGTATGAGAGGCTTCATAGTTGGATCCAGTACAAAAAAGACTTGGTCCTCAATGGTTGGCCTTGAGATTGTTATGAGAAGTGATTAAAAGACAATTATCGCAATAAGCCTCACAAAGAAGGATGCTCCTTGAAAGAAAATACCAGCCATGAACATACCCTTACACTTAAAACTTAACAGTAGTACAAGTAGCAAGAAACAGTTGAGTATTCCATCGACATTGTCCTGGAGACGACACTTCAGGGATTCCACCGGTTGGGTTTCCCGGGGGAACACAACATACATACTCTTCACAGCTCATTTTGCCTTTTCCTTCACTGTCTCTTGATGCCATTTGGAGCCATCAGCAAGACGACATAATTCAGCTCTATCACTTCTCCGTTATCCCTACTTAAACAACATCGACAATAAAACTTTACCTCTCATCAAAGAACAAACTTCTTTTCTGTACACACCAAAACATAACCATTCAAATGCACTAATGTTTTATGCATCTTCTGATAACTGTATGAGAAGAAGACATGCAACATAATCACAACCAAAAAAATGGAAAAAAAATTGTAATACTGATGAAAGAACACGTTCACTAAATCACTTCCGATACTAAAGAACCTTGTGTCTTTGAAACACTTTGATACCGTGTTGGCAACGTGCACAAATGACGCAGAACCTGATGATTCCTCACCTGATACAATAGCTTTCGATCAAAATACTATCCCCTTCTTCAACAAGGTGATTTGATGAATAAGCATTGTTCTCGGCTTCACCTTGAACCACTTCAATGCCGAGACTTTTTCCCATATCAGATCACTATAGGGTCAACGTCCACATCATTGGCTGAACCTCCATTATTCCACTAGATTGATGGTACAAAACAATTCTAGACGACTTTCCATTGTTGAAAGAAACGTAGCTGAGCACAGATCCAAGCAAGATGGAGGGATGTATTTGAGAAACATTCTCTAGCTCGCAAATGTTCATCCAAGTTGCACCAAAAGCAATCTTCAAGTCTGATAGTTGCTCTTCACAACAACCCATAGCAACTCCAAGTCGCGGATTTGCTAACCCCCGCCCTTGAGAAGAGAAAGGCACATCTCGAGTTTGATAGCCATCACATAGACCACAGTCATTCGTCGCACATACAACCATTCTCTTCCCAAAAATGTGAACGTTCTTGCAAAATTGTACCGATCACAGACCACCAATATCAGCAACACTTCTTTCAATTAGAAACTATCGACAACGACACATATATGAATTAGGAAGTCGCTTCCTCCTTCCTCAACATAAAATACAAGAAAATCCTATCAAACCAAGACACCTACCGCTCCAACCAAGGGCTATAACAGAGTCATGATATCAATGGATCAACGACGTCATACGTGCAAGTGTATTTCTTCATGCTCTTGTACCAAACCTGCTTGTAGGAGTATGCAATGAGTAAAAAAACTCACAATCACCAAAGAGAATTTTTGCCCAATCATCCCAGAATCCACAAACTTGATAATGTGTGTACAACATAGAAACATATAGTGAGATCCTTCTAGGAATATAGCAAAGAGAATTGTTCATGATTGCTAGAGATTATTGGCTAGAATCATGTTCAAAACTACGTCTATGTACATGACCACACGAATTTCTCAAAAATTGATCAACAGATGGATGCCTTAGAAAACATTCCAAATCCATTCTCTAGAATATTTGTTTATTATATTTTTTATATGCATTTTCACATTGTTCCCTGCTTTGTGCATTCTGGATAGTTGATTTTACATCGATGATTATGCTAGTGATAATGAATTGTACCTGATTCTAGCAACAACTAACGTAGAACTATTTCTTTTCTGTAGGAGTAGCGACACATGAGTAGAATGTTACATTGTCGCAAGGATTTTTTTGGTCGATGCGCGAGCGTTAGAGCGAAACACATTGTGGTTCTCACACAATGTGTGAGAATTTTGGAGTACGGATCCTAGGGGTGCACTTTCCTTGAGAATATTTCAAGGAAACTTCACTAGTTTGTCATTTTGCTCTATGTTTAAAGGACAGCTCTAATTCACAACATTTTTCGTGTTGAAAAAAAATGTATGATAGAACCGGTGCTGCATAATAGTCCCTGAAAAAGATATGGCATTTTTGTTACAAGTTTTGCAAAAGGGATTTGACTATGTCATTTAATGTAATCGTCTAACATGAAAATGGGGTTTTTCATGTACAAGGGTACAATAGCTTGTTTGTCGTCTTTGTTAAGAGTGGCACTGATGGTTACCTGCTTTAAAGAGTTTTTTGTTGTTTGTTTTATATTGCATAATTCTGGAAATTACCTAAGTATTTTTAGCGTATTTTATGTACATTTTCTCTAATTCTACTGATTTTGTGACTGAATCAGTTTTTTGTGCACTAGATTACATAATGACTAAAATTCCTCGAAGAAAATTTGTCAGTGGAGTGGTTTTCAGGTGTGTTAGAGTAGCTTATACGGGTTTGTTAGAGTCCGTTATGGAGAAAATATATATATATATATTGATTTTTTATTGCTAGTCAGGTATGTTCTATTTATATAGTGTGTGGGTAGAGGAAGAATAATGGATAGGGTACCACACAGGGTTTAGTTTGTGTGGTTACGATTCAAATAAAAATCCATGAGAAGAACATGTTCAACTCCTTCAAAAACAATGTGTGCTCCTCCATGATGCGTCTCCACAGTATTTATGGTTCATCATGTCATTTTCATACACTACCGTACGTATGTATTGTATATCTGTAGTATCTTGGAAGTTTACATAGGTTAATAAACTTGTCATACCATTACTTTATTTGTGAAAAAGTGGTACCCTACTGCACTTGGATTTCGACGATTGAGATGAACCATAATATTTTTGGGAAAAAATGACTTTTTATTTAATTAGGTATAACCTTTAATTCGACGTAAATCCCGGCCCGTGTCCTTAAATTCGATGAAGATTTTGGGCCATTTTCGGATTTCGACGAAGATCGAGTTGACGAAGCGCGCCATCGTTCGAATTACTGCATTCGAGCATTCGAACGATCGAGCGGTTGAGTGGTTGACTCGCCGCCGACTTCCTCGGCCGGCTAGTCGGCGGCGAGAGCTGACCGCCACTTGCCAAAAATGGAGGGAAAAAGCAGCTTTTGCATAACATTATAAAAATGGTAACTGAACATGAGAACCAAAAAGTGACCCACACACCTTGAATTCAGCGAATGACTCTAGGAAATAATTCTGTGAAACGTCCATTTCGATAAAAAAAATCGACGAGTTTCGACCACTGTCAGAACCATTCATATTGAAATCAAAGAGCAGTATGGTAATGTGTTTGGAAAGAATTGTAAACATGTTGATTTGAAAATTTCTGATAAATTCATGAATAACCTCATAACATACGCATTATCTTTTTTATTGCATATTAATGTCCTATGATGTTTCTGTGGGTAGATTTTCCCGTTGTATTCTTTGTCTTGTTCTTTTGAAGGCATCAGCGGTCACTATATTTCTTGGAAAATGTCATTGATGGTCTTCCCTCAATATTTGGGTCAGGACACATGTGACATTAACCCAAATCTTTTGGGTTAAAGTCACAGTGAAAACAAACTCCATTTGATCGCATTCTGCCTCGCATCGCCACTAACCATACTTCCTCTCCTTTTTCCTCACCTCATCCTCCAATGCCACTCCTGGTCGCTCTGTAGACTTCCTCCGTAGACTCGACTGCTACGGGTCAGTGATGACCACATCCATCACAAGCGTGTGACCTGTGGCTAGGTCGAACTATGTGATATCCGGGTGCCCCTTTGCTAGCAGTTCTACGTTCTTGACTGCCACCCTGCCCATCCCACTCTTCTCAGCCATTGCAGCCAACTCTTTCATCAATGCATCGTGGACCGCCTTGGTGTCCCCTCCTTGGACACAACGGGGGGTGTGTTGTTGTGCGCGTGGGCGTTTAGGACTCCTCTTTGTACACATGAACACAAACGTGTGGCGCAAGTGTGCAATCGTTAGCCCAAGACAGAATTTGAAAAGCACTCTCCAATCGTCCGGTGCCATGTATAGCCAGTCGATAACAGACCAGGGATATGCCAATAGCCAGTCCCCGCTATGCTCCCCTTGGACCGTGGCTAGCCACTACAATTGTGGCCTCCTCCCCTCCCAACTCCCCTCGTCTCTGCCTTTGGCACCTTGTAAAATGCCTCTCCCTCCTCTCTGGACACCCCCTTACACTATATCCTTCACTCTTGGTCCTCTCTCCACTCTGGTGTCATACTGGGCTCCCCCCGTGGTCCCTCCTGTCGCCACCCCTCTCTCCCATAATTGATCGCTACTGGTCTTCCTAGGTGACTTTTGTGCCATTGCTACACATCCACCGCCAATCCCTAATCCTAGAACCTTTTGTTTTTTTGTCGCTATCTGTTGTCCTTGTCTGCCATCTGACCTTGCATCGGCTCTCGCTCCTGTCCCTGTTCCTCCAGGCTTGCTGCTTCCCCCTCACCCCTCCTCTCTAGCAGTGTCAACAGAAACAGCTCTCGAAGGAACTATCTTGCCTCTTTTTCTACACCCTCCTCCTTGCTCCCAAAAACCTCGAGTCCACGGTTAGGCTCACATCCCTCTTGTGTCCCCATTGCTTACTCCTTATCCACCAGTGGACATCGTCCTCCACCCACTCTTCCTCCTAACAACTCCTCTCTCAATCCATCTACTTGTGAGGAGGAATCTTCCTCATGGTTGAGCTCCCTCTGAAGATGGACTCGCTCTCAAAGAGCATGATGGCATTGCATTCACCGAATCCGCCATACCTTCCTGTATTTTTCGACGCTTGGCTTGTCATCCCTCCATCCCTAGGATGTGCTCCGGGTCCGCCAGACTTGCCCCTACTGACAGCCACCTTGCCAACTACTCCTGACGCTCTAAGGAATCATCACTCCGATCCCTACTCTTGGTTTCTCACCCATATGGTGAGTCACCTCTGCTACTTGAATACCCCCATCCTCGATCCGTCGTTGAACTCCCTAGAGTGCCGACGTCAAGCACCAACCCATATGTCAGTAGCCATAGTATCCAGTCATCAATCACTTACTCTTCCCAATGGACCCACATCCCATTCATGGACATAACCACGGTTGATCCCATAATGAGGGATTCATCCTGCTCTCTCCATTGTATGCTTGCTCAGCGCCATCCCTGCCACAGCCTCCAGCACTCATCACCTGTGCAGGCCTCCCTGCCTCCCCTATGCACGGTGTCCGGATAGAGAGTGAGGGACAGAGATATGTTCAAAATATTATTACATAACTACACACCATGTTCCCAACTCTTTAGGAAATACATGTCTTGCTGACTGTCGCTCTCACTGCTGCAATTGCCTTCTTCTCAACTGCTCACGACAATGATCGCATGTCCCCCTGCAAATATTTTAAATAAAAATGAGGAATGATCAAATTATGCAATTTGTATGCAAGTGGTAGAAATTGGAGGGATATCTCGGTTTAAGAAACTAAACATGCGAAGAGAAAAGGACAAGCATACGATCTAGTACAGTCAGCCAGTCATACATAGAGATATAACCAGAAAGGCACGGACAAAGAGAGAGAGATATAGAGAGAGAGAGAGAGAGAGAGAAAGAGAGAGAGAGAGAGAGAGAAGAGAGACAGAGAGAGAGAGAGAGAGAAAGAAGAGAGATAGAGAGAGAGAGACATACACATACAGAGAGAGAGAGAGAGAGAGAGAGAGGAAAAATGAGTGAGAGAAAGAGATAAGGGAAGGGGGAGAAAGAGAGAGAGAGAGAGAGAGAGAGAGAGAGAGACAGAGAGAGAGAGAGAGAATGTGGATAGAACAGTTTCGTGGAGACAAGAAAAGGGAGAGGGAGAGCACAACCATGCATACGCACATGACTTATGAAAGGTTCCATGATCTCCACCAGGTCTACTCATCCCACGCTCCCCCCGTGGTCACCCATGCCCCTTACGTGAATACCATATGGTAACTTTTGATATACCCTTAACAGCTTTTGGCCACTGGTCTCTGAACTATACCAGTGATGCTTCAGCCCTTTCTGTGGTGCAAGCTCGCACACAGCTGTCTGGACATCCGCATGAGAGAAAGTGGAGTATGTAAACCTAATTTGACGTCATTGAAAATCAGCTAATTGCCCTCCTCAGCCCAATGGGGATGAGGCTGAAGAAGGAGGGTCAAAATAAAAAAGTGCCACAGATGAAATTCACCAACCGTCAAATACATGGGTTATCCACCAGACCTAAGATCGAAATGTGGGAACTGGGTCCCGAGTAATCCGGAAAACCTTAACTTCTCCAGAACCTTTGAGAAACATAACCAAACAAACTTGACAAATCTGGTGGATGTAACCAAACAAACCCAAATATTCTTTCCAAATTATGTGTGCTAGCCTTAAATACCATACCAAAGTATAACGGTTGTTTACCTAAAAAATATAGCGCATTAGTGGTAAACCTAGATTTGTCCCTAAGCCCCATACATATTCTTCTATTTACATCCTTCTTACAACTTCCATGAAATATAAACCTTCTTCTCTCCGCAAACACAGGAAAATATTTCCAAAAAATCACATAACTTTAAACAAGACAACTTCGCATGCAAGCAAAGTAGAAAACCTCAGTTTCCAAACCATCTATCATCATATTATAAGAGTGTACATTAATCACACAACTCATACACTGCGGTAATACCAAAACTTCCATTGCAATTTAGAATGACCAAAGTGTTCATTGACCTAGATCCCCATAGGAAAATTCTATCTCTAGAAAATTGAGGGCAATAAGCATTCCCATTGATGTTTTGTACACATTGTACCATACCACATGAGTCACCTCCAGGTTTTCATGATTAAGGAAAGTCGACAATAAGATGTGGGACTGTTAATCGTGAAATTCAATTCTATTTCCTTGTTTTTCTTGTCTATACCATTTCATGTCTTAGAAATATCCGGTCACAATGATACTAAGAAATTACATCAAACTGAACATGCACACCGATTTTTTACTAAAAGTTTACAACCCTTTTGCACACATGTTATGTCCAACATGACATAACATCACATTCTTCTTCATAATCCTCGTATGGTATAATGTTCAAATTGACTAGTTATGGTGACAGAATAGCAATTACCATGAGCATTAGCACACTCTGGGGTTAAATAAACATTTAATGAAAAAAAACAATTATCAGGTCAACTCCATTATGCAACTCATACTATTCAAACATAATGAACTTCAGATTGTTGATTTACAAGCACATAAGAGTTTTAATAACATGTTTTTTTCCAAAGACGTACTTGAATATTGAACTCATTACTAAAATTCCCAATTGCATACTATTGAAATGACTATTGAAGAATTAAGTTATAAAACAAAAGGTCTTTCAAACTATTCACTAAACCAATGAGCCATTATGTTATAGTAATTTCACCACCGCTAGTGTTACATGATGTACCAATGTACTAAGAAAACCATCCAAGGGTTTATACATGCATGATCTTAGGAGAACAACATAATCATGACAATTACTATGCATGTTGCTATTTCATTGCATACATTTTTCATATTCGAATTCAGTTATGTAGATTCTTTTCAACTGTCTAAATCCTAAGTAGATACATATGTAAAACCGCACATATTGAGTAACATTCAGTAATGAGAAGAAGACCAATGGTAAAAAGACTCCTTAGTAGTATGGTGCTATGAAAACAAGGATGCAATAAAAAATCATATGTAAATGATTCAAAACCTTCATATGCACAATTTCCAAAAATAAAAAAATAAAAAAAAACCTAATACATTTGTAACCAAATTTAGTAGAAAAACATATATACATTTAATAACGCAAGGTATTGAGCATAACAATTAACAAAGTTGAGACATTGTTTCGCCATACATTTTTTACCTCCTATTACAATCCATTCTCGTCATTTTATTTGGATGGCCTGGTTCTCTTCCATGGTCTATATGGTCTCAGGATTTTGGAGGAGCAGCTGGATAGCGTGTGACCTTGTTAGAGAGTGGAGATGTTAGGTGGAAGCTTCGGTGAAGGTTCTGCAGTCTGACGTCAGTCTGACGATGAGAGAGAGAGAGAGAGAGAGAGAGAGAGAGAGAGAGAGAGAGAGAGAGAGAGAGAGAGAGAGAGAGAGAGAGAGAGAGAGAGAGAGAGAGAGAGAGAGAGAGAGAGAGAGAGAGAGAGAGAGAGAGAGAGAGAGAGAGAGAGAGAGACGAGATGGATGCGGTAATGAGGATCTTGGTAATTGGAGGAAGTGGGTGGAATAAGCTTAGTACGACTAATGGATAGTGCTTAGAGAGTTAGAGGGCCGAGCGTGAGCGAAGGCCCAACAAAGATGTGGAGTAACAGGAAGCCCTTGATCAGGTTGCACAACTTGGCAAAAGGAAGCTTTGAGCGAGAAGACAGCTTGTTGCACACAAGAGCTCTCAGGCTTGAAGGATGCAACTGGTAGAGTGATGTCCTTGAGGGTCGTAGGTGAGCGCGACGTCGTCCGAGAGATGCTCTTGCGGTCAGAGCGAGGGTGAGGCAACTGAGAACAGCGATGAGCGGAGGCAAAGCAACTGAGGGCAACGATGAGCGGAGGCGAATGAATAGAGGCAATGTTGAATAGTTGATAGTTGCAGGAATACATGACAAGAGGCAAAAGACTACATGAAGATCCTATACCTAAGTACTAAGTCTAGGTCTGCTTATGGCGGTAGTCGCCTGGTCAAGGTGGGTGGTGCGACGCGTGGTGTCGCAGCCACCGGTTCTCTGTACTTGTTGTTCTTGTGTGCAGTGGTCCTTTGTGACTCTGCACGTTTCTTGGCGTTGAACCAATCTTGCTCCGTGTCGCGTTGGGGAGCGGGTCACGACGTCGGATGCCTGGGCACGGGAAGGGCAGCTTTGTCGCGTTGCGAGGACCGCACCGCGCCATAGCGCGCGACTGGTCGGTGGCGAGGGCGATCGTGAGCCGTTGTCGTGGACCGTTACGAAGTGACATCCGGTTGGTTCTCGGACGTGCGGGCTCGCTGGGCGGCGGCTCACTTGTTGTCGGCGAGAGGTGATCCGCCGGAACTGTTGGATATCCAACTATGGGTGAATATCCAGACATGTCCTCAATTCTCCGAAAGGTGTAATCGGAGACGCCACGTGGGTATGTGAGTAATGTCGTGTAAACCTTGTACCTTTTTCCGACAGCCCCCCGCAAGGTTACACGACATGAAGCCTGTAATGGGAGCTTTCTGTCAGGGCTGGTAACACTTGGCAGTTGCAACCTGAAGGGTTCTGGTGGACGAGGTTGGGTTGGAGTAGAAAAACAGGTTGGCCACAGTGGTTGAGGAGGAAGCGGAGGCGGGGGTGTGAGTGAGTGGAGAGAGTGCAGTGGAAGGACAGAGGCTCCTCTGAAAGGCTCCTTATTAAAGCAGAAGGTTGTCCTCGGGAAGGCACGAGGTAGAGTCCCGGTTACTGGATCACCCGTCATTCGAAGTGATGGCGGTAGGAGAAGGTGATCATTGTCAGAATCTGTTATCTCAAGAACAGCGCCTGTTCCTTCCATCAGAAGCACAGTGCGTCCCATCAGATTGGTGAGGCTAAAGGAGACGGCCAGATGATGAGCAAAGGACGGGGGCCATGATATGGGATCCAGCTGCAGAGACAGCTGCTGCTGCTTCTACTGCTCCTCCTGGTCTTGTTGGTGGCAGGTTGGACTACGGCGGTGAGGAGGCACGTAGCGAGAGGTGAGTTTGGCAGTTTGAGGAGCCAGCGATGGGGTGTCATTCGTAGTGAGGACGAGAAGACTTAAACTTGGGAGAGTAGGGCAGCGAATGGTATTTCTTGCAGTTGGTACTGCTGGGCAGGACGTTGGCGGACTGATCTTTGAGGGACGTAGGTGCGGTGGGATGTAGACGGGAGAGGTTTTAGCTGCAGTGGGAAGATTAGGCTTGCTGAGGTTCAGCCTTGGCTTGTTGTCCACCGAGAGGGCAGGTGCAGAGCAGATGGAGGAGGAGGTGTTGGGTTCTTCTGGTTGGACGGTTTTCGGTGTTCCATGGAGAGTCCGGCCATAGAACTGGAGCATAAACTGATTGAGTTCTTCGTTGGAGAAGAATTGAGCGTCCGAATAGAGGAGTAATCCCATAGCTTCAGTGGGGTCTTGGGCAGGAAGAGAGATCTTTGATGCATCTGTGGAGGACTGAGGAGGGAGGGTGTTTGCTGTGGAGGAGGAAGGGCGTTCTTCAGCAGGAGTTAGGATCGAATTATCAGTAGTTGAGGGTGGTGGAATGGAGCACTGGTGACAGCTGCAGATACTGTGGGCTTCGGGCCTATCATGGCTGAAATCAATTATGTAGTCATCTGCTGCAGGGATTTGATGGCTGAGATGTGTCCCTGTTGCTGGTGATGCTGGAATGGCTGCTGCGGAGGGAGATGTTGCTGCTGCTGAGGCGATGGTTCCCAGGAAGGAAGATGGTGTCACAGGTGCAGAAGAGGCTTGACTGGATGACGTAGATGATCGACTTTTCTTGGCAATTGCCCGTTTGGGTAGAGGCACAAGAAGAAGTCCGACAGCAAGTAGAGTGCAGATGATCCCAGAGCAGACGAGATCGAGGGTGAAGCTATAGTTTAGATGAGGGATGTAGCCGACGAAGGCTGCTAGCCCGAAAAGGAGACATCCAAGTGCCTCCTGCTTGTCTTGAGTGAGTCTCATGATGAAGGATGGCAGGTTTTGATCAGTGGCAGAGATGACATTGCTGATCACTGAGATGCCGCTACTGCTGAGAAGACGTTTGTCGGCGGAGGCGTTTGTTCAATATCAGAGGATGTAGAGGCAGAGGAGGTTGCTGGTGCAGAAATGTTGCTGCTCCGGCTGCTGCTACTGCTGCTTCTTTCGTGTGTAGTACCGTTGTTATGCCGTACCCATACACGGTTCAGGAGTGGTGATGACAAGATGGCTGAAGCAGGAGGAGGCTTTGCGTACGAGAACCAAAGGCTGCTGCTGCGGAAAGTGATGGTGCTGCTGGCAGTTGAAGGATGACCAAGGCGTGAAGCGGTGACGAGTTTCAAGCGATAGGAGCAGGTGATCTTGGTTGATGATTGCTGCAATGTCTTGAACGCTGCGCCCATACACAACGTTGTTGATACTGCAGATCGGAGACAAAGGAAGTGACGGCGGTGCGGCCGGCGTGCGCGGCTCGGCGTGGCGGTTCGAACATCATTGAAGATGGAAGAAGCAACAATGGCGCCAGAGTCTTTCTCTGGGCTCTGATACCATGTCAGGATTTTGGAGGAGAAGCTGGATAGCGTGTGACCTTGTTAGAGAGTGGAGATGTTAGGTGGAAGCTTCGGTGAAGGTTCTGCAGTCTGACGTCAGTCTGACGATGAGAGAGAGAGACGAGATGAATGCGGTAATGAGGATCTTGGTAACTGGAGGAAGTGGGTGGAACAAGCTTAGTACGACTAATGGATAGTGCTTAGAGAGTTAGAGGGCCGAGCGTGAGCGAAGGCCCAACAAAGATGTGGAGTAACAGGAAGCCCTTGATCAGGTTGCACAACTTGGCAAAAGGAA
>SZWC01001419.1:119790-147047 GCA_023375785.1 Penium margaritaceum | reverse complement strand
ACATATACATATACATATACATATACATATACATATACATATACATATACATATACATATACATATACATATACATATACATATACATATACATATACATATACATATACATATACATATACATATGCATATGTGGTTTACATATCCAAATAATTACACGTATGCCTAAACAAATACATACACATCTATATACACATAAAAGCACATATACGTATGTATATACATATAAATATACATTTGCATTTATATTTATATTTACATATACATATACCTATACATATTGTTGTTGTGTGTGACGTACACAGCTTACGGTGACCCCTCGGCTCATGTCCATTCACGTGCAGATCCCTGAGACTGGCGACGATGGCAAAAGGCTGGCGGCTGGCGGCGACGGGCGCCCAGAAGACTTCCGTATTTTTTAGATCCGTGCTATGTCACAACACGTAGGCGTGCAGCCTATCAGGACATAGATACGGCCGTTCTGGTTCAAATGACTCGTCGTTCTGACGTGTCTGCAGGGAATTATGGCCAAAACTGTGTTTTTGCCACTGTTTTGTCCTGCTAGAAAATAGTGCCCTTGCGTGCCGCGTGTGTATGCACTAGGTGCATGACGCTATTTAGGTTACCCAGACCTCAGTTGTCATCTCTCTCTGCACAATTCAACATTTGCAGCTTCTGACACTTGTACTTGTGTCCCTAGCCCACCCCTTGTTGTGCTCACCTCCACTTGTGTATGCTAGTGCGTTAGTTGGTCGGCTTGTATTGCCACGCTAGCGACATCAGTGCTAGGAAGCTGTCTTTCATGGTATCAAACAACGAGCCAGTGCTCGCACAGCTGCGTAGCAGAGACGCAGCAACCGCAGTGGCAGTGAGCGACCGCAGCCGTTGCCTTGAGGAGCAGCAGTAGCAGCGCCCCCTGTCTCGGCGAGAGGTCCTGGGAGGACTCACCACCGTTCCCACTGTTTTCTTAATACTTCCGCGACAGTTTCGCAGCCGTTCCGTGGTAGCGGTAGCTGTTCCGCGGAAACTCTGCGGTGTTCCGCGGGGACGAGGTCTCTGTAGCGGACGCGGCAACTCCGCGACCGCAACGGAACCCGCCGGTGGTGCCGCGGATCTACCGCGGTCGAACACGGTGTTCCGAAGTCGTCACCCCGGGGTGACGGTACTGCGGCAGTTTCGCGTTGTTTCGCGGATCCGTGGCGTTCCGCCGCGGCAGCTCCGCGACGGTCCTAGAACAACGCCGGCGGTGCTCCACTGTGCTGGGCGGTCGCGAGTCCGCGGCAGTTCCGCGGCGATTCAGTGATCGCCAGTCGCGGCAGCCCTGCGGTGGTCGCAGAATGCATTGACGGGGTGCCCCAACAGTTCGCGGCACTCCGCCGCGTTCCGCACCAGCGCGACCACCGTGACTGTTCGCGGCATCCCGCCGTGCTCCGCGTCGACGCGACTGCGTTCAACCCGAGTGGATCCGCGGCAGTCCGCAGTGAACGTCCACGGTGAAGTGTACCACGGAGGGGGTCTGCGGAGGCATTCCGCGGAGGCGTTTTCGCTGAGGTGAGGTTCTGCGGAGGTGAGGTTCCGTGGAGGTGAGGTTCCGCGGTAAGGTGCTCCGCAATAACAACCACAAAAAAAAGGGGAAAGTGGGGAACCGGCCGCCATGCCGAAGCTCACCCCCTCCAGCGCCGACGCAGCTGCCGAGGGCAGCACCGTCAGTGGCCAACGTCGGCCGCCGCCATCGTCACCACAGCGGCAGCAGCAGCAGCAACAACAGCAGCAGTAGCAGCAGCCCCTGCAGCAGCAGCAGCAGCAGCAGCAGCAGCCCCTGCAGCAGCAGCAGCAGCAGAGACAGTAGCAGCCGCCGCTACAACAGCAGCAGCACAAGCAGCGTGCGGCTAGCCACCATCTACCTTGACGAGCGGGTCCGCATCGGAAGGGGTTCACGCGGCTCTCTCTTTGTGTTTGTGCGTAGGTAAAATCCTCACGCTTGGCGGAGAGGGGGGGGGTGGGGGGGGTGATGGGGTAGAGGTTCCGGGCTCAGGGGGAGTGTTGGGATGAGAGGGGTCCGGCGGGGGTGATGGGGGGCAGCAAGCCCCTCCCCCCCCCCGCCCCAGACTGCAAATTGGCTTGGGGACTGGAGGCGCGAGCTTTTGTGGCAGGGCTCCACTGTTGGATTGTGCTCTGAAGTGTTGCGCTCAACGGGTACAGTTTTTGGAGCGTTGAACCTCACTGGTCTGAAACTGTGGCTGGTGAGGCACCGTGAGGGAGATCAAAGATTAAACCGCACCCAGTGATGCCCCCAGGGAAAAAGCTCGAGTATTCGTGGGAGGGGGAGTGAGGGAGGTTGCCCGAAAGGGTGGAGGAGGAAGAGGGAGGAAGGGTTTGAGGAACATGGCTCTTGTGCTGTTGACATTTCTAAGAGGAGCAGAGTTCTGAGCAGTAGCAGGCCTTATGCACATGTCAGCAAGGCTTCTCATGCATGGTGGGGGGGGGGGGGGGGGGGGAGGGCAGACTCGGAGTTTTGACAGGCGGTGCATGGATGGGGTGCGCAACATGGTGCCTTTCAACAAACCGAAGTGTGTTTTTTGGAGGTTACGTTCCACTATTTTTATATGTATGATGTATACAATTCTAGGAATGATTGCCCTCTTTACGTGCCCTCGCTCAACCGCAATCAGTGGTGCCAACACACATCAATCTTGAATGAAGTGCAATGATATATGTGTTCATTATCATATCAATGAGCAAAGAGGGATCAAAGTTTCATTCATAGCGAGCATTGTTCCTCATGTGCGTTGGTGATCAACCCACCTCATGTTTTGCATGCTCAACTCAATGCTGCATAACCCTCAAGCGAGTGGGGCAAATAGTAAATGTCACTTATCTCTAAACTATCCATCATTAATGAGCACATTAATCACCATGAAGGCAGGTGAAGAATGGACAACATTCGGGGTGAAATGTATGTAGAAGGTCAACATGTTGCCACTCAAGAATCATCTAATCAAGTGTTGTGGATCTGGTCCCTAGGGGTGCATTTCACCTGTATTAAATGTCTCATGGGTGTAACGATTGCACCGGGGGGGGGGTATTAATGTCTCATCTAGTTCATGGCCTCTTACACCTGGAATGCCCTCTCGACTTACATGCACTCGCACACATGTACAGAAGATTGAATGACAATGGCTTCGCCTGGAGTTCGCACGCTCGCGACTGAAGCTTGTCATTGGTTTGAGCATCTCCACGCAGCCGCTAAGCCTTCCCAGGATTCAGGCGGGTATAACTTGATAATGTTTTATTCACACTCTTTATTGTTGACCTCGGACACTCCAGGATGCCCTGGCCTGCCTCATGGTTCGTGTGATTTTAGGAGAAGCGATGTATGCTCTGGGGAGCTGGAAATACTAAGCAACATGTTGGGGCAGCAGCGTTGTTGATGCAGCGTGCTGGCTTCCACGCTCGTTGCTTAGTCTGCTGCCCCCTTAGTCCGCTGCTCTAGAGGCTAAGTCAAGATGCTCTGGGTTTGTTACTCAGAAGTGCGCGTGCCAGTGTTAGTGCCAGAAAGAAGCTGAAAACTGGAAGTAACTGATTAGGAGTGAAGAATGAGCAACAATGGGAGACCCCTCCAAGTTCTAGCTCCCCCCCAGCTCTATAGAGCTTGTTACTCAGCTAGCCAGCCAATCAGAATACAGACCTAGTGTAGCGAATGGACGGGAAGCTTAGCCCATTGGGCCAAAACCGCGGTAGTTGAGGGTCTGCGACCCTCAACTCATTCCATCCGTCGTCCCACAAGCCAGGACCCACGTTCGAGCCACGTGGCACACCTCGCGCTACATTCCTCCCACAAAGGAATGGACCCGCCCCAATGTCCATAATGGGTGTCGAACCCCGGGGCTCTGCTACCAAATGTAGCGAACAGACGGGAAGCTTGGCCCATTGGGCCAAAACCGCGGTAGTTGAGGGTCTCCGACCCTCAACTCATCCCATCCGTCGCCCCACAAGCCAGGACCCACATTCGAGCCATGTGGCACACCTCGCGCTACACCTAGACCTATTTTTTGGCAGGCAGGGTTTTCTCTGTGAGGATAGAGGAGGCTGGTTAGAGGGAGAGCGAGGGAAGTAGGGGATCACGAGCCAAGCAAGGCACAAGATGCCATGGATGGGGAATGCTTGACAAGCAAAACGTGGAAAACCTCAGTAACACACGAGAGTGTAGTAAGGTGCAAGCGAGCAGGTGGCGGGGTGACGAGCGGGCGAACGACGAGCCCATCCTCGCTCACACCCTCGCCTAGTGAGACCCGAACCTGAGACCTCATCCACATATTTTTCTGCACGCATACAACCTAGCAAACCCGGGAAGACAACCCGGACATACATCCCCTTCACACACTAGGAAGCCTAGTCTCAACAACAATTCAGGTTATAAACGCATGTGCTAGAGGTAACCCTGATGCCAGCCACATGAGTGTGGATGGTCTCCTTGTGATCCGGTGCCACGTGAGCAGTGACGTCAGCGCCGGTGTCACTCCAACATTAATCACCTGCGTCGGTGCGGTGAGTGTGCAGCGAGGCCAGAGGTCACAACAAATCCGTGGGACACATACCCACACTCCCCCTTGACCCACAGCCGACGCACAGTGACACGACCTCACAGTCACAAACGAGTGTCACAAGGAGTGACAGACGACTGTACAAAAACTAGCTAAAATAACTCAACCAGGATCACCACGTGGACACAACAGCCCAACAGCATGCACGGCCGCCTTGAAGACGTTGCTTCTGATTTCGTTAGGAAATCAGCTCGTTGCTGCCGTGTATCGACCTAGACGACCTGGACATCACCTGCAGCAATGCGATCATGCACAAAATGATGCTCAACATTGATGTGCTTCGTGCGTGTATGATGCATGCCATCATGTTCAGCAATCGCCTTAGTGCGTTAGTTGTCACAGCGCAAAGTGATGCAGCGGATGGGGACGCACAGTTGCTGTAGCAAATGACATAGCCACACAATCTTGCAAGTGCCTGCACCTAGAGCAACATACTCAGCCTCACTTGAGCTGTGAGCCACAAAATCCTGCTTACCACTCTTCCATGACACAATGGTCCCTCCAACAAGGAAGATGTAACCTGTACGGCTGCGTGCGTCAATGTGATGTGCCCAGTCACTGTCCGTGTATCCATCCACGACAATGGATGGTTGTGCACGATAGCACAATCCAGTGCGTGCAGTGGAGAGGACATACTTGACAACGCGCAGTGTAGCCTCCATGTGTCGGGCTTGGGGAGCTTGGGAGAACTGGGCCAGGAAGTTCACGGAGAAGGCGACATCTACCCTGGTCGTCGTCGCCAGGTACATCAGTGACCCGATGACGCGGAGATAGTCAGTCACATCGAATGTCTCCCCCAGCTTGGACACATCTTGTGTCTTCAGCAGCCCTTGACCCGCTGGGGTCATGGGCGTGGACGCGGTGGGTGTGTACTCTAGCAGTGAGGCAAAGTGCTCCCCCAGGCTACGGACGTATGAAGCCTGGTGGATATGGAGTGTGCGGCGAGAACGGTCGCATTCAAGCTCCATGCCCAAGAAGACGCGAGCAGGTCCCAAGTCTTTCATCTTGTACGTGGACTGCAAGAGCGTCTTCACTGACTGGACAGCTGCCTGACTAGGCAATGCTATCAGCAAGTCATCCATGTAGACAAGGACAGCGACGAACAGGGCAGAAGGTGGACTGACAAAGAGTGATGGATCCACCGTACTGCATCAGTAACCTCCTTTTTCAAGAGTGGACGTGATCTCTTGGTTCTAGCACCGTCTTGACTACTTTAGGCCATAGAGAGCCTTCCGCAGTCGCCAGACTTGGTCAGTGCCGTCGGAGAAGCCAGGAGGTTGAACCACATAGATCTCCTCGTCCAACCGTCCATGGAGGAATGCATTGTTCACATCCATTTGCTCTAACTCCCAGTCGTGGTAAGCCACGAGACTCAACAGTGCTCTGGCAGTGGTGTACCGCCCAACCGGTGCAAACGTCTCATCAAAGTCGACGCTAGAAACCTGGGAGTACCCCTTTACCGTGAGGCGTGCCTTATACTTGTCGAGTGCACCGTTGGGCTTGTACTTACGCCGAAAGACCCAACAAGCATCAATGGATTTACGTCCAGGCGGAAGATCGACAAGCTCATAGACTGCATGAGCTCGTCACGCATTGTAGCCTACCACTGTTGGGCGTCAGAGGCTGCACGGGCTTAACGCACAGTGGTCGGCTCAGGTAGCAAGGCAATGGTGACTGACGTGGCGTGACACTCTGCAATGCTGCTCAAGACCGCAGCTTCCAAGGCCTGCTCATGCTCAAAAGCGAGGAGCGTGTAGCCGAGGGCGGAATTGGGATGGAAAACCCCAATAGCCAAGCCCAGTGCGTCCATGCCGGTGGGGAGAACAGGCGAGTGGGCAGGCTGAGACGCGGGCTGAGATGGGAGAGGGCGTGCCGAGGTCGTGGAGGTGTTAGAGCGGTTGGGTAAGGCACGAAGACGCCCACCCTGGAGGAAGGGTGAGACATGGGAAGACCCAGCGGGGACGTGCGGAGGTGGGTCAGACACCCGGACAGGAGAGGCGGGGGGTGAAGGGGCAACATGAGAAGTGCCTGGGCTGGAAGAGATAGCGGGAGACGAGGCAGACTGGACAGAGTCAGTGACCGGGGACGATGGGACGTTAGAGGGGCTGGACGTAGAGTAGGTAGGGACAGGTCCGGACGACGAGGATTGCAATGAGGGTGATAGCTGCGATGCGGCAATAGGGACTGCCGGACCGGCAGCACCGACAGGGACTGCCGGACCGGCAAGACCGACATCCCCCCTCAGCCGAGAGAGAGAGAGAGAGAGAGAGAGAGGCAGGAGGGAGGAGTCAGGGGACAGGCCGACTGAAGTCCCGAAGGAAGACGGACTCAAAGAATAGAGCGTCGCGAGACTCGACGACACGCTGACGGACAGGGTCCCAGAAACGTCAGGCTTTGGACTGCGTGGAGACGCCAAGAAAGGGGCATAGATGACCGCGAGGGGATAGTTTCCCATCACGAAGATCCTCCAGAAGCCAGACAGAAGCGATGCTACCCCAGACCCGAGCTAGACGAAGATCTGCCCGATGACCATGCCAATGCTCAAAGGGTGTGATAGTGTGGGGAAGGGGGCCATGTGGAACACTGTTCCAGACCCACGTCATGTAGCACATGGCTTTGAAGGGAAAGAGCGGTGGCAGACCGGACTTAGAAAGAAACGTGCACACACCGTCGGCAAGTGTCCGGTTCCAATACTCTGAGACACCGTTTTGCTCGGGTGTGTAAGGAGCCGAAATCTCCAGACACACCCCACGAGACTCGAGGAGACGAGCAATGGGACCAAGGAATTCACCGCCACAGTCACTACGGAAGACGCGCAGCGACCGCTGACAGGCACACTCAGCCTGAACCAGCCATGATTCAATGACAGAAGAGACATCGCTCTTCTGACGAAGAGCGAACACCCAGCGGAAGCAAGAAAAATCATTAGCAAGGCACAAGACGTAGTGACCAGTGTCACCAAGGAGGTCATGAGGCAAAGGCCCCATGACATCCGCATGAACACGATCTAGGGGATGTATAGAGTGTGACTCAGAATGAGAGAAAGGAGAGCGATGCATCTTCCCTTGCGCACAGTCAAGGTAATCGGCAAGGCAAGGGACAGGGAAGGTAGAGGGCAAGAGGTCAAGAGCAAGTTGGAGACGCAGCATGCTATGAATGGCATCGGTGTGGACATGACCAAGGCGACGGTGCAAGAGACGCACAAGGTCAGGAGTGAGAGAGGGTGCAATGTCAGCAAGAGCGACACTGACGGTAGGAGCGGAAGGGGCGTGCAAGGGAACACGATTGATTTTGCCGAACTTCACGTCATGGAGAATAGCACGTTGAGAGGAACGAAGACAGACGGTGCCAACACCACTGATAGCAAAAAAGTCCATACCTTGATCATCGAGGGGTGGCACAGACAGCAGGCTGAGTTCCGGAGTCACCCCGGAGTCAAGGACCCAGAAGCCACTGGACACACGCACGCAGGGTAGCACACTGGATGTGGCAACAATTCCAACAGAGGACGGAGACAATGTACAGAGGGAGAGACCACGAGGAAGAAAGTCGGACTGCCAACGCTCAATCCACGAGACAGACGCACACAAGGCACCCAGAGAGTGACTGGGAGGATCCCCACGAAGGACACTGTCAGTCTTACACACAAGACCTCAGGCCACCGGTGCAACACCCTCACATCCCTGATCACGAGGCGAAGAAGCTGAAGGAGGGATTGCTCAAGGTGGCACTCGCGATCACCGCGATCACCATCCACAGACACTGGCGGAGCTGGACTAGATGCGCCGATGGAAGGGAGAAAGCACGATGGAGTAGTGTAGGCTGATGACGGGGGGGCAGCATACGCGGGGGCACAGTAAGGAGGTAGCCAACCCCAGGGATAGGGGGCAGGAGGCAGAGGAGAAGTCACACCAGAGGCAAAGTGAGCCTGAGCCGAGAGTGAGGTGGAGGAGCGCGATGCGACACCGGCACCAGAGGGCGATGGTGCAGAGGAGTTGGAGGTGCGAGCCCAGTGAGCGCGCATGGCCCGGGCGAGGCGGAGGTCATCCGGAGGAGCTGGGCAAGTCCGAGCAAAGTGCTCAGTAGAGCCAAAGTTCCAAGACACGACAGCGTCCGGGACCCATGAGGAAGCAGCAGCACCCTTGTCCTTGCCCTTGCCCTTGCCCTTGCTCTTGCCCTTTCCACGACCCTGGGAAGCGAGGCCAAAGGCAGGGGAGGACGAGGAAGAAGCAACGAAGGCAGAGGAAGTGGCAGCAGAGGAGGAGGGTGCAGCAGTAGTGGTGAGCACAGCAACACCCGTGACAGCAGAGCGGTGGAGGCGCTTGTTCTGAAGGCTAGTCCACCAAGCAGCTAGGCGCTCTGACAAGGGGACCAGGGGGTGACCTGGGCGAGACTGGCTGCGAGGCAAAGTGCCGTAGCTCATCGGCCTTGACGTTGCGAAGGAGATCTGACAACTCAGAAATAAGACCGTTGATCATGGTCAGAACGGCGGAGAGCTGGCCAGGTGCCGCTTCACCAAGCTCACGAAGGAGCTTGAGACCATGAGCCCAATAGGCATCGGCGGTCTCATTAGCACGCATTAGGAGCGTGTTAAAATGGACCGTAAGCGCGCTCTGTGCGGCCTGGCCAGTGACAGTGGAACGGCAACACAGCATGGCGTATGCGCCAATGGGATCAGCAAGGCGCTAGGCAGCATGGTCAGCATTGAAGGTGCCAACATCATCAATCAGCGACTCAGGGGCAGTGGCGATGAGAGCGCGGACTGCACGGGTGGACTGAGCAGCAAGCAAGCGGTGTGAAGGGAGCAAGAACAGGGGAGTAGTACTCCCACAGCTGCTCTCCTTAAGCCCAGGCGCTGAAGCGCACCTCCCACGAGGAGAAGGCAAGCACAGAGGTAAGCACAGGCGGTTGAGAAAAGAAGTCATGCTGGCGAGGCATAGGCAGATGGGTAGCAGCAACGACGGTGCCAGTGTGCGTAGCAGCAGAGGTGTTAGAAGCAGAGGTGGTGCCAGCTGGGAGAGTGGGATTGGCCCTGGAGGGGGGAACATCAGACGCAACGGGGAGGCGGCGAAGTACAATAGCGGCTACTTCATCAGCAAAAGCAGCACGGTTGTCCTCAGCGAGCTTAAGACGGTCCTCAGCCTCCTGCTGGGCCTCGCGAGCGAGGGCCAGCTTGCGCGGACGCGCCGCAATGACTGACTTGTCGTCACCGGGCATGGTGACGACGTGCTGGCTCTGCCAGACAGATTTTGGCAGAGTTTCCCTAGCCCCAGTGGGCGTGGGAAACATGGGGTTGCCTGAGGCAAAGGATAAAGATGCTGCAAGTCAGCCCACCCCGAGTCAGACAGGACAAGCCACCGCATAGCAGGTAAGAGAAGAATGCAAGAAGATACAGAATGCAACAAAGAAAGTCAGGAGGATGGGCTGCGCAGAAAGGCAAGCAGAGGAGGGATGGTAGCCGCTGCGGCGGCAGACATGATAGAGATGGTGGAGATGACGGGCACCACCAGAGCAAAGGTTCCGGTGGCACAGGCGGCACCGAGGGTGATGAAGATGGCTGTAATGGAGACAGTCGCCGTGACGAAGCTGGAGGTAGCTGATGGAGCAAATACTGATGCGGCGACTGCTGCTGCTGTAGAGTTGCAGATAGAGGTTGCAGCTGCTGATGTTGCTGACGCAGCTACGACTATGGCAAAAGTAATGGCAGATGTTGCGGCAGGAACCTGTGTGCCTATGTCAGCAGCGGCTGCAGCGATGGGACCAGCAACAGCTGCTGCCTCTGTGTACGCGTCAGTAGCCCGCCCTGCGGAAGTCGAGGCAGGAGCACGCGACGCTCTAGCGGCGACAGCAAAAGTGGCTGCAGCTGATGCAGCTGCGTCAATGAGAGCAGACGTCGTGCAAGTGAGAGCTCTCACAAGACTTACAACGTCTTGTGTGAGTGCTGAGTACAACTGGGCCGCATCAAACTCTGAAGCGTCCTATGACGGCGGATCCCCCCCGGTAGAGAGAGGCGGGGATGCGCTTACCTGACGGTGACGTGATTCCCACGTGGACGTGGAGGCGGCCGACTCGGATTCGCGATCACCTCTCATTCCTCTACGTCGACGGGCGTGGCGCTGGGGCAACCTCCCCTTGTAGTACGCACCGGGAGGGAGCACACTCTAGTTGCCGGTTTATGCTTGCGTGACGAACGTGGCACCACGAGACAATGCACGCAACTCCGACGGCTGTCACTGTGGCCACTGCAGTTGGAGATGAAGTTGTCGTGCTGCTGCTACCGTGGGTGCTGCTGCTGCTCCCGCCCTCGGGTGCTGCAGCTGCTGCTGTCGCGTGTACACCAGCTAGATCCGCTGTGGATGTCGCGGACGCAGCAGCTCCTAATGCGATGGTTGCGGCTGTGACACTGCAGTTGTTCCCCGTTGTGGCAGCTGCACTCACTGCTGTACCAGCTGCTACGACTGCTGTAGCTGCAATGGAGGTGGTGGCGACTGTCGCGTCACTACCAATGGAGGTGGTGGCGGCTGCCACAGGGCTTCGGCCACGGCTCCACCTGTTGCCTAGGCCGTCGGCCCTGTCACAACAGCAGTGAGTGTGGCTGCAGGGACACGGGTACGCTGAGAGAGGACTAGGACGCCGGGGGCATTGGAGGGCGTGGCTGTAGATCCAGCGGACAACAGGTGTCAACAACAATTCAGGTTATAAATGCCTGTGGTAGAGGTATCCCTGATGGCAGCCACATGAGTGTGGATGGTCTCCTTGTGATCCAGTGCCACGTGAGAGATGACGTCAGCGCCGGTGTCGCTCCAGCATTAATCACCTGCGTCAGTGCGGTGAGTGTGCAACGAGAACAGAGGTCACAACAAATCTGTGGGACACATACGAACACCAGACGGCCGACAGCCCAAAACCCGGGCGTCGTCCGTTTTGCCTGAAAATTGGACCATACCATAATACCGACGCTGCGAACACAGTCGTGTGGTCAGAAACAGGTAGGAAAATAGTAGCAAAGAGTTATGGCTGCCCGGACCCATGTAGTGCCTACGGTGGTCCACTGTGCCAAACAGTACAACGCAACATGAAACATGGACCCTAGGCACAGCATGACGCTACAGACGCAATAGCACAGTCATATCCAGTGCTGCATGCACGCAGACAGCCTCTGCTGTGGTAGTGACCGCCGGCGGCTCGACCGCCAAGGAGGCCTGCCGATGGAGCTGAGCACGTTGACGTAGGGAGGAGGCTCCAGCGAACTGCGTGTAGGCTTCAGCGTACGTCGGCTCCACCAGACGACACTCCAGCAGCGTCAAGTCTCGTGTTAGTCATCTGCACGCCGATGTACATAAGCCGGAAGGACATAGCAGAGCACAATGAGAGATGCGGAAAAACCAACACTTCCCCATGACTCACAGGCACAGTGCACATGGACAGGCAGCATCACATTCAACGGACAAAATCCCCCAGGGCACATAGAGATGGCCACGACAAAGAGTGCAGCTCACGGACGCACGCCGACTGAACTCACAGCCTTCTTGAATGAGTCTCGCTTCAGTACCTTGGTCAAGATGTCAGCCAACTCCCGTGCTGTCTCAACCCATACAATGCCGATGCTGCCGTCATGCGATAACAAATGCACATAGTGATACTCAACATTGATGTGCTTTGTGCATGTGTGATCTACGTCATCATTGTCGGTGATGGCCATGGCACTCTCATTGTCATTGCGACGGACTGACGCAACTCGGACAACAGACTACGCAGCCACACGCTCTCACATGCGCCTGAACCAAGGGCTATGTACTCAGCCTCAGTAGTGCTGCGTACAACACACCCCTGCTTGCCACTACGCCAAGAAACCGCCGTGCCGCCAATCAGAAAGATCCAACCTGTGTGGCTCTTACCGTCCAGACTCCCGGCCCAGTCACTATCGGTGTAGCCCACCGTGACAATAGACGGCTGTCGACGAAACATGAGACCTCCCCATGGAGTTGAGAAGACATAGTGTAGTACTCGGATCGTGGCCTCAAAGTGGAGGTGACGCGGCTCCTGAGAGACCTGAGCCAGGAGGTTGACTACGAACGTGATGTCTGGATGCGTCGTCGTCGCCAAGAACATCAGTGATCCGATGGCGCGCAAATACACGGTCACGTCTACCTGCTCCCCCACCACGGCTGGATCAGAGCTCTTGAGCATCGCCTGACTATCGTGAGACATGGATGAGGATGCTCTCCGCATGAGGGACAGGTCCTCAGTGAAGCGCCCAGACAGGGTATGGACGTAGGCGGCCTGATGGACATGTAGTATGCCCGCGGACCGATCATGTTCAAGCTCCATGCCCAGAAAGACTCGCGCTGGCCCGAGGTCCTTCATCTGGTAGGCAAAATGCAGTAGGTCCTTGACCTGTTGGATGGCAGCTACATCTGATGATGCCATGAGCATGTCGTCGGCATAGACCAAGAAAACGACGAGTATGTGACCTCGCGGGATGATGCATAGCGCGGGATCGGCAGAGCTGCGAAAGAGGCCGCTGGTAAGAAGCGTACAACTGATCTCCTGGTTCCATCAGCACGGTGACTACTTCAAGCCATAGAGGGCCTTTCGCACCTTCCAGACCTTGCCAGATTCATCGTTGAAGCCTGGAGGCTACATCATGTAGAGCTCCTCGCCCTCAAGTGAGCCATGGAGGAAGTCATTGCTCACTTCCATCTGATGTAGTTCCCACCCATGCTGGGCAACCAGGCTAAATAATGCCCGGTTGGTGGAGAACCGACCGACCGGAGTGAAGATCTAATCATAGTCGATCCCCGAGACTTAAGCAAACCCCTTGGCCGTGAGACAAGCCTTGAACTTGTCCAGAGACCCGTCTGGCTTCCACTTTCGCCGAAGAACTTCCACTTGGCGCCCATGGCCTTGCGGCCCGAGGGAAGGTCGACAAGCTCATAGACGTGATGTTGTCGAAAGGTGGCTAGGTCGTCGGCATATGCAGCTTCCCAATGAGCAGCCTCGGGAGATGCCTGAGCCTCACGTAGGATGGCTGGGTCCTCTAGTCGCTTAGTGGGACAAACAGTGAGGGTATGCGCGTCTCGTGTCCCTAATGGCATCCGCGTGAGTGTGGCCACAACGGCATACCGGTGTTCCTGATGGAGCAGAGCATAGCCCAGAGCTGACCCTGGATGTAGGTCGGGGATGACTGACGATGTGGCCAAGCCGAGTGCCTTGGTGCCGGGGTCCCCACTCACGACTGTGGGAGTAGATCTGACATGAGGTGAAGAGTGTTGTGGAATGACAGGGGGTCGTCAGGTGAGAGGACGTACAGAGGTGGCCTAAGTGCCAGCTGTCGCCCTGGGTCCGAGGCTCCCGCCCGGACCAAGTGTGTGGCGCACCGATATGGATGGGGCAGCCGGCCCTGAGGCGCCGATTGACAGAGATGGAGCAAGCGGCCCTGAGAGGCTAGTGGACACAGACGGGACAGCCGGCCCTGAGGGGTTGGGAGGCACGAGCGGGGCAGCCGACCCTAAGGGGCTGACAGGTACTGTCGGGGCAGACGGTCCTGAGGGGCTGGCGGATACGGACGGGGCAGTCGGCTCCGAGGGGCTGACGGACACGGGCGGGGAAGCCGACCCTGAGGGACTGGCAGACACGGATGGGGTAGCCGACCCTGAGGGGTTGGCGGACACAAACGGGGTAGTCGGCCCTGAGGGGCTGGCGGACACAAACGGGGCAGCCGGCCCTGAGGGGCCGACGGGCACGGACGGGGCGGCCGGCCCTGAGGTGTTGTCAAACATAGATGGGGCAGCCGGCGAAGGTGGACCTGCAGGCGCAGACAATGGAACGCCCAGACGTGGTTGGACGGAGGATGGGCCACCACTCCCCCATGCGACGGGAGGAACATCGACGCGCCGGAGCAAACGAGGTGGAGGGGAAACATGTCCTCAAAAAAGAGGGCATCGCGGGACTTGACGATGCAATGTCGGGTGGGATCCCAGAAATGCCATACCTTTGACTAACGGGAGACGCCAAGGAAAGTGCAAGGGCGACCGCGAGGCTCGAGCTTACCACCCTGGTGCGGGGCAGGCAACCACACGATGGCTACGCAGCCCCAGACACGAGCCGGACACAGGTCGACGCGTTCTCCACACCAGTGATGGTATGGGGTGGACTGACGAGAAATGGGTCCTTGGGGAATACGGTTCTAGACCCACGTCATGTAGGCTATGGCCTCGAAGTAGAAGTCGTCAGAGATGCCAGATTCGACTCGCATGGTGCGGACGGCGTCGGTCATGGTGCGGTTCCACCCCTCAGAGATGTCGTTCTGTGCTCGCGTGTAAGGCGCCAACGTCTCATGATGGAAACCACGGGAGGCGAGGAAGAGTGTGGTCTCCCCCAGAAGCTCACCCCCACGATCAGAACAGAAGCGACGAAGGGGACAACAACACTCGCGTTCAGCGCGGACAAGCCACTCCCGAATGGTGGGAGCGACGTCGCTCTTCTGCCTCAGGTAGAAGACCCATCGATAATGAGAGTAGTCATCCGTAAGGATCAGGACGTAACGACCGTGCTCGCCGACGGACTCTGTCGGGAGAGGACCCATGATATCAGAGTGAACGAGGTCGAGCAGGGCGGACGCTCTATAAGCAGAGAGGGGGTAGTGGGACACGGCAGAGGAAAGGAGGCTGAGTCAAGACCGTGGCTTGCTGTGTGCAAAGCATGCTATTTACAATGGCAGAGTGGACGTGGCATAGGCGGCGATGCAGGAGACGCGTGTGCTACGGAGACAAAGTGCTGGTGACAAAAACGTGGCCTGTGTCTGCCAACGAGGAGGAGACAGAGGTGGGAGCGGGCAAGCACGGTACATGTCACAAGTTGCCAAGGGCGGTGGCATACAGAATGGCACGACCAAACAGACTCAACGACACAATACCCACCCCACGTGAATGCAGAACGTCCATGCTCATGCGATCAAGGGAGGTGACAGATAGGAGGCTAAGCTCAAGGCCAGGGACGAAGAGAACATCAGTCAAGAAGAAATCACCCGGTGGACCACGGAAACAAACGGCGCCGACACCACGAACGGGAAATACTTGGCCAGATCATGTCTGAAACCCGGTGACATCCGTGACGGGACCAAGAACACTTAAGGCCTCGTGAGAGGCCATCATGTGATGCGTGGCCCCGGAGTCGATGATCCGGCTGTTGTTGCTCGTGCTATTGCTGCTGTTGCTCCTGCTTTTGCTGCTGATACTGCTACTGCTACTACTGTTGTTGCTGTTGTTGCTACTACTGCTGTTGCTGCTGGTACTATTGCTGCTGTTGCTGCTGCAGCTGCTACAGCTGCTGTATGAAAGGGGGACGACGGGTCCCCCACCAGACGAGGACCCCTCCCCACTGGGGCTAGTGGCCATGTTTGTTTCCTACCTCTGTTTCACTCTCCTTTGTGTTTTTTTGCCTTTTTATGCAACTGACATCAGTAGTGATGTCAGCAGTGTTGTAAGCCTGAGATGGTTGACTTCAGCAGGTGCTACTGAGTATCTCTAGAGTTGTTGCTTTCTTTTGTTGATGAAGTCAACAGTGACATCAGAAATGACGTCAATTGAAATGTTGTTAACGTCAACAGTGGCTATTGCTAAAGCCGCTATTGCGTCTGCCACAGGATGTCAACTGGAGTTACTACAGCTGCAGCTGCTACTGCTGTTGCTGCTTCTACTACACTGTTTCTCCTACTGCTGTTGCCGGTTTGCTGCTACAGGTGCTGCTACTAATGCATTTGCTGACGTTGCTGCTACTACTACTACTGCTGTTGCGATTGCGGCTGCACCAGCCGTTGCTGTTGCTGATGCTGGGTTGCTGCATACTGTTGTGGCTACCGTGGCTGCTGTAGCGGTCGTGATGGCAGCAAGAGCAGCTACAACAGCACCTGTGGGGTGGGGTATAGTTTTTCGCAATTTTTTTGTTTTATTTCTTTCTGGTTGCACAGCGAGCTCGCTGCTCGCAGTCCACTGCTTGCTGCGGGCCGTGAGCAACAAGCTCACTACTCGCAGCTCGCAGCTCCCTACGGGTAGTGGGCTGTGAGTAGCTACAGCTGCAGCCGCTGCTCTTGCGAGCTGCAGCATGCTACAACTAACTGCTGCTACAGCAGCTACTGCTGCTACTGCTTGCTGTAGGCTGCTGCTGGCTGCTGCTCGCTACTGCTGCTCCTACTGCCGGCCATTGCTGCTGCTGCCGGCTGCTGCTGCTGTTGCTGTTTGCTACTGGCTGTTGCGAGTTGTTGTCGTTGCTCCCACCGGCTTCTGCTTCTGCTTACTACTGCTACGCCCTGCTATTGCTGCAAGCTGCTATGGGATGCTACTGCTGCTAGCTGTCACGAGCTGCTGTTGTTGCCAGCTGCTGCTGTTGAGCACTGCTGCTATTGGCTGTTGCTACCACTGCTCGCTGCTGCTACACGCTGCTACCGCTGTTGCTACTCGCAGCACGATCACACCTGGTCGACGTGCGTCGTCGTCGTGATGCCTGACGTCGCTGGCCACTCACCTCCTTGCGTCACGCGTGGGGGTCAGTACTGCCAAAAATTTTCGGTAGCATTTCCCCTAGCCAAGTGGCCGTGGGGAAAATTTTGACGCCACCACCAGGCTGGTCAATGCTGCCGGAAAAAATCCGGCAGCATTTCCCCTGCACTGGCGCGTATGGGGGTCCGCCGGCGTTGTCTGGCACCTGTGTGCCAGTGTTGCAGCTACGCTCTGGCTCTGATACCAAGCTAGAAATACCAAGGAGCAGGTTGGGGGCAGCAACGTTGTTGATACAGCATGCGGGCTTCCACGCTTGTTGCTTAGTTTGCTGTCCCCTTAGTCCGTTGCTTTAGAGGCTAAGTCTGGATGCTCTGGGTTTGTTACTCAGAAATGCACGCACCAGTGTTAGCACCAGAAAGCAGCTAAAAACTGGAAGTAACTGATTAGGAGTAAAGAATGAACAAGAAGTTATTGCTCCCCCCCAGCTGTGTAGAGCTTGTTACTCAGCTAACCAACCAATCAGAAAATAGACCTAGACCTATTTTCTAGTAGGCAGGGTTTGCTCGGTGAGCCCTGCCAGACGGCCGACAGCCCAAAACCTTGTCGTCGTCCGTTTTGCGTGAAAACTGGATCATGCCATAATACAGACGCTGCGAACGTAGTCGTGCAGTCAGAAACAGCTAGAATAATAGTAGCAAAGAGTTATGGCTGCCCGAACCGAGGCAGTGCCTACGGTGGTCCACTGTGCCAAACAATGCCACGCAATATGAAACATGGACCCTAGGCAGAGCATGACGCTGCAGACGAAATAGCATAGTCAGATCGAGCGCTGCAAGCACGCAGACAGCCTTTGCGGTGGCAGTGACCGCCGGCGGCTCGACCGCCAAGGAGGCCTACCGATGGAGCTGAGCATGTTGACGTAGGGAGGAGGCTCCAGCAAACTGCGTGTAGGCCTCAGCGTGCGTCGGCTCCACCGGACGACACTCCAGCAGCGTCAAGTCTCACCGTCACTCATCTGCACACCGATGTACACGAGCCGGGAGGACACAAGAGAGCACAATGAGAGATGTAGAAAACCAACATGGGGTGCTGATCCTCAGGGGGCCATTGTGTCGGCCGCCAGCCGTGCACTGCTAAGAAGCCACCCTCGGCTTGATATCGAGAAGTTGTTTGACCTCGGGGTGGCGGTGTCGCCTCAACGTGTGTGTTGTACGAGCGAGGTGCATGCCTTTCGGCTCTTTGATTCTGGCTCTCCCAACAGCGAGCATCCATGTCTTGTCCTGGTGAATTTGTCCAATTACAAAACTTCACATCCATGGCATGTGCCGACTGTGGCGATCTTTCCACCTTGTCTTGTGTTCTCTATGCACACATACAGAGTATCCAATATTGATGACTGGTATCGGAGTAGTGAGGAAACTCATTACCACATACGATCCGTGGACCTGTCATAGACCCATCCGTCTTCTAGGGTGGCCGCAGAGTCTTCATTAGTGTACCATATATGCCTGTGACTCATGAGCATACGACAGTGCCAGCTCCACCTACCCTACTGGTCTTTAATTTTATTTATTGAAAAGACACTAATTAAGTGATCTTTAATTCTGTTCAATTTTTTTCCGACAGAAGTTATTTTGGTAGCACCTAAACTTTTGTTCAACAAAAAAACGTGTTCCTTAAAATCGACGACGAATGGGCTCAACCTCGCATCCGTTCTTCGTTTGCGTCGTCCAACTGGCACCAACAGCGTGTCAGACTGCACTGACCGGTCTGACACCGCATATCCAGCGTGCACATCCGGTGCGCGAGCCGGATGTGTACCGTGACTGCGGGTAAATCACTTGCAAATTTGCATTTTCAAACAAGACAGGAGCAGAAACTGGAACAAGTTCATGATGTGGATTTTTAAAATTAATTAGGGTGGTACCATAACTTTAGACGAAGAATTCAAATTCGACAAAAAATATGGAGAAAGAATAATTATAATCGAAATTAAAGATCAGTAGGGTACCCTCTGTCCTGCCAACTGTCGTCACCAGCCTTTCTCATGCAGCAACCTCCTCTTGGCTGTAGCTATGATGTCTTGTCTACAGAGCCAACGTGGTGGAGGTTAATCTTGTCCGATCACCGCTGCCACTTGTGCTTTACCGCGTGACACTATCTACTACCACCTCTTGGCTATAATTTTTGGCGTCGGAACAGACAATGTGGTCAAGACATCGGATGTGGCTATCTACTCGCACCGGCCCTCCAACACATGCAATGCAACACGAGCAGCTACCCTCTTCCAACTGTGTTTCTACATATGCTTCTACCCTACGGAGTAAAACAGTCTCCCCCTCTTGAACCCTCTCAAAGCGATGGCTCCATAAGCCCTACTCCTTGTCCTTGGCTCCCAAGATGTCACCTCGAGACAATATCGGGCCCCTCTTGGCCGTGCCACCTCTTCTGCATTCACCTCAAGTGCAGTAGTTGTTATCCTCTAGTGTGGCCAGCTCGTGATCCTCACGTTGGCAACACTGGATGAATCACATCTTGACGAGGACAACGACGACAACATTGCCCGTCGTGCCATTGCTACAAGAGAGGCTAACCCCAACAGACCTCTTTGGAGCCTCGCAAATTGCCGAGTCTTCAGCAGTTTGAGCAGTAGAGGCACCATCACCAACAACAGAGTGTAAGAGAGGGTGCGACCCGACAGGTTGCATACGTGGTGGTGGTGATGGAGTATAGCAGAGGTCTTCCACATAGTAGACTCGCTGATCAATTTCACGCTCCTCCTCACGCCAACTCCGTCCAACTTGCTGGTTCCATCCTCGATGCGGCTTCTACTATAGCCGCCACATTTGCTGCCATTGCACGAGCTTGCAGGGCTCCCACCACTACAACAGTCAGCAAGGCAACGATTGCATAGACTGAGGTTGCATCATCACTGTCTCTCCTTGTAGTAGCAGTCGCGAACATGATAACAGAGGTAAAATTACCCTCCTCCGCTGTCACCAGTGCTACCGCTATTATAGCAAACGCTGCCTCTGGTGCAATGAGCTCCATCCTTGACTCTCCGGTGGCCGTTTTCCTCACTCCAACGGGAGCTGCATGCTCTTTAACGCAACACGCAACCACCGGCGTTCTCATCTCCTCTGCTCCTGCAACCGTGGTGGGGGCCACTATTACGGGTCTCTTCTACCTCTTGGTCACCGTATCGGTGTGGATCACTGCACTATCATCATCGGTGACAGTACTGGTACCTCCACTCTTTTCGCTCCTCCCACGCTGTTAGTTTGGTGAGCCACTCTTCTTTCTCTCTCATCTCATCCCATCTTCTTGTGTAACCACCTAAATAATCACTTGCATACTCTCATCATGCTTGGACCTGAAGAAACAATTTAGGCACTCCAAGTCGTACTTATTGAAGTACAAGCGGCCCATCGTCAGGTGGAGGAAGAGCTCCAACATGGACTTGACGCCTAGAAGGAGTTTGCCACCAAAGTGGCCACTATGGTCATGGAATCCATGCGTTCGGTTCATGCTCTTACTTCTATGATGCCTCTATGATGCCACTGACAACAATGCTTCTACCACCTATTCCTCGGTCCCAGATGATATAGGGGCCAACAACTCCACACCACCTCTCTCTATTCCTGCCCGCTCTCCACTCCCTCAGTGAAAACAGGATTTTGAGAGCCCCCATTCGAAGTTCACAGCCAAGATCTCCTTCTCTTCATTCGAGACACAGTTCAACTGGTGGACCCTAGGAGAGATGCTTTTGGAATACTACTCCTCCCCTGACACTTCGGCCAAACCTCCCTTCTCCCCAAAACTTGCTAAGGAGGCTCGTGCTATCCGTATCCTCATCAACGTTGGACCAGAGCTCCTGGACGGCATTGGTACATATTATTCCAATCCTGCTCGTCACACTCTTACAGACCCAGTGGGGGATTACGACCTAATCCATAGGCGAAAGACAATTAGTAGACATGACATCCTGAGTACCCTCACTGTGCAGTTCAACACCTTCCATATGTGGTTTGACGAGTATTAGACATCCAGCCTCCGGATGCTATACGACCTGGGCAAAGTTGCCGCAGGTCTCCTCTCTGTCTGCCTTTCCATTATTGCTGGCCTCATTTTGAGTTGTTTGGCTTGTATCTACATTTCCCTTAGTCTGAAATCGAGCATCTTGCTTTTGAGTCAATGTCTGCGAACTCACCCCTAGGCATGGGCCTACTACACGAGTTCACCACAACTTGGCTTACAGATTGGTGGAGCAACCTCCAAAAGAAGCGACCCCATCGGGCCTCTCTTATAGCCATCAGTACGTCCTCCACTCCCTCCACTGGGTCACGTTCTTCCTCATCCACCTCAAATTCTCTTTCCCATGNCCCTTAGTCTGAAATCGAGCATCTTGCTTTTGAGTCAATGTCTGCGAACTCACCCCTAGGCATGGGCCTACTACACGAGTTCACCACAACTTGGCTTACAGATTGGTGGAGCAACCTCCAAAAGAAGCGACCCCATCGGGCCTCTCTTATAGCCATCAGTACGTCCTCCACTCCCTCCACTGGGTCACGTTCTTCCTCATCCACCTCCAATTCTCTTTCCCATGCAGCTCAGGGTACTGGATGGGATGGGGGTGGTGGTGGAGGCCGTGGCAAAGGCAAAGACCACAGCCGTGGTGGTAAAACCTCCACAGCTTCCTCAGCTCCAGGTGCAATTACTTGTTAGAATTGTGGCACCTTTGGTCACTCTGCTCCCAAATGAACCACATCCCGTTGATGACAGCCAGCTTGCCTCCGCCATGAGAGCCCACTGGGCTCGCACCGGGGTTACCACATCCACTGATGTCGTTGCTACGTTCACTGTTATGCCATCTACTTCCTCCTCTTCTCCTCCTACTACCTCCAGCACCACCTTGCTTTCCCTTAGCATGATCATGTTTCCATATTGTCGTGTGTCTCATGTTGCCTTCTACCCATGTATCCCCAGGCTTCTGGATCATTGACTCTGGCGCCACTCACAACATGACCCCCTTCCATTCCTCCTTTGTCTCCCTCAGGCCTGTTGGATTCGTTCGCTTTGTGCGTACAGGCTCTGGCCAGATTCTCCCTGTTCAAGGTGTTGGCGTTGTCCACTTTGTTGGTCCTGGTGGGGATCTGCTTCTCCTTGATGTTCTGTTTGTTCCTGATCTGGAGGTCGGCTTTCTATCTGCCACCACCCTTCATGATCAGGGCATGGACTTCTCGTCGAGCCATGGTGTTGGCACCGTCTCTGTTCGTTCCTTTGGTCATGTGGTTCTTTGTAGTCTCAACTGTGATCACCTGTTCCGTGCCCTCTTTCCCATTCCTCGTCTTACGTTGCCTCTACGCTTGTCCATGTTGCACCCACCTTGTCCCCTACGCATTCTGACTTGCTCCACCGTTAACTCTATCATATTTACACTGTCGTCATTGTATGTCTCCTCCGCACCCGTCCTGCCCATGGGCTTGATCCCGCCACCTTTGCTCCTTTGTCTTCCTCCACATGCCTTAACTATACTTGTGGCAAAATCTACCATTTCCCCTTTCAATCGGCCAAGTCCGCCACTACTCACCCTCTTGGTCTTGTACGTGCTCATGTCATGGACCCTCTTCTCCATGATTACCATGGTGGTTTTTGCCATGATGTGTCGTGCTTGTCACATAACTTCTCTCGGTATCACTGGGTCTTTGCCCTTCGGTACAAGAGTGATGTCACTGATGCTCTTGAGTCCTAGCTGCTCCAAGCTTAATGTGCCTGCCTTCGTAAGTAGTGTGTCTTTCGCTATGACCAGGGCAGTGAATTATTAGGTCCTACGTATCATTTTCTCGAGTCCCATGGTGCACGCATAGAACCATTTGTGCCATACACACCCCAACAAAATGGGGTGTCTAAAAATTGGATTCATACTCTTGCTGATGGCGTTTGCTCCTTCTCTCTGCCACTGGTCAATCTCCCCTCATGCCTTTGAGGCCATGTTCTATGACCTTGGTATAGAACCAGGTTCCCCATGGTCCCCTTCTACGTAACGTCCTTTGAATGTTCGACTGGCCGTCACTCTGACCTCCGCCTTGCACGTGTGTGGGATTTCATCGCCTCTGTCTAGCTTCTTGTTGAGCTTTATCATGCCAAAATCTTCCCCTTTTGTCACCTTTATATCTTCCTTGGTATCTCTTCCTTTACCAAGGTGTGGCGCTTTCGGGACCTTTCTCATTGTTGTGTCATTGAACAATGTGATGCTCTGTTCTTTGAACACATCTTCAAACGGGGCTTGCCTCTGCTTTCCCTGTCCTCCTCTCTCTTTCCACTCTCTCGGCTTGGAGGAGGACTTGGCCCCTCAGTCTCTGGTGGGCCTTCCATGGTACCCTCGGCCCAGGATGATCCAGTGGACAGTGCTCCCTCTCCGCCTGTCACATCCCCATCCGAGGTCGTTTTGCCTATTTTGTATCCTCCTTGTGCATCCCCTACAGGTGGCTCACCGACTGTATTTCGCACGGGTGACTCACCTGCAAAAATCAGGCGCAAGTGACTCACCTGTTACATCAGGTGACTCTCCTCAGGTCCCTCCTCATGAGTCTCGCTTCTCTTCCACTCTTGCTCTCAGTCCTACATCCTCCTCCTTTGACACTGTTCCTTACTTGTTCCCCTATGTCCTTGGTGACGAACTTCGTGTCCTTTTGTCCCAGACTTGTCCATCAGTCCCTCGCTCTTCTATATTCTTCACTTCAATGGGAGTTATGTCTTCCTCTAGTGGAGGAGTGGATCCTTCTCCAGTTTCTGCCCTCGTGCCACTGTTTTTAGTGAGCCCAGACTTCAAGCCCTAGGGCTCACCACCACCGCCTACCCCATTATTGCCTCTATTATTCACCCCAGCTCCTCCCTTGGATTCTTAATCATTGGGCATGAGTTCGATGTGGCTCTTGACATGTTTGTTGCTAGGTATGTTACATCATGCTTTGCCATTGTCTGTCGCTCCCCGCTCCCACTTGAATCACTTACAGTTCGTGACACATGAATCGTCGTTGAATCCACTCTGTTGGAGACAGGGATGCGCGAAGAACTTGATGCTCTTGCCGATCATGTTGTCCTCGAGCTAGTTGATCTTCCACCAAGCCAAAAGGCAGGGTCAGCCAAGTGGGTTTACCAGTGAAAACTGAAACCAGCCAACGCTTTCAAGTGATGTAAGGCTTTGCTCACTGCCACAGGATTTCCCAAGATCCCTGGCATTGACTTTTATGGAAGTTTGGATGATAGACCAGTGCAATAGCTCTATTTTAGTGGCCCAACGTGATTAGAAGTTTGAACAGATGGATGTTTTGAACAGATGGATGTCAACAATGCCTTTCTGCATGGCAAGCTTGACGAGGAAACCTACATGGTTTAACCCCTAGGGTTCACCGATGGGACCAACAGAGTGTGGAGGCTTCCTAAAGCTCTCTATGGGCTCAACCAATCCCCCAGCTGTTACAACCAAGACATCACTTCCACGTTGAGAAAGGGTGCCTTTTGCTAAGCACACTTGATTTGACATTGTTTCTGAGTGCTCCCTCCACTCCTCTTGTTGTCCTCGTCTACGCTGATGACCTACTGATTGCATCCCCTAGCTCTGCTACTAAGTAGTTTGTAAAGGCTCTCTTGTAGTTCGCGTACAAAATGACGGACCTCGGACGTGCCCGTGTGTTCTCGGGCATGGAGCTGGAACGCGACTGTTCGAAACACACCCCGCATGTTCACCAAGCTGCATATGTCCACAACCTAGTGGAGAATTTTTCATCTCATATATCTAAAATTTCCTCTGCTTCCACCCCCATGACCCCAATAGGTCAGACATTGCTCGGGCCTAAGTCACTGGATGTGTCTAAGCTAGGGGAGGTGGTGGATGTGACAGACTATCTGAGAGTGGTAAGTTCCTTTATGTATCTTACCACCACCACTCAGGCTAATTTCGCCTTCTCTATGAACTTCTGTTTATAGTTTTCCTAGTGTTCCAGGGAGCGTCATCTTAAGGTTGCACTTCGTGTGGTGTGCTACGCACTCTTCATGGTGAGTACAGGGCTATACTTTAAGGCACAACTCTCAATCATTGTGGACGGATTTACGGACAGTGGGTGCATGACACTAATGCACGGAGTAGAAACGGCTGTCTTTTCAAATGGGAGAACTACAGCATCTTCGAAGAGTGACAAGTAAGGTTGTGTGGATGGAGGCATAGCACATGCTGGATATGTTGCACTCAGTGTAGGTATGTGTGAATCTCTCTGGCTCTGTTGCTTGTTCTCGCAACTACATGTCCCCATTCATCGCATCACTATGTGGTGTAACAACTAAAGCACAAAGGTGATTGCCTAGAACGACGACGTGTACCACTCTCGTATATGCACATTAATGTGGAGTATTATTTTGTTCGTGGGTGCATTGCTACCGGCATTGTTCAGGTCGTCTGGGTGGACACACGATCAAGTAAGGCTGGCTTTCTCTCCAAGGCACTTAGCAGAAACGTCTTCGAGTGTGTCATACATGTTGTCAGCCTCTCATGTCCCCATGATCTTGTTTGATGTCTCGGTGTTTTCGGAGTGTGTGTTCCACCACCATGCTTACGCATTCTCATGTGTAAGATCACACTGATGCATGTCTTATAACTACGAGTCATGGAGGACTGTTAATGTAGCGTCCAATTCATGGCCTCTTACATGTGGAATGCCCCCTTGTCTTACACCACATGCACTTGCACACGTCTTGGAGATTAAGTGAAAATGGCTCTAACTGGAGTTCTCACGCTCAAGACAGGAGCTTTTCATTTGTTCCAGCCTCTCCAGGCAGTCGTTGAGCCTTCTTAAGATTCTGCGTGGGATACCTAATGATGTTTCATCCACTCTCTTCATCATTGCTCTTGGATGTGGAGGAGGCATGACCTCGGACACTTTAAGATGCCTTGGTCTGCCTCATGCTTCTTGTGATTTTAGAAGACTTAATATATGTTCCTGAGTGCTGATCCTTAGGGGGGGCAACGTGTCGGCCGTTGTCCGTGCACTAGTGAGAATCCACCCTCGATTTAATACGGAGAGGTCAGGCTCGACCCCTGGTTGGCGGTGTGGCCTCGCTGTGTGTGTTGCACGAGGAAGGTGCACGCATACCAACTCTTTAATGCTTGCTCTCCTGACCCTTGTCTTGTCTTGGTGACTGTCTAAGTACACAACTTCACATCCATGGCTTGTGCAAACCGTGGGGGTCTTCCCACCTTGTAATGTGTCCTCAATGCACACAGCTAGTTCATTAAAAATTGTTGACTGGGGGAAGGAGCGATTCATAGGTGCTGAGGTAGCCCCCAAACCTCAGTCAGCCACGACCAGAGTTAATTCAAAACAAGGATAAAACTACCAGAGGTGCCTGTTTCGACCCCACCTTTCATGCGACGTCACGACTGCCTTTTGGCTTTACTACCCAATGCTCTAGTAGGTCCTCGTGAAGCACAAACTCCGATTCTGGAAGCGCCACTGTGTCGAATGCTTGTCCGTGACCTCTCATGGTTATGGTGGCAACCACCCTTCCTAATGTGACAGATTCTGTTCACTACTGTCTAGGCAAATAGTCGCAAAGAAGCTACTCACGTGTCTAGGCACAAAGTCACACAATATCTTGGGTGCGTATGTGGATGGTTATAAATTCGCTCAAACCGGCAGTTCAAGTTCGACTAACCACAAGCGATTCCGACGGATACTAGACGAATGAATCTTGCTTTTCACGAAGCTGGATTGGCATGAACTCGTCGACAGAAATGAGAGGATGTCATCACAAAACCGATTGACACAAAGCAACAGAAGAAATCGCATCCCTGATGCCTGTGTCTTGTCTTTTCAGTCGCAAATTTTCTCATTAGCCGTGGTTTTTTCAGGTCGAAACTGTTGTGATGTTGTCAGTCATACACAGTTGTACAGTTGGTTGTGACCACTCGGCCGTGTCCATGCTCGTGCAGATCCTTGAGGCGGACCCAGCTGGAGATGGAGTTCCCTGAGGTGGTGCTCCACCCGCTGGAGGCAGCCTGGCAGCCTACCCAGTGTACCAGAGGGCTCCCACAGCCCACGGACTACGTTTGGAGGTCTTCAGGATTTTCTCGGTGGACAGCCCTGCCAGGCTGATT
>SZWC01001419.1:97159-114922 GCA_023375785.1 Penium margaritaceum | reverse complement strand
GGGCCGCCTGTGAGGACGAGCTCAGGGCCATCCGGGAGCACGGAGTCTTTGAGCTGGTCGACCGTCCTGAGGGACGGAAGGTCGTGCAGGCCAAGTGGGTCTTCCGCAAGAAGGTGAAGCCTGACGGCTCACTGGACCGCTATAAGGCCCGCTTGACTGCCAAGGGATTCTCTCAGGTTGAGGGGATCGACTTCACTGACACCTTTGCCCCTGTTGGCCGCATGACCACAGCTCGCGCGCTGCTTGGTGTGGTCGCTCACCATGACTGGGAGCTGCACCAGATGGATGTGAACAATACGTTCCTCCACGGCACCTTGGAAGAGGAGATCTACATGGTCCAGCCACCTGGGTTTGAGGTCGAAGGCAACAAGGTCTGGCGCTTGCGCAAGGCCTTGTATGGCCTGAAGCAGTCGCCCCGGTGCTGGAACCGAGAGATCACTCGCACCCTCACTCAGGCCGAGTACGTCCAGAGTGATGCCGACCCGTCACTTTTCATCCGACGGACAGCCGAGCACCTCACTTCCATTCTGGTGTATGTGGACGATCTCCTGATTGCGTCTCCTTCACTGGAGGCCGTGAAGGAGGCCAAGGCGGTCCTGCAGGCCGCCTGCAGGATGAAGGACCTTGGTCTAGCGGCTGTTTTCCTCGGGATGGAGATTGTGTGTGATCGTCGTCGACGGACACTCCTCCTCCATCAGGCACGATATGCACAGGTTGTGGGGGAGCGGTTTACCGACCTCCTTGGCGCTGTTCCCGCCGCCTCGTCACCCATCACTCCCGACGGGCAGGACGCCTTGAAGGTAACAGACCCAGCCGATCTGGGCGAGACTGTGGACGTGACCCTGTACTTGCGCATCATTGGCTCACTGATGTACTTGGCCACGACCACGCGTCCCGACATTGCATTCGCTGTCAACCTACTCGCACAGTTCAGTCAGTCCCCTCGGGCTCGCGCTCTGCACGCAGCTTTGCGAGTCGTCCGGTACGTGGTCTCCACACCGTATCACGGTCTCTGCTTTCGGAGCCAGTGCTCGGTTGTGGTAGATGGCTACACCGACAGCGACTGGGCATGGAGTCCTGATGGACGCAGCCGCACGGGTTACGTGTTCCTGCTTGGTGGCACCGCTGTGTCTTGGCGCAGCGGCAAGCAGGGGTGCATTGCTTGCAGCTCCTCAGAGGCTGAGTATGTTCCTCTGGGCACTGGCGCCGCTGAGGCGGTGTGGCTGTAGCGGTTGTTCCAGTGCTTGGGTCAGTCCGTGCCTACCATCATCCTCCGATGCGACAACCAGAGTGCTCTCGCGATCGCTGAGAACTTTGGTGTGTTCCACGCACGCACGAAGCACATCGCTGTCGAGTATCATTTCGTGCGCGATCTGGTGGAGCGGCAGTTGATCTCCATCGTCTGGGTGGGCACAGACTTGCAGCGCACTGAGTTCCTGACCAAGGCACTGGCACGTGGGAAGTTCCTCGGGGCTGTTCGTTCCGTCGGATTGCAACCCCTGTCCGAGAGTGGGTGATTGTCCGGGTCCCTGTTGAGCACTCTGTGTTGCACCGGCACGCGTTCTGCACGTGTATGGACATGCGTACCATCGGGTCATGGGGGAGTGTTGTGATGTTGTCAGTCATACACAGTTGTACAGTTGGTTGTGACCACTCGGCCGTGTCCATGCTCGTGCAGATCCTTGAGGCGGACCCAGCTGGAGACGGAGTTCCCTGAGGTGGTGCTCCACCCGCTGGAGGCAGCCTGGCAGCCTACCCAGTGTACCAGAGGGCTCCCACAGCCCACGGACTACGTTTGGAGGTCTTCAGGATTTTCTCGGTGGAAAAACCTGCCAGGCTGATTTACATGTTTGTTTTCTTACACTCTCCGGCTGTTGCCGGACGTAGGCGTGTGACCAGTCGTTGTGTCTGTCTTTTCGTCGTGCATCCGTAGGATTAGACGGCGCTCCGTTTGGACGCCTGTGCGCAGAGTTATGGCCAAAACAGTGGTTTTGGGCCGGTTCAGGTTTGACAGGCACCGCCGCGTGCGTCACCCGCCGTGAGCCGCGGCGGCTATTTATGTTGTGGACCTGTCATTTGTTATCTCTCTCTGCATTTACTTCAGTTGAAGCTTGAGATACAAGTGCACGTGTCTCTCCCTACCCTTGCTGTCCCTTGCATGACCTGTGTGTCAACCAGCCAGACCCGTGCTGTCAGGCTAGCAAGCAGAAAGGCTAGGAAGCTTCCTGGAATCTTCTCAGAAACTTCNTGTGGACCTGTCATTTGTTATCTCTCTCTGCATTTACTTCAGTTGAAGCTTGAGATACAAGTGCACGTGTCTCTCCCTACCCTTGCTGTCCCTTGCATGACCTGTGTGTCAACCAGCCAGACCCGTGCTGTCAGGCTAGCAAGCAGAAAGGCTAGGAAGCTTCCTGGAATCTTCTCAGAAACTTCGTATCCAACGTCAGTTGTCGATCATCCTTTTCGCTTTTTGGGTGTTTTTTTTTTCAGACAACACATTTATGTGAATGAGGATTAAAGGATCTTGTATCCTGTTCAAGAACGTAATGCATTCTTACAATTCGCTCTGCACGTGAATTTGCTTATAGATCGGCATAGAGGATAGACAATTACAATGGTAGCAATCGTCAATAGATATGCGGTCAAAATGCAGCATAAACGGGACATGAACACCTGTCCTCGACATTTGTTGAACATGCACTATTGAAACATGCACCTGCCTTCGTCGTGATTTTCGCTCGACAGTCAGGGTAGGTGCGTGGCGAATACACTGCATCTCGGATATATTCGCCCTCAAAACAAAGGAGAAAATTATGCCGGGTGTCGACTTCGACCCCCCTCTTGACGCGAACTGCCTCCTGTTGGGATTGATAGCTGGATGCTGCCATACTGCTTCTTGGTTGTTCGGAGAGGCCTATTCCGGATGCGCACTCCCATCGTATGTCCATGTGATAGGGGAGAATCTACATGATTAAGGCTCTCAAAATAAATGCGGACTGTCGAGAAGCAAAACGGATGAATGGTGGCATCGATTTGTCCGTCACTGACGAATGTAACAATGAAACGACTTGACGAACCAGAAGCGCGCCATACACACCGCAGGCCAATAAGAGGCGAGAAGCGGATCTTGCATGATGCGTGCTTCGATGTTTCTCGCAGGTGCGTCATTTTTGGGTATTGTTTTTTTTGTAACGTGCGATTACTTGTCTACGTGAAAATTCGCTGAACCTATAGAACATGCACAGTTGTCGCCATCAATATGCATCGCTGTCTACTCGGTCATTACATTAGTACATGGGAGACAGGTTTCTACCGATAGCAGGTCGTGGTATATATGCGGCTTGGAATTAGGCATAAACAAGACATCAGAATCTGAACAAGACATTTTTTGTGTACCAGCCTTCAAAACAGGCACTTACTATCGTCGCGATTTGAACTCGTCACTTCGCAAACCGAGCAGTTCGCATATATTCGCCCCAAAACAAAGCAGGGGCATCTTCGGCTGTGCCAATTTTCGCTCTTCTCCCCTGGTCTCGCGTCGCCCCTCCGCAGCCATGACCGCCCTGCGCTGACGCGGCTTGTCAGCAGCATGACAAGCGCGGTGCGGACGTTGACGTTCCGTCGTCACATACCGATAGGTCCTCAGCTTCGGGTGGTTTGTGACGTTTCGGGTAGTTTGCCGCGACTGTTGCTGCCAACCGCCATTTCTTGCACGAGATGTCCTACTCATGCACCGTAATCAAGTTGCACGAGACGCCAGCGGGCGCGTCGCCCAGTGACAGCTTGGCACGCAGGCGGTGTTGTTCCTGTTTGTGCGATGGCGGCAAAGCATCGACTGCAGACGGCTCACATGAGCCATGTGATTTTGCCGCCCTGTGCGTCCTTCCATTGCCTGTTCATTGTCGATGTAGAACGGGGAATGATGCCGAAGCCCATGGATGATGACGGATGTACACGACATGGTGAAAGGCGCTTTAGCGCGTAGCAAAAGCCTACTCGGGCAAATAAGATAACTACCGTTAACTGGCGACATTTGAACCTGAAAATAAGTCACCTTGAAATTCAACGAAACAGTCTCCTTCAAGTGTGAATTGGTTTAGAATACTAAACTCTACCTTCGTTAGAAAGGAACCTCCGAGGCCCCTCTACTGTGGGGCCTGAGATGTGACTCGACCTTACTAAATCCCAAACCTTTTATTCCTACGAGGAAGATTGCCAAAAACGTATTTTCCTTGCCTAAATTGAGGGAAATCCGGGTAAATGGTAAAATACTGGCAGACGACCCCGAAATGGATCATAATGAAGTTTCCCTTGTGGGTTGCTCTGCGTAAGGGCAAGGAAAGGTCGTGCAGTATGTGACCGCAAAGAAAACATCATCTTTGGCGACAACCGCTGTGAGTAGAAGTTATGTGCCATTCAGAATCATGTCTCGAAAGCAAATACAATACGAAGCCTGAGAGAAATCCTTTTAAAAACAAAAAATCTTGCGCTTCACACCATGTAATCAAAACATTCATTCAGAATATCTGAACACATAATCATCATCTAAAACTTTCATAAAATGCAAAGAATACTCGAAGAATATAAAACAGAAGAAACACCATAAAATTTGATGACAAAATAATGCAGAAAAAACTTGTTTTGGTTTAACCTTTTATGCATAAATTAAATAAAAAAAATCAAAAATTGAAATATACTATTGATATATAAGAATAAGTGTGAAAATGAAACTTAGTATAATTATATAAAAGAACAAATGTTCACTTCAGGCTAAAAAACTAAACTTCTTTATACAAAACAGACTAGAAAACTCATAAAATTGATTTTTAATTTACATAATGAGGGAAAAATAAAACATCTTTCCATAAATAACAATTAAAACTTTGGTCATTATGTTCTCATAGACATAATGATATGATTTTACAACACACCCATCTCCTTTCTACCTACATCCGCTATGCAAGGAAATTCAATCTCCAATACAAGTCGATGAATAAAAAAAATAATACTTTTGAATATAAAAAATAAGAGTTTTTTCGAAATGATAAAAAAAAATAATTTAATAAATTCAAAACGTATAAATATTGCTACTAAGGAATCAAGGATAAAAAAAATCATATAAAAATATGTAATAGGATGATATTTTTGATATTGAAAAGGTTCATCTACATGAAAGTAAGATAAATATAATTAAATTTACGTGTTTTAATCCTAATTAATATTTATTTACGTATTTGAAAAATTAAAAGGTGAAATTGTAACAAAATTGAGGTTGAAAACAACCTCAAAAGAGAAATTATTTTTTTAACTCAACTAAAAATGCATTTTCTCTAACAATATTACATGAAAAAAACAAATTGAAGTTGTAGGGAAACATTAGCCCTACATTAAGTATTTTCTTTGTTTTTGGTTATTTTAGATTTTACTTCTTAGAAACTTTCACTAGTTTGCAGATGTCTAAGGTCATTTTTCACTTAGATACAAAAACAAAAGTGCAACTATGGAAAATCCAAGGATTTCCATAACTAGTATACTCTATCACATTTGTTGTGAAGTAATATAGACAAAAATATGTCATCCTCATGAGGCAAAGATGTCAACTTGCTTTGTCCTCCTTCATCTCTTTGTGTCCTCGTCAAGAAAAGTTGAACCCAACCTTGAGCCTAATTTTTTAACATCACATAATAGCCTTAATGTCTGCAAAACTTGGACTGGCCTCGAATATGCCGTAAAAATAGGGGCCTCTTGTTACATTCACCTCTTCTCTAGAAACGAACTTTCTAATGCACATGAGATGCTTCTTGATAACAGTGTTTATACCTCAATCGTTGATGTTGGGGTTTGTTTCCCATGAATTCTGCTCCCCTGGGTACCCCTTCCATTACACTTCAAACTCAGGTCAAACTCCCCTCTGGCCAATTCAATGAAAGAAATTCACCTTTTACTTTTGTCTTCTTTCAAAATCAACAATAGGATATGGAGTTATATCAAAGCCCTCAAGGTATGTGCTTGGATTGTAAAAGGCACAATGTAGAGGGATGCAAAGTATTGGATTGGTGGTGTAGTGAGATGGTATCTCTTACTTGTAAGAAACGACTAACCAGATTAATAGAATGTGGAAAGGGCCCACCCACTACGGCTTTAGCTTCAACCTTCCAAGTACACATAGGAATAGGTTGGCATAATTGTACACTACCTGTATACCCACTAAGAACTCTTCTTTAGATTGATTAATATCAACTTACTCCTAATACTTCTCTGCCTTCAACAACCGTTCAACACCATGTCTCATCTGTTGATAACCCCATTAGCAATCACATTTATAGCCTAAAGGGATGTTATCATAGCAAGGGAAACCGGAATTAGTGGCTTGTTGCCACAAACCACCTCAAATCGCGACTTCCTTCTTGATGTTAACATCATTGAGTTGTAGACAAACTTTACCACTCCAATCTTCTCCTCTAACCCTCTCCATTTCATAGAACCATGCTTCATGGAAATTGCTCCAAAGTCTTGTTTTTTACACTTTGGTTTACCATTACACTGTGGGTGGTATGTAGTGTTCAAATCTACCCTTGTGCCGAGCTAGCCCATGAGATCTCTCTTGAATCGCGAAGTGGATCACGTTTGAGACCAACGACTATGGTAATCCATGCCCCTTGATGACATGAGTGAGAAGGATATAACTATACCAACAGCCATGATTCACTTAATACATGCAATGAAATGTAATATCATAGAGAATTGACCCACTAACACTTATCATTTTTGTGGCCCTGGTGCGTCACAAGAAATCAGCTCATGTAGTCAAACAATTATGTATGTCTCTGACTATTAAGGGATAAGGAATGGTTCCATCTTTATTTGGTTCTTGGTGTCCGTAAATTGATGCGTTAGAAGAAATTGTAAGTACAAAGAACCTATTTCAATTTCTCTCCATTCATAGCCACTAGTATAGGCATGATAAGGCTATCCAAGTCGGGTCAAAGCTCAAGTAGTGAGTATCATGCACCTCCACTAGGAGGAACTGCTTCAAGGGCGCGAATCCTGACCCATTTATCCTGCACTCTTGTCCCCTTTGTCAATGCACTCTATCCCATGTTGCGTCTTTCAACGCACCCCCATTGATTCATCATCCATACCATAGCCATGCTTGAACATGCTATGCATGAGTATAGATCCCATAGGAACTAGGTCTCCTGGATTCACTTTCTTAGGTTTGTACTAGATCTTGTAGCAAAAATCGTCTTCCAAAACTTCCATCAAACAAGTGTGTTCGTGAAAGAGGTCCGGATGCTCCTTCACGTACTTCAACACATAATGATCTGTGAACATCACGAAGTGTCACGTCATGAGCTAACATTGCTAATGTTTGAAGGGATGGATGAAAGTCAAGATCTCCTTTTCATGGAGTGTGTAGTTTAACTTCAAACTTCACAACTAGTGAGACGCATAATTGATTGGTTGTGACCCCTTGCTTTGATCAGCATTTCTCTAGTAGAATATTCACTAAGAGCCATCTACATGAATTTCTCCATAAATGAATTGGGATCCACCATGATAGGATTATCACACATTGTAAACTTGAGCTCCTTCATGCTTTTTTACTCCTCGTTGCATTTCCACAGATGATCCTTCCGTAGCAACTGTGTAAACAGTGCATGCTCCTCTCCGTACACTTGAATAAACTTCTCGTAGTAGTGGATAAATCTTAGTAAATCTTGGATACCATGATTTTGTTTTCAATCACGAATTCATACTTCCACATAAAATCCATGTGAAGATCCTTGTTGTTCATAATATGCCACAAAAATCCACTTTTTAAAGAAAAAAAAAGTCACACTTGGAGAGATCAACGATTACTTTTTATCTTTGAAGAATGCCCAAAACCTAGCAAGGATGTTGTTGACGCTCTTTTCGTGTTCGAGAGTAGACGTTGATGTCGTTAAGGAACACTACCAAGACCGGGCCCAAGTCAAGGTGGAAGATCTTGTAAAAGAGACTCATGAATGCTACAAGAATGTAGGCCAATCAAGACAACATGAAGAGGAAATCAAAGTGGTTGTACCATATCCAAAACACCATCTTCTCCACATTTTTCTCCATAATCTCAATGTTTTCCGCACATGGAGGGCAAGTGGATCTTGCTAAATTTCTACGCTCCCCTTTATTAGTCAAACAACTCCACATCCCTTGGTAGTGGTTATTGAGTTATTATTATTATGTTGTTTAGTACATGTTTTCTACACACATCTACAACTCTCGTACCTTCTTCTCTACTAAGAGGACCAGTTCTTTGTAGGGTGATATCAACAATCTAAAAGGCCCTTACTCTGTCTGCTCCTCTCACAACTTGTGATGTTCACCAAGCTCATTATCGCTCATGCCATACGTGGTGTGTATCATTGGAATTGCTCTTGTAATGCACTTAATTGTTTGGGGAATGTCTTGCTCTAGTGATAAACTATTTGGCAGCTCAACAGGAAACACATCAACGTATCTGTTTAGCACTTCCTTGATGGATTTAAATAGCTTTGTTGTTGTAATTTCTACTACTCTCCCTTTTGCTGTTTAACCTCTATTGCCAAGACTAGCATCAATTCACATGCTTCCTTCTACTACACCCACACAAGGCACATTTAATCCCCCTCGGGCTGAGAGTGCTTCAGGTGCATGAAACTTAACTATGGAATTTGTTTTCCTTTAAGTTCTTCTCCTCAACCCACGATGAAAAACGTTTCTACATTCCACATTTTTCACCTTCACCAAGCCGTGCACCCAATCAAAAGAAAGAGTACAGTGTTGGAGGATAAATGTCCTAAAATGATGCTAAATGCATCCAACAAACATGTGCATGAGTTCCTCTTGTAAGATAGCTTTCTTAGAAGGATCCTTCAACGTTTTAGAGGAACCATGCACTCCAAGTCCCCTCACACAAACTCGGCCTTAGTTTGTTCCTCAAGTAGCAATGCAAGTATCAACCCCTTTACACGTTTGTAAGGTACAAATGAGAGAAACGTGCCACAATCATAAAATACGTTAATCTTCAACTAATCTAACTTCCCCTACCACCCGTAGAAACAAGTTTCAGATTTGAGGATGATTCCTAGAAACCTAGTGCTTGCTTCACTTTGCACGAATACACTAGGGAGCTCACTAGGTTTTCAAGGACTATCAAATTTGATATTTTTTTGTCCAAATGAATCATTTATTGAATTTGGATGTTAGCTTGTGCTTATTGTTTCCTTACTCATCCCCCTAAGTCGTGGTGTCGAAGCTTCTTATAAATCCAACTGCTGCCACCATGTGGCATGTTCATTTTCTTGTCTTCTTGCACTGCTTCAATATCTGTGGGCTCAAAATTTTTGTGTTGTGCTCAACAAAAAAAATCCCTTCTTCTCAAAATAGCCCCCTTAATGGTAGTGTTGTCCAAGAATAAGCTTAGTAGTGGCTGCCATTACCTCAAACATCATGATTCCACTCTATGCTAGCGTGCATTGAATCATCGCCTTCAACCCATTGTGGTAATTTTCCTACATATCCAACTCAATAATGTCGTTGATCTTTGAGCACAACACAGAAATAACTTGTGTATGCTTAGACGGAGAAGATCTACATCAATTGCTTTAACTTGTAGTGAGTGACTATGATGTGTTCATGAGATCAAATTGATATGGAATGTCTTGCTCAAACTCCTTCCATGTTTTTGGCACGTGTGTTTCACCTCATCTTGTGCTAGGTTTCAACAACACGTCATGTTTTATACCTGTCTTCCAACCTCCACCTCAAGTGGCATACATATAGAGTTGCATCCACCACTCCAATGATCCTCGATGTAGTAGTATTACCACGTATGACGCACGCATAGGATCTTTAGTTGTACCGGTTCCCACTATAATAAAGTGGTTCTTCATGTGAAACAACCAAGTTCATACGCTTGGACCCTTTGTTGAAGGATTGAATGGTTATGGAGCCTCTATCTTTTGTCTTGGCAAACTCGTTGACCAGTCCTTTTAAACCATAAAGCATCGGCCTCGTCCCTTTGGTTGGTTTTGTGGTGATTCGGCTTCTCTTTCTTAAATTTCAGGGCTGCCAATTACTCAACGATCTTTTCTTATACCTTCTCCATGGTTCAAGTGAAACACTATTGTCTTGGAATTGCTTTGGAGTCACGCATTATCTTCCACCTGCACGAGAGGCCATGGGAAGGCTTTGGAGATACGAATCTTTTCCAAAGGTTGGGGTGTGTGTTGGCTTTAAAGTCTGGTCCAACAATTCCCCACTCTTTCAAACTATACGTTGTTTGGCATACTCTATGCATTAGGCACAAAATATGCCAAAGCATAACCTCACAATTGATGAAGGTGTAATAGCACTTCTAGCAATGTGTTATCGGTAAAGTGCGCCTTTGTGTGGAGAAGTGTAGTCATAGCACAAAGATAAACATATATATGTATGGAAGCCAGTTATGAAAAATAGGAGTTATGGAAGTTTCATTGGAATGAGTAAAGTATAATATTTTTATGATGTGCAACTGCTAGTCTAGGCCCTCCTTATTGTTCTCCTAACTTGGTTCAATAAGTCATGTGGACCTTTACCCAGTGGCCTATGTGCACATAATCCTTTTTTGGATAAGTGTCCCATTTTTATTTTCCAAATGGATAATGTTTCTTGTCCCTTATTAAACTATCACATTAGCAAGATGCCTCTCACGATTACTGCGTGTTTTTCTCAGAGGCACACATTATTAATGTCTCATCCAAACCATTGGATGTGTTGGGACCGTCACACGGTCGCAATAAGTGATTTGTTCACATTGACCGCGCGCGCAGTCATTGGCTTGCCTACAAGATAGGCCCTTGATGATTAGTCTTATTGTTATGATACTCATTAGACATGTGTAAGACACCCTCGAGTTACATGTATAGAACGCTATCCAAAGCTACAAGTGAAACATACTCTAGACTATAAAGCACACACGCTCTCTTGCTCGCTTGATCGTCCTACTCCTAATGGCTTCAAAATTGAGCAATGTCGAAATCGACCAGGAACCCAATTTCAAAAAGTGAATTATGGCTCGAATGACTTGGAAGCTTGGATTGCTCTGGAGAATGCAAGGAACATGGAGGCACGTCAATACAATGGCCGTCAAGATATGAGGAAGAGTTTCCTCAGGTTACTCAAGATGAGAGTTGGTCATTTTCTTTGGCATGGATGGCGTGAGATTGATGAATCTGTGAACGATGTCAGAATGGATTAGATTGTTACCTTTGTGAAATATTATTTTCCGTTCCACACCATTTGTTATGTTATGTGAAACTTAGGTGGTTCAGAATGATGAAGTGTAGGACATAAGTCAATTTGAGGGTTAGGGAAAAATGGACACATTGTGTTAAGCAGAAAGATTACTTCAATGACAAGTTTCAAGTGAGTCAAGAACATATAAAATGAGAATGAGACATACTTCAAATCATCGGCGTTCAAGCCAAGCAAATTTTGCGAGGCTCCACGATGAAAGGTTGATTCAAGAAGTAGAGTACAGAAGTCAAGGGGCTCTAAAGATGCCGAGGTGCTTCGTTATAAAAGTATAACACTATATAGAAGTTGAATTAAAAATTTCAAAATAATGATAGATTTTGAAATACATCGCTCGATCATTCTAGTAGGTAATAAAATATTTCAAGAACTTGTACAACGAAACGCAGGAGGTCGGGGTAGTTTCCCAAACTCCCCTTGTCCAAAGGGCCTAAAGTTTTGGAAGACTTCGTGTAGTGTGCCGTTAATGTAAGGACATCAATTCTCACTCACGTTCTTTATGGAATTGCATAGGTGAGCGACACAACACTTCCCCTCTTTTTACTCGCGAAATCTGTGTGCGTTAGTCAATTTAGGCCGATCACAACAAAAGCAGACTAGAAAATTGGCCTCTCCATGGTTCTCATAGGGCTCCCAACTTTTGTGCGAGGCATCTTATCCATGTCATTTCATTAGATACATGGTCATATTTCCACGGCGTTGGTTTTTGAGGATTTCTTCAATCATGTATTCGGGACCTTTTACTTGTACAGGAGGTGGATGTGCAACGTCAGAGTACGAGAAGTGTGTCATGGGATTTTGGTAGAGCTTGCTCATGTGGAAGAGAGGGTGGATCACCATGTTGTCCTTCGATCAATGACAAGTTTTTTGATTTGATGGATCTCAAACAATCCTAAAGAGTGGGTTTTGGGCTTTGTAAAGTCCTTTTCATGAAGTTTGATGTTTGCATAGTTGAGGAGGACATAATCACAAGATTTTAATACGTCATCACAACGATTTCAATCAGCTACTCTGATTCCTGCTTGCATCTTTGAGAATTGTGCCACATCAAATTTGTCTTCTTAAAAGGTAGTAGGACTGCTATTGAGAATGTGAGAACGTTTGTGTGAGCCATTGATCCGTTTGTTGTAGTCACATGTTGTTGGATGGCCTTTAGATCGGACCAAAAACTCAAAGTCGTGCCACGTAAAAGCATAGTTGCAAGGTCAATTCTATTTTCGATTTTGTTGATGCCAACAGTGGTGAGGTAGACCTCCAAACTCGTCAACTACGACCTGATCGTTGGTCCCTTAGAGTTTGTGGGATTGGATGGCTTGGGAAGTACCGATCAAATATGGGGTTAATTTCGGAGTTGAAATTTTTGTCTATGCATAATGCTTTGCATGCACGAGATACTTGAAGCTCCTCCATTGCCCATTCGAGCTCTTAGAGAATATGTGTGTTGAGGCTCTTGAATCCTGACAATTTTTGGTACATGCCTTCGTTGATTTGTGCTTCTTGATGGTTGCCTCCCATCCTGCTTGGTGTTGACCCAACATGCTACGACAGAGGCGAAGGGTTTGCAAAGCCAAAGGGGTGTGTCAGTAGATTTGTCGTCGGGTTTTTGTGTACTACACTTGTTGTTGTGAAAGTTTTCACCATTGCTTGGTTTGCTTGGAGAGCATCATTGCTTGCATGCTACTTATCTGCCATTCTGGAGTACTTGTTGGGGATTGTTGCTCGTCGCCAGGTGCGCCCATTCTGTTCATGTTGTCTTTGCAAAGTTTGCGATCTTCAGAACGGTGGAGTTATGGTAGGGACTCGTGAGAGGTTGTTACCAGGTATGTAATGCGTCCGTTGCCCCTCTAGCGTCGTTGTACTCTGATACCATGTGTTACACCGAGTACAACGTAGTTGGTTCACATGGATAAGGTGCGTGACAAAAGGCGGTGTGGTTGTTTGGGACAAATGGATAATTTGTATTAAGCACTTAGTGTAATTTGATGGAATGTTTTGAACAATTCGAGAACACATGCAATTTTGAGATCGAGAATGAGTCAAATGTCTAGTGAATGGCATTCGAGTTGAGCGACGGAAGTGATGTTGCATTGTGAGTTGTTGGTTTGAGAAGTTCCACGGAGAAGTCAGTGGGCTTTGAGAATATCAACAATCTCTTTATAAACTTATATCACTGGCGAGAAGTCAAACGAATGATGTTGAAACACTAGTAGAGTTTGCGATACATCTGTCGACCTTCCTGGAAGGTGGTCGATATTTTCGGAAACTTCTCGAATGGAACACTGGAGGTCGGGTTAGTTAGCCATAATGCCCTCAACTGAACGAAGAAAAAATCCTGGATGAATTGTGCGGTAGGCCACAAATCTAAGGATAGAAATTCCCATTCATGAATTTTAGGGACGTGTACATTAGGGACTTAGCAACATTCATGTTAATCTTATGAGACCACTTTTGGGCTGTATTTGTTTCCATGAACCTGGTGTGTTGTGAATGATTCTTACGATCGATCTTTTGGGGTTTGTGGTACATGCAGATAACACACAATCCTATGGTCTGACGCCGTGCCGATGGCGAGAGGGCCTTTAAGGCCAACGGTCACGAGCTGGCGATCCTAGTCGGATGTGCGTCGGATGGGGGACCAGGGCCATTCAATGGCACGCGAGGGCCACCGGTGCATGTCTCAGCCGACGTGTATCTCGCGGTTCTTGACCTGAGCTCTTCCCGTATGGACATGAGGGCACGGAAAGGGAGTCGGAAGTGGCGGCGGACATCGCACGACACTCTCGAGGTTGCCGTGCCTCCACCCTCCGTCCACTTCGGACATGGATGGGTGAGGCGGCTTTGAGCAGCAAAGCACAGCAGCAGCCGCACGAGATCGCTGCGTGGGCTTCAGCAGCGGAAGCGGACAGCTCGCCTGGGCCAGCACCAGAACCCACGAGACGGCGCAGTACGTGGCGGAGCCGCTGTGTGGGTCGTGTCGAGAGCTCACGAGCTGTGACTCGACCATGACTGGCGTTGACAGACCGCCATGACCTCGGGCTTCCAACGGGGACGCTAGGAGAGCGGAGGTGCAGGTGCAAAAAACCCGCACCTCTTCCGCAACTTTTGCCTGGTGATGGCTGGCAAGATCCCCCCACCCCCCCCACCTCCCCGACACTACCTTCACTCCTCGTTCATGTTTCTGACTCGACAATCCCCAGGACTGTCCCAATCAGATGCCCGGATTTGACTGAAGGCACCTTTCAGCACTGGAAGAAGCTCCCGTTCCGATAAATTCGAATCGACTACGCACACACCGACCTTACCCCACCCCCCACTAGCTTCCCAATAGCAGCAACAAAAGCAGCAACGATGCAATGTGGCGCACCAGTCCACTGTTGCCACCACTGCAGCGCAACTGCGGCGCCCACACGACGGACCAATCAACAGCCGACATATACGCCGTGATATCTCCTCTCCCCTTCTCCCACGTTCGCCCCGCCCCAGGCGGCCGGCGATTCCGTCATCCTGACGTCATCGAAGCCAGCAGATGAAGCGAAGCGAGTAGACGAGGCGGAGCCGTCGGGTGCCTCGCGTTCCGACGAACCATAACTGGCGATCTAGCTGGAAGGAATGCCGGCAGGCAGGTGAACGGGCAGCGAGAGAGAGAGAGTGAGGAGAGGCGACAAAAGCGCTCTCACACAACGAAAATGCACCGTTTTGTAAGGCAGGACGACACCGAACACAGGGCCGACCGAACCGGCGCTGCGCAGACGATGATGCTGGGGCTAGGGAGCAGCAGTAGAAACGGCAGCAGCAGGAGCAGCAGCAGCAGCAGAATCAGATTCCATACAATCACGATCATACCCAACAGCACATCCAGGATCTCTGCGAACACAGCGCCCGCCACCATCGCAACCCACACGCTGTCAACCAGCAGTTCAAACAAAGACTCTCGCAGCAGAAGCAGAAGTAGCAGCAGTTGAGGCAGAAGCTGTAGCAGCTGAAGTCACAGGAGGACCAGGCTCTCCGGTCGCACCTCCTGTTGGCATGGATGTGTGAGAGCATCTCGCGGGTATTGCGGCTTAAGTAATAGTAGCAGGAACGGCAGCAGCAACAGCAGCAACAACAGCGACAGCAACAGCAACACCAGCAGGCTATGCAGCAGTAACGGGGGGCCTCCTTCCTCCTTCCCCGTCAAAACCAGCGCTGGAACGCTGAAGCAGCAGAGATAGGCGTCGTTGTTGGAACGTCTGTTTCACAAGAGAGCCCCTTCTTCTTCCTCAGAGGCAAAAACGCATCGCCGCCGCCTCCTCCTCCCCTTCGCCTCTCGTAGCCATAGCCTTCTCCATTACTCTCTCCGTGGTGTTGCTAGTTCGTCAGTTTTCTCTCAGCGTAGTTCCTCTGTACAGACCGTGCGCTCCGTCAGCAGCGAAGTATCCAGCGCCCTCTCCTTCGCTCCATCGGCAGCGAAGGTTGGCACCAGGCGACGCACGAGCGTTCGACAGATCCTTCGTTCGTTGGTGGGGAACGGGGGATAGGCAGCGCCACAGCAGGCGGTCGTGCGTCAACACGCGAGCGAGCAAGCAAGCCGTCAAGCAAGCAAGGAAGCAAGCAAGGAAGAAAGCAATCAAGCAAGGAAGCAAGGAATCAAGCAAGCAAGCAAGCAAGCAAGGAAGCAAGCGAGCAAGTCCTCAGAGATGGAGGACTCAAGAATAAGCGTCGTGGCGGGCTTTGCAGCAGGCATGGCGGAAGTCCTAGTTGGTACGTAATGTCACTCCTCCTCTTGTCCATCCCCCTGTCACTCCTCCTGTCACTCCTCCTTTCTGTCCTCTTGTCACTACTCCTGTCACTCCTCCTGTCACTCCTCCTCCTGTCACTCCTCCTGTCACTCCTCCTGTCACTCCTCCTCCTGTCACTCCTCCTGTCACTCCTCCTCCCGTCAGTCCTCCTCTCAGCCCTCCTCCTGTCAGTCCTCCTGTTAGTCCTCATGTCAGCCCTCCTCCTGTCACTCCTCCTCCGTCGGGCATGGCGGATGTCCTCCTCGGTACATATTGCTCTTGTCGTTTTCTCCCTCGTTGTTGTCGTTACGGCTTTCGCTGTCGTCAATGTCGCTGTCATCGTTTTCATCGCTGCCACCACTGTTTCTGATGAAGACAAAAGCAGCTTGCCTTCACTGCCTCTGTTGTTGCTCTTGTTGTCTTCAATGTCTCTGTCATCCTCTTCATCTCTGCTGTTGAGGAGAACAGCAACTTGCCCTCACTTGCATCTTTGTTCCGGTCATTCTGGCCGTCGTTGTTCGCTCCTGTCGTCGTCATTGTTGTTGCATTCGTCTTCCGTGCTGTAGTCGCTGAATCGGCATCGACGTCATCGCTGCCCTTGCCGTTTTCGCCGTGTTGGCGTTGCCGGGGCCATTGGTTGATGTCGTCCTAGCTGGCATTGTGGTCTGCGTCCTCGTTTGTCCCTGCGGTCCTTGTCGGCGGTGATTGCTGACGTCATCGCAGTCTTGTCGTTGATGAGGACATCGGAGGACCTGGTCTATCGCTGTCTTTCTTGTTGCCGTCACCGCGGTTTTTGTTTTTTAATGTCGTCGACGAGGTCGTTGTCGTCGTCATCGTCGCCGCTGCCGCCGCCGCCGCCGCCGCCGCCGTCGTCGTCGTCGTCGTCGTCGTCGTTGTTGTCGTTGTCGTCGTTGCCATCGCCGTCGTCATGATCCTCATCGTTGTCCTCGTCACAGTCACCGCCATCACAGCAGTGTGGTCCTGTGCTTGCTGTCATGGCATTGCTGCTGCCACTGCTGGTGCGACCGCTGGTGCCACTATTGCTACAACTGCTTGTGCTTTCGCCGCTGTCTCTGGCTGCCTTGGCTGCTGCTCCTCACGATGTGACCACTATTCTTGTTGACGTGGCTGCCCGCTGCTGCCGTGGGCTGGGCCTTGGCTAGTGCTGAGGGCCCTTGCTGCTGTTTTGGGCGTTGGCTAGTGCTGAGGGCCCTTGCTGCTGTTTTGGGCGTTGGCTAGTGCTGAGGGCCCTTGCCGCTGCTTTGTGCCTTTGCCGCTGCTTTGTGCCTTTGCCGCTGCTTTGTGCCCTTGCCGCTGCTTTGTGCCTTTGCCGCTGCTTTGGGCCATGACTGCTTCCTATGTGGCTCTGACATGGCCGTGACCGGTTTCGTTGTCAGTGCAAGCGTGCTCCCCTCCCCAGCAGGTCCCTCTTCACTCGTAAGCAACGTCTGAAACCCACGCGGTCTATGGTCTCTGCCGCAGGTTACCCGTTTGACACGGTGAAGACGCGGCTGCAGATTCAGGATCCCGACGTGACGCCCGCGTCACAGCGCACGCCTTGGGGGTGTGCCGTGGCGATGTTTAGAGAGGAGGGCTTGAGCGCCTTCTACCGGGGCATTGCGGCCCCTATGGTGCAGGTGTGTGATGGTTGTCTGAGAGAATTTTCACTGTGTGTGTGTGTGTGTGTGTG
>SZWC01001419.1:30111-87958 GCA_023375785.1 Penium margaritaceum | reverse complement strand
GAGGATGCAACAGCACCAGTTCCATCTTCTTCAGCAGCAGAGATGCAGATGGCGCTTTGCTCACGAGTTGTGCACTCTACATGTGCAGCATCCAGTGAGGCAGAGTTTATCCTACACCAGGTCGACATGGGCTTCCTCGACATGTCTGAGGCAGATTATGCTGATCTGCAGGAGCGTGTAGTCATGCTACAGCGGGAGATGATGGCAGCGCGTAAGAGATTCTCAGAGGAGGGGAGCATCACTGCTATCGGCAGGAGCCTTCCGTCAGCAGCATCTGGCACACCTATACTGGGGGAGGATCTTGTACGAGCTCCGAGTATGACGTCCGTTGGAGACACTGTCATAGGAGAGGTGAGTGTGCCTTCGGCTTCCGCCATCCTCGCTCCTGTGAACCCCATCATCGCTCCTCCTTCTTCTACTACTGCCATCATGCACCTTCATCCACCCGACTCACCTGCCCCATCATCATCTTCATCCACGAGTGGTGATCCGGTTCGTCGCTCCAGCTGTCCTCTTCCGGCGGTACACCCCTGTGCCTCAGGGTGCTCTATCCCGCCTCGGAGACCAGCTCCGCCACTTCATCCACGCTTGCGTGCTGCTCGCCCATTCCCTTTCCTCCGTCGTACACAGATGCATCACAGTAGAGCAGAGAGAGGAGAGACTGTGAGTTGGGACCCTTGGCAGTCACGTGAGGACTGGTACATTCCAGATGATGCTGCAGCGACGTGGGGAGTCGTAGCCGGAGACACCACTTCGTCTTTGAGGGAGGGAGCCGACTCGCACGTGACAGGGGGAGCTATCTGTGCATGATGGATACACCACATGAATCATCGCATAGGATCTCTTCAGCTACGTCATCAGCATCTCTATTGAGGACATCGCTGCCAGGTTCATCTGCCCAGGGGGAGTGTTGTGTGGACCTCGACCTGACGCGACGTCATGGGAGATGCATGGCGAGGTCCATGCTCTCTTGTGAGCATCTACAACATCCTGCATGTGGCTCATGCTACGTGCCTGCACAGCTGCATGTAGATGGTAGCACCCTATTGGTCGAGACCCGGACACTTGGTGCATTGTACCAATGTCACGAGGAGACCATGTGATCGTGTGTCTTGGTGTGTAGCTATACTGTGTGTAGCATGTGCATGCGAGCTGTTGGTCGAGACCCAGACACGTGGTGCATTGCACCCGTGTTACGAGGAGATCCTCCCATGATCCTGTGTTTGGATGATGATACTATTAAGTTGGATTGCTCGTAGCGGTCGAGACCCGGGCCCTGGTACCGCCAGTGTCACGAGGAGACCATCTTGTCCTCTGACATATGTATGATGTGCATTACACTGGTTTGTGTGCGTGCGCATCACTCCTCTCATGGACGAGACCCAGAAATTTGGTGGGTTGTGCCAGTGTCCAGGGAGACCCTAGATGGATAGCAGATGTGTGTGTGTGTGTGTGTGTGTGTGTGTTTGTGTATGTGTGTGTGTGTGTGTGATTCCACTCATGCATATTATGGCTTGCCATACATTGTTGTTCCATGCCTTCGTTCATTCGTTCTGGCGTGGACGGCTATGCCAGCCAGGGGGAGTGTTGCTTTGTGTGGCTTCCACCCGTCACGACCGACACCGCTAGTTTACCGATATACCCACATTTGGGGTATATGGTAGAGGAGGGCGTGACGACACGACGAGCCTCCGGACTGCATTGAGACTTCTCCAGCACCTACGACAGCGCCGGCGAGACGCGGTCGATGCGTTCTGGTAGCCCTATGGGCTTGTCGAGAGCTAGGAGAGTTTTCTTGGTGGGTTGAGACCCGCGCACCCGGTGGACTATACCGGTGCGACGAGGAGACCCGGTGGCTGTACTAACGCTTCCGATGTTCGGAAAGCCGTGTGTGATGTCTGGACGTTGATTCTGGGATTTTCTGTCACTGCTACTTTCTCGGTGGTCGAGACCCGGGCACTCGGAGAGCTGTTCCAGTGCCTCGAGGAGACCACCGTTATTGTTATCGTGGTGTACGCAGTGTGTTCTCCCCGCTGACTCGTTTGGGCTCAGCGGGGGTGACGGGGCCCGGTGCGGCTAGCTGCCGGCGCCCCTACTTAAGCCCGCTAGGGGCTCATTTGTACTCTNGGTAGCCCTGTGGGCTTGTCGGGAGCTAGGAGAGTTTTCTCGGTGGGTTGAGACCCGCGCACCCGGTGGACTATACCGGTGCGACGAGGAGACCCGGTGGCTGTACTAGCGCTTCCGATGTTCGGAAAGCCGTGTGTGATGTCTGGACGTTGATTCTGAGATTTTCTGGCACTGCTCCTATTTTCTCGGTGGTCGAGACCCGGGCACTCGGAGAGCTGTTCCGGTGCCTCGAGGAGACCACCGTTATTGTTATCGTGGTGTACGTAGTGTGTTCTCCCCGCTGACTCGTTTGGGCTCAGCGGGGGTGACGGGGCCCGGTGCGGCTAGCTGCCGGCGCCCCTACTTAAGCCCGCTAGGGGCTCATTTGTACTCTCTCCTTGTTCTTTTATACTCAGCGTTCCAGACTTAGCCAAATTCTTGCCGTCTTGCATCGCACTCACACACAGAGCTCATGTTCGTTATTGCATGGGCCTGCATGCCCTAAAATATTTCCTATTGTGTTGTGGCCTTGTACCTCATCCGGTCAGAACACGTTTGTTGACCGTAAATAACTGCTAGGAAGCTTCCTAACCTTGCTGTTGCTGACGTGGCGACACTGTCCAGTCAGCTTGCGCACTAGCAAGCAAGCAGGTGCAAGAAACAGCAAGAGTCAGGCTAGGGAGACGCGCAAAGTCTCATAAGCTGCAAGAGTGAACAAACGACAGGTCCACAGCAAAAATACATGCCGCGGCGCACGGCGGGTGTCGCACGCGGCAGTACAAGGTCTGTACTAAAACCGGCCCAAAAACACTGTTTTGGTCATAACTATAAACAGACAAGTCAGAATGCTATGCCGTCTGAACCTAAACGTGCAAGACATCGAGCCGGACGCTATGACGGATCACATGCATGCATCCGGCATCAAACCGTGGACAAACAATGCAAAACATGCAAATCGGGCCCACGACAAGTCCACCGATAAAACCCTACAGGCTGGAGGAGACCTGCATAAGGTCCCAGACAACATCCATGACTCTCGGGCGGTTGTCGGTGTAATTGTTAGGAAGCTGTAGTTACCTTGAAGTTTCCTAGGCTGAATGTGTGAGAGCAAGCAACCACGTGCACAAGCTACATAACGCCATGGATGCGGAAAGCTTGCCTTCATGAAATCCGGTACAAATGAAGACAAGTGAGTGGGAGGGGAAGCGAGAGAAAGTTAGAATCCGGTGAGCGTGCGCTCGCCACGGGCATCACACCCAAGCGAGCACACGCCGCCACCCGGGGGTCGAGCCCGACCGCTCGGCACAAAACCGAGACAGCGGCTGCTGACCAGTGCGCGGGTGAACCCGGCACGGTGGCCCCCTAAGGATCAGCACCCGGAAATGCAGCTCCCCCAGAGAACACTCAAGGCAAGCAACATGATGCAGGGTACGGCAGTGAGAAATGTACGGGCCCTAGCATCTACCGCATCTCAGAGTCAAGAGAATCAAAGAGGATCAGACAACGACCACATGTGTGTCAAGAGTTGTCCCTGGGTCCAGCAGCAGCAGCAGCAGCAGCACGAGAACGTCCATGGCTCCTGCCAGGGCCGACACGCCTGTAGCTTTCCCAGGTAGAGCCATTGTCAGTCAATCTGTATAGGTGTGTGCAATGTATGTGGAGACAAGAGGTCACAGAGTTGTGAGTGGCCAACGAACTTCAACACTCCCCCATGACCTGCAGACAACATTCCAAACGCGCATGAACACCATAAGGGAATCACGAGAGGTGACGGAGACATACTGGACCAAATCAGCCTAGATCATGTGGACAGATAAGACCAACAGAGTGAACATCACCTCTGAACACATTACGACTGAGGGCCTTTGTGAGGAAGTCAGCTCTGTAAGACCGTGTGTCCACCCAAGTGACCTGGACTATGCCATCAGCAATGCACTTGCGAAAAAAATGATGTTCCACATTGATGTGCTTGGTGCGTGAATGATGCATGCCACTATTTTCAGCAATGGCTTTTTTGCTTTGGTTATCACAGCGCAGCGTGATGCAACGGATGGATACACACAATTGGTGCAACAGACGACATAGCCAGACAGCCTCACATGTGCCTGCACCAAGCGCAACATACTCAGCCTCAGTGGTGCTGCGAGCGACACACCCTTGTTTGCCACTTTTCCAGGAGACTGCAGTGCCACCAACAAGAAAGATGTAGCCTGTTCGACTGCGAGCATCAGAGTCATGTGCCCAGTCACTGTTCGTGAAGCCGTCAACGACAACCGAGGGCTGTGCACGAAAGTACAGGCCGATGCGGGGGGTGGAGAAGACATAGCGCACCACCCGCAACGCTGCCTCAAGATGACGCTCACGGGGGCACTGGGAGAACTGGGAAAAAAATTCACAGCAAATGCCACATCTGCACGAGTGGTTGTGGCAAGATACATCAAAGATCCAATAGCACGGAGGTAATCAGTCACATCGACCACCTCCCCCAGTGTGGACATGTCCCGTGACTGCAGTAAGGACTGACCAGTGGGTGTCATGGGAGTGGACGCAGTGGGGATGGATGTGAGGAGCGGGGCAAATCTCTCCCCCAGGCTGCGCACATATGCAGCCTGATGGACTTGCAAAGTGCGACGCCCCCGGTCTCGTTCCAGCTCCATGCCAAGAAAGACTCGAACCGGTCCAAGATCCTTCATCTTGTATGTTGCCTGAAGAAGCGGCTTTGCTGCTGCGACAGAGGTGGGATCAGGAGAGGCAATGAGAAGGTCATCTACGTAGACAAGAATGGCGACAAGTGGCTTGGTGGGGCCACTGAGGAACAACGCTGGATCCACAGTGCTCCGTTTGTATCCCCCCTTTTCAAGGGTCGTTGTGATTTCTTGGTTCCAACACCGTGGGGACTGTTTTAGGTCATAGAGGGCCTTGCGCAAGCGCCACACCCGGTTCGTTCCATCTGAGAAGCTAGGTGGCTGCACCATGTAAATCTCCTCATCCAACCTACCATGGAGGAAGGCATTGTTAACATCCATCTGCTCGAGCTCCCAGTCATGCTGAGCAACCAGGCTCAAGAGAGCCCTGGCTGTGGTATATCGACCAACTGGGGCAAAGGTCTCGTCAAAGTCGACACCAGGGATCTGAGAGAACCCCTTTGCGGTGAGACGTGCCTTGTAGTGTTGTCAGGGTTGTCAGGGTTCAGCTTACGACGATACACCCACTTGGCTGCAACTGCCTTGCGACCCGGTGGGAGATCAACAAGCTCGTATACCTTATGCTCAGAAAGTGCATCAAGTTCAGCCTTCATGGCCTTCTCCCAAAGAGAGGAGTCAGAGGCCGTGCGTGCTGTTTGCACAGTCAGAGGCTCAGGTGGTAGAGGGGAGAGCCCAGCGGCAGTAAAGCACGATGCAATGTATCCAGCCACAGATGAGGACAGAGCTGAATGGAACTCATCCTCAACAAGGGAGTACCCCAGTGCAGTGTTGGGGTGGATGATAGATGCAGCAGTGGACAGAGAAGAGATAGCAAGGCCGAGGGCCTGGAGACCAGGGTCACCAGAGACCACTGGATGTGACTGAGAGGGAAGTGCACGGAGGCGCCCGCCACGAGTGTAGGGTGACAACGGTGGAATGGACGGTGCACGCAAGGAGGCGGAAGAAACATCAGGGTGTGATTGCACAGCCGGAGGCGGGGAGACCGCAGGATGAGATTGTGGAGATAGAGCAGGTGGCGAGGAGACAATGCCACGTGAGACAGCATCAGGCAAAGAAGGAGGCGACCGGGGAGAGGGTGCAGTCAGAGGGGCAGATGATACAGAGGGCGAAGAGGACTGAGAAGGAGAGGAGGACAAGGCCAAACTCGGTGCAGGGGAGGAGGCGACGGGAGGCGACAAGGGACGCCCAGAGGAGAGTACGGAAGGCCCAAGGGGCAGAAAACCACCCCCACTCCGAGAGGACGGAGCGAGGGAGGTACCAAGGCGGGGAGTGTCACGTTCGAACAGGTGCTCAAAGAACAGGGCATCACGAGACTCGATGACACGGCACCGGGAGGGGTCCCAGAAACGCCACGCTTTGGAGAAGGGAGAGATGCCCAGAAAGAAGCAGAGCCGGCCACGAGGTGACAACTTGCCATCGCGATGGTCCGAGGGGACCCAAACGGAGGCAAGACAACCCCAGACACGGGCAAGGCGGAGATCGGCACGCTGACCAGTCCAGCGGTTGAAGGGGGTGACAGAGTGGGGAAGGGGGCCATGAGGGACACGGTTCCAGACCCAAGTGATACACGACATTGCCTCAAAGGCAAAGAGAGGGGATAGGCCGGAGGCAGAGAGGAGGGAACGTACACCATCAGCAAGGGTGCGATTCCAGCGCTCAGAAACACCATTTTGTTGAGGAGTGTAAGGGGCAGAGGACTCGACCTGGACACCACGAGCGGAGAGGAAATGAGAAGTGGGACCAAAGAACTCACCGCCACGATCACTGCAAAAGACACGTAGGGGTCTGTTACAGGCCCGCTCAATCTGAGGGAGCAAGGACTCAAGAACGTCAGTGACGTCGCTTTTGTGACGAAGGGGAAAGACCCAGCGGTCGCGAGATAAATCATCAGTCAAGCAAAGGACGTAACGACCAAGGCCGCCAAGGAAGTCATTGGGCAATGGGCCCATGATGTCAGCATGCACTAGGTCGAGGGGTTGAGTGGTAGTGGACTCAGAGGTGGAAAAAGGGGAGCGGTGCATCTTGCCACTGGCATAGTCAAGACAGGTGGAAGTGCAGGGAGGAGCAAACGTGGTAGGGTCAAGGCCGTGGGCTGGCCGAAGGTGAATGAGGCATTGGATGGCAGCAGTGTGAATGTGAGAGAGACGACGATGCAGGAGATCAGTGTGCTCAAGAGACAAGGACGGGGTAACGTGAACAAGAGCAGATGCAGCGGAAGTGGAGGGCAACGTGAGCGGGATGCGGAACAGGCGATCACAACGCACACCACAAAGAACAACACGGCCAGACGAGCGAAGAGAGATAGAGGTAAGGCCACGGCTGGAGGAAAAATCCATGCCCTGGTCGTCAAGGGTGGTCACAGAGAGAAGGCTGACCTCAAGATCAGGCACGTACAAGACGTCAGGAAGATAGACAGTGCCACCAGGACCCACAAAGCGTACCACACCAACACCTTGGACAGGGAGTAACTGGCCGGAGCCAGTGCGGACAGAGCGTACGGACTGAACAGGGCCAAGGGAAACGAAGGATGAACGACAGGAAGTCATGTGATGAGTGGCCCCAGAATCGATGATCCAGAGGCCGGGCGAGGTATGAGTGGTGGGGAGGACAAGGCAGACAGCAACAGTGCCGCGGGAAGAGAGAGACAACGAGTGACCAAGACGTGCGGGGTACGTATGTGACTGCCATTCTTCAATCCATGCACAATCATGAGGCAAATCCCCTTCAACACGACCAGAGGAATCACCACGAAGAGTTTCCTCAGACTCACAAACAGACACATGAGACTGGCCACTCACAATCTCACCTCCCTAAGAGCGAAGGTGAAGAAGCTCTGCCAACCGACGTTCAAGCGTGCGCTCCTCGTCACGGCGATCAGAGGAGCGCTATGAGGAGCGGTCGGAGGAGCGGTCAGAGAAGTGCCCGTCGTCACGTGCCCACTGGGGTACGTGATAGTGGGAGGGCAGAGGTCCGTAGTACGGTGGTCCAGATGGAGGAGGAATCCAGCCCCACGGGCTGGGTGTTGGAGGTGTCGGGTGTAAGGGGGCAGAGGTGGTGGAAAGGGCAGAGCCAGTGGAGGATGATAACGAGGAGGCGGCAGCCAGCGTAGCAGCGGCAGAGGAGGCAATAGCACCGATGCGTGCCCAGTGAGCGCGCATGGAGGAGGCCAAGCGTGCATCATCACGAGGGGCAGGGCATTTTGGTGCAGAGTGACCGGAGGCGCCACAGTTCCAACAGGTGACGTAAGCAGCAGTGATGGACGAGTTCTTCCCACCGCGGCCACCCCCACGGCCTTTGCCCCCTCGACCGCCACCCCAGCCGGAGCCACCACCCCCACCTTGGGAGGAACCCTGAGTGGAATGTGCTACCGCCTGCAACGAGAACAAAGAAGAGGAGGCTGCGACAGAAGAGGAAGAGGAGGAGGTGGTGACAGCAGCCAACGCAGCGCGATGCATGCGCTTGTTCTAGAGGGCATTCCACCAGTCCGTCAGGCGCGAGGTAGTAAAGTCAAAGAGGGGGCCGATCCCAGGTGGGGAATCAGCAGGGACAGGTTCAGAGGCAAGGTGCTCAAGCTTAGCCTGAGAGACATGGAGATACGAATCAGACAGCTCAGGAATGAGGCCAGCAACGATGGAGAGGCAGGCGGAAAGAGGACCTGGAGCGGCCCTTCCCAGGTCACGCAGTATGCGCAGACTGCGCGCCCAATACTCATCTGCTGTCTCATCCGCACGCATCTGCAAGGTGTTGAATTGCACCGTGAGGGCGCTTTGGGCAGCGTGCCCAGTTATTGTCTTGCGGCGACGGATGAGGGCGTAGGCGCCAATAGGATCAGCTAGCGTGCCACGGGAGGGGTCTGCATTGTATGTACCAATGTCGTCGAAGAGACTTTCTGGCCCTGCATTTATGAGTGCTCACAGAGCGCGAGCGGCCTCTGTAGGTTGTGGCACAAATGGCGCCTTGGCGGGCGAGTAGTACTCCTAGAGAAGCTCACCCTGGGTCCACGCGCTGAAGCGAGTCTCCCAGGACGTGAACGTGAGCTTGGGAGTGAACTGTGGTGGTGGAGTTTCAAAGTCTTTCTGTCGAGCTAGAAGCAGGGGACGGGCAAAGGCTGCTGCTGAGAGAGAGGGAGAGGAAGAGTTGGCCACGGTATCACCAGGAGGAGCAGACGAGTCTGCTGAGGCAGAGTTTGTGGTAGTTAGAACTGCGGCAAAGGTGGGAATGGTACGCAGTTTCTCAATAACTAGCGCGGCTATTGTAGCAGCTAGTTCATGCTGTGCTTCCTGCCCCCGATGAAGCTCATCCTCAGCTCTGTGGCGCTCTGCTTGCGCATCACTAAGAGCGGCCTGGAGGGCCTTTATAGTTTCCTCTGGTGCAGGCATGACGAAAGATGGAATAGGAGCTGAGAGTGAAAGGAGAAAAAAGAGTCAATTGGAAGGCAATGCTCACCGAACTAGTGACGCGGGAGAAGATTGAAGAGCGGCGGCACGACAGCTGTAGCCGAAGAAAACAGAACGGCCACCCAGCCTGCAACCGCCACGGTAAGGCACAGAAGTCTTGTCATTGCGGCTCCAGCGACTGCAGCACTGGCAGATGCCACAAGGACGCCGGTGGTGATGGGTGACGCTGCGTCACGTAGTGCACTAGTAGGCGTCAGCACTGCTGAGGCAGTGGACGCTCGAATGGAACCGACGGAGCTGGAAGTGGCGTCTGCTGCTGTGGAGGCTGTTGTGGCAATAGATGCTGCGGCAGCTGTGATCTGTGTGGCCATGTTGGCGGCGGCAGTTGCTAGCAGAGTGAGTGAGGCAGCTGTCTGTGCGTATGCTTTAGCTGCTCTGCCCACGGCCGTCTGTACAGGGGCACAGCAGGCCCTCGCTATCACTACAAAGGTGGCTGCAGCACCAGCTACTGCGTCAAGGATAGCGCCGGCTAAGCTGATTGAGTCGGTATGAACGGGGAGAACCGGGATGACGCCGGGCACCTCGGGTGCGGTCGATGCTGTGTATGGTCCTACGACAGTAGAAGGAGGAGCAGGAATGGGTGAAGCGGACGGTTCAGGAGGTGGAGAGATGCTAGTGGGTTGCATTCTTGGCGACAAGGGCGGTGATGGTGGTAGGTCGTCCGGGGTCTAGACTTGGTGATCGATTTCCTCCCTCTCACGCTCTGCTGTAGCATCGACGTCTTCCTGCCAGTAGGTATGGTCAAGCATGCGCACCCACAAAGGGGTGTCGCCGTCGTCCGCCAGCGCGAGCGCTGAGTGGGGTGCTGGCGTAACTGGGAGACTCGTGGCAAGTGCTCCACCAAGGCTGCAGAGGACAAGAGATGGTGTTGCGCATGGTGAAAATTCAATGTGTCCGAGAATGGAGAGGGTGTGCGTCCTGAGATGGCAAGAATGGCGAGAAGCGGAGTCACGGACAGCTGCAGTAGATGTGGCCTTAGATGCTCCCAGGGCTTAGGAGAACAGCCGAGTGACTGAACGAGATTAGGTCAGGGTTTGCCGGACGGCACAGATGTGTCGACGGTAATGGCAGTCCGAAATGAAAGAGTAGCCAGAGATGTGGTCTAGGTTGCTCCGAGCAACAAGAAAGCTCAGGGAATGGGTTCCGCGAGGTGCCCGTGGGTAAAAACTGAGCTCAGATGAGCACTGCGGAACGAGGTGGCGACGTTGTTCAGCGCCGAGAAGAAGCATAGTGAAGAGTCACTGCGGCGGTGAGGTCAGGTGGCCGAGAGAGGCTGGGGCGTGCGCAGAAGCGGCTGCCCAAGATCGAGGGGCGGTGGGCGAGATGCCTCACATCGCTCTAATACCAGTAGTTACCCAGAAGTTTCCTAGGCTGAATGTGTGAGAGCAAGCAACCACGTGCACGAGCTACATAACGTCATGGATGCGGAAAGCTTGCCTTCATTAACTCCGGTACAAACGAAGACAAGTGAGTGGGAGGGGAAGCGAGAGAAAGTTAGCATCCGGTGAGCGTGCGCTCGCCACGGGCATCACACCCAAGCGAGCACACGCCGTCACCCGGGGGTCGAGCCCGACCGCTCGGCACAAAACCGAGACAGCGACTGCTCACCAGTGCGCGGGTGAACCCGTCACGGTGGCCCCCTAAGGATCAGCACCCGGGAAATGCAGCTCCCCCAGAGAACACTCAAGGCAAGCAACATGATGCAGGGCACGACAGTGAGAAATGTACGGGCCCTAGCATCTACCGCATCTCAGAGTCAAGAGAATCAAAGAGGATCAGACAACGACCACATGTGTGTCAAGAGTTGTCCCTGGGTCCAGCAGCAGCAGCAGCACGAGAACGTCCATGGCTCTTGCCAAGGCTGACACGCCTGTAGCTTTCCCAGGTAGAGCCATTGTCAGTCAATCTATACAGGTGTGTGCAATGTATGTGGAGACAAGAGGTCACAGAGTTGTGAGTGGCCAACGAACTTCAACAGAAGTATCCTATGTGTGTTAGATGAGGCGGAGTGGGAGAGAGACATGAAGCGTAAGACACGCCATGGATGCGGCCAAGACTTGCTTAGGGTCACTTGAAAGTTACACCGTGACAGAGATGAGTGGGGGGGGGTGTAAGGTAAGGGCACACTGGTGAGCACTCGCCCACACCAAGAATCACGCTCGGTTGGGCTTGTGCTGCCACCCGGGGGTCGAGCCCGACCACTCGGAATATTCCGAGGGTGGCTACCCACCAGTGCTCGGCCAAGACCGGCACGGTGGCCCCCTGAGGATCAGCACCCGGGAAATAAGCAGCTCCCCCAAAACACTCAAGGCAAGAGAAAATGAGGAAGGGCACGACAGTGAGAATGTACCAGCCCAACCAGTGACCGCATCACAGAGTCATAGGATAAACATGCCACAGGCACATATGTGCCACAGGGCACTCCTGGGTCCAGCAGCAACGTGAAGGCGTCAGAGGCTCTAGCCAGAACGGTCTCGCCCGATGCTTCCCAGGTAGGGCAATTGTTACTTATTGTGTACATGTGTGTACACAATGTGGGAGGCAAGAGGGCATAGAGTTGTGAGTGGCCAACGAACTTCAACACTCCCCCATGACCTGCAGGCAACCAACACACACACATGAGAGGGCAACAGGAGGTGATCACGAGAGGTGATAAAGATGTACGAGAGCCAATCAACTTGGGTCAAGCAGACAGATGAGACCAACGGAGTGAACAACACCTTTGAAGACATTACGACTGAGGGCCTTTGTGAGGAAGCCAGCTCTCTGAGAACGTGTGTCCACCCTAGCAACCTGGACGATGCCAGCAGCAATGCACTCACGAACAAATGGTGCTCCACATTGATGTGCTTGGTGCGTACGTGATGCATGGCGCTTTTTTCAGCAATGGCCTTTGTGATTTAATTGTCGCAGCGCAGAGTGATGCAACAGATGGGTACACATAGTTGTTGCAACAGACGACACAGCCAGATAGCCTCACACGTGTCTGCACCAAGAGCAACATAGTCAGCCTCCGCAGTGCTGTGTGCAACACACCCTTGTTTTCCACTTTTCCAGGAGACTGCAGTGCCACCGACCACAAAAATGTATCCGGTTCGACTGCGAGCATCAGAGTCATGCGCCCAGTCACTGTCTGTGAAACCATCCACCACGACTGAAGGCTACGCACAAAAGTACAGTCCAACACGAGAGGTGGAGAGGGCGTAGCGCACCACCCACAATGCTGCCTCAAGATGACGCTCACGAGGGTACTGGGAGAACTGGGACAAAAAGTTCACAGCAAACGCCACATCAGCTCGGGTGGTTGTGGCGAGATACATCAAGGAGCCAATGACACGGAGGTAATCGGTTACATCGACTGTCTCCCCCTGTTTGGATACCTCCAGAGACTTCAGCAGGGACTGACCCGTGGGTGTCATGGGAGTGGACGCCGTGGGGACTGATGTGAGGAGTGGGGTAAACCGCTCCCCCAGGCTGCGTACAAACGCAGCCTGATGGACGTGCAGAGGGCGATGTCCACAATCACGTTCCAGCTCCATGCCCAGAAAGACACGAGCCGGACCAAGATCCTTCATCTTGTATGCCGCCTGGAGCAGAGTCTTGGCCGTCGCAACAGATGCAGCGTCAGGGGAGGCAATGAGGAGATCGTCCACGTAAACAAGAATGGCAACAAGTGGCTTGGTGGGGGTACTGATGAACAATGCAAGGTCCACAACGCTCCTTATGTAACACCATTTTTCAAGGGTAGATGTGATCTCTTGGTTCCAACAACGTGGGGACTGTTTCAGGCCATAAAGAGCCTTGCGCAAGCGCCATACCCGGTTTGTCCTGTCCGAGAAGCTGGGTGGCTGCACCATAAAGATCTCCTCGTCCAACTTTCCATGGAGAAAGGCATTGTTGACATCCATGTGCTCAAGCTCCCAATCATGCTGAGCGACCAGGCTCAGAAGAGCCCTGGCTGTGGTGTACCGCCCAACCGGGGCAAAGGTCTAGTCAAAGTCAACACCGGGGATTTGAGAAAATCCCTTTGCGGTGAGACGCGCCTTGTACCGTTCATCTGTGTTGTCAGGATTCAGCTTGCGACGGTACACCCATTTGGCAGAATCTTCCTTGCGACCCGGGGGGAGGTCGTCAAGCTCATACACACCGTGCTCAGACAGTGCATCGAACTCGGCCTTCATGGCCTGCTCCCATAACAAGGAGTCTGAGGCCGTGCGGGCCGCCTGCACAGTCAAGGGTTCGGGAGGTAGAGGAGAGAGCCCAACAACACCAAAGCATGATGCAACATACCCAGCTACAGACGAAGATATAGCTGAGTGGAAATCCTCCTTGACAAGAGAGTAGCAAAGGGCGGTACTGGGGTGCATAACAGATGCCGCGGTGGACAGGGCAGAGGTGGTAAGACCAAGGGCACGGAGACCAGAGTCACCAGAGACAACGGGATGAGACTGAGAGGGAAGTGCCAAGAGGCGCCCACCACGAGTGTAAGGTGAGACCGGTGGAATGGACGATACACGCATGGAGGAAGAAGGAGGTTATGTAGACGGAGGTGGAGAGGCAACAGGATTCAACGGCTCGGAAAGAACCGGCGGCGGGGACATGGAGCCAGTTGGAGAACCAGAGGATGAGGCAGTGGGTGAGGGAGCAGAGGGCGCAAGAGAGACAGCATCAGTAAAGTTAGGAGACTGACGAGGAGGAGGTGAGGGAGAGGAAGAAAGTGAGGGCGAAGAGGGTGAGGCGGAACACTACTCTGTCAACGAGGGGACAGAGGGTGTCGAGGGACACCCAGAGGGGAGAACAGAAGGCCCAGAGGACAGAGGACCACCCCCTCTCCGAGAGGGCGGAGAGAGGGACCCACCAAAGTGAGGAGAGTCACGATCAAACAAGTGTTCAAAGAAGAGAATGTCACAAGACTCAACAACACGACACCGGGAGGGGTCCTAGAAGTGCCACGCTTTGGAGACGGGAGAGATGCCCAAAAAGATATAGAGCCGACCACGAGGAGACAGCTTACCGTCCCGTTGGTCCGTGGAGACCCACACAGAGGGAAGACACCCCCAGACGCGGGCAAGGCGGAGGTCAGCACGTTGACCAGTCCAGCGTTCAAAGGGAGTGACAGAGTGGGGAAGGGGGCCATGACGAACACGGTTCTAGACCCAAGTCATGTAGGACATGGCCTCAAAGGCAAAGAAAGGGGATTGCCCGGAGGTAGAGAGGAGGGAGCGAACACCATCAGCGAGGGTGCGGTTCTATCATTCTGAGACACCATTTTGCTGGAGGGTATAAGAGGCAGAGGATTCAAGCCGAACACCACGCGAATCAAGGAAGCGAGAGGTGGGACCAAAAAACTCACCACCACGGTCGCTATGAAACACGCGCAAGGGCCGGAGACACGGACGCTCGGCTTGCGGGAGCCAGGACTCAAGGACATCAGTGACGTCACTTTTGTGGCGAAGGGCAAAGACCCAACGGTAGCGAGAGAAGTCATCAGTCAAGCACAGGACGTAACGGCCGCGACCGCCAAGGAAGTCATGGGGCAAAGGACCCATGACGTCGGCGTGGACAAGATCAAGAGGATGAGAGGTAGTGGAATCACAGGTGGAGAAAGGGGAACGGTGCATTTTCCCACTGGCACAGTCAAAACAGGTGGACATGCAGGGTGGAGCAAACGTGGCCGGGTCAAGGCCGAGGGTGGGCCGAAGGCGAAGAAGGCGCTGGATGGCGGCACTATGAATGTGACAGAGGCAACGATGCAAGAGATCAGTATGCTCAGGAGACAATGATGGAGCAACATGAACAAGGGTAGAAGCAGCAGAAGGCAAAGGCAACATGAGCAGGACACAGAACAAGCGACTACACCGCACGCCACGAAGAATAACCCGGCCAGAGGAGCGCAGAGAGATAGAGGCAAGCCCACGGCTGGATGAAAAGTCCATGTCGTGGTCGTCAAGGGTGGTCACAGAGAGAAGACTGACTTCAAGGTCGGGCACGTACAGCACGTCAGGAAGGTAGACAATGCCACCAGGACCAACAAAGCGGACAACACCAACACCTTGAACATGAAGAAGTTGGCCGGAGCCTGTGCGCACGAAACGAACGAACTGAACGGGTCCAAGGGACACAAAGGAGGAACGACAGGAGGTCATGTGATGCGTGTCCTTGGAGTCAATGATCCAGAGGCCAGGCGAGGCACGACTGGATGGAAGGACAAGGCAGACAGCGACAGTGCCACAGGACGAGAGGGAGGACGAGCAACCAAGACGAGTGGGGAATGTATGAGACTGCCAATCCTCAATCTAGGCACGATCATCAGACAAGTCCCTTTAGACACAACCAGAGGAGGCACCAGGAAGGGTGAGCTCAGACTCACAGACAGACACACGGGACTAGCCACTCACACTCTCACCTCCTTGAGAGCAAAGGTGAAGCAGCTCCGCTAGCCGACGCTCAAGTGTACGCTCCTCATCACGGCGGTTAGAGGAGTGCTCTGAGGAGCGGTCGGAGGAGCGATCAGAGAAGTGTCCGTCGTCACGAGCCCAGTGGGGCACAGAGTAGTGAGGGGGTGTGGGTCCGTAGTACGCAGGTCCAGATGGAGGAGGAATCCAGCCCCAGGGGTTGGGAGCAGGAGGTGTCGGTTGAAGGGGGCAAGCATGGTGGAGAGTGTTCAGGAAGAGGAAGAGGATGAGGAAGAAGCGACCGTCACGGCAGCAACGACTGAGGAGGCAGCGACACTGGTGCGGGCCCAGTGGGCACGCATGGAGGAGGCCATGCGTACATCGTCGCGGGGGGCAGGAAATTTTGGCGCAGAGTGGCGAGAGGCGCCACAGTTCGAGTAGGTGACGTCAGTAGTAGTGGGGGCGGAGTTCTTGCCACCGCGACCACCCCCACGTCCTTTGCCCCCACGGCCACCACCACGACCGGAACCACCACCCCCTCCCTGTGAGGCACCCTGAGTGGCGTGAGTTGCAGCATGCGAAGAGGAGGAGGCCGAAGAGGCTGTGTCAGAGGAGGTAGAGGAGGAGGTGGTGATAGCAGCCAGGGCAGCGCGGTGTGTGCGTTTGTTTTGCAAGGCGTTCCACTAGTCGGTGAGGCGCGAGGCAGTGAAATCAAAGAGGGGGCCGATCCCGGGTGGTGAATCAGCAAGAACAAGTGCAGAGGCATGGCGTTCAATTTCTGCCTGAGAGACGTGAAGATACAAGTTAGACAGCTTAGGAATGAGGCCAGCAACGATGGACAAGGAGGCTGAGAGAGGACCGGGGGTGGCCCTGCCAAGGTCTCGCAGCAGGCATAGACTGCGCGCCCAATACTCATCCGCTGTCTCGTCCGCCCGCATCTGCAAGGTGTTGAACTGTACAGTGAGGGCACTCTGGGCAGCATGCCCAGTCACTGTTTTGCGGCGGCGGATGAGAGCATAGGCACCGGGATCAGCAGGGGTGCCACGGGAAGGGTCTGCGTTGTACGTACCGATATCATCAAGGAGATTCTCTGGTCCTTCGTTGATGAGGGCCTGCACAGCGCGAGCAGCCTCTGCAGGCTGTGGTACAAACGGCGGCTTGGCAGGGGAGTAGTACTCCCAAAGTAGTTCACCCTAGGCCCATGCGCTGAAGCGCGTCTCCCAGGATGTGAAAGTGAGCTTAGGCGTGAACTGTGGTGGTGGAGTTTCGAAGTCTTTCTGCTGAGCTGGGAGTAGAGCACGGGCGAAGATGAGTCTACCGAGCCGGACTCTGTAGTAGGAAGGACTGTAGCAAGGCCTGGAATGGAACACAGCTGCTCAATGACTAATGTGGCCACTGTGGCCACTGTGGCCACTATGGCCACTAGCTCGTGCTGTGCTTCCCGCCCCTGATCAAGCTCATCTTCAGCTTTGCGGCGCTCTGCTTGCGCCTCATTAAGAGCGGCCTGGAGGGCCTCTATAGTCTCCTCGGGCCCAAGCATGATGAGAGAATGGAACCTAGAATGCAGGTGTGGGACAAGGGAGTGCAAGAGAGTGCAAGAGAGTATAGGAAAGTGCAATGTGACACTGTGCAATGCAGTTCTCACCGAGCTGGTGACACGGGAGAAGAGTGAAGAGTGGCGGAAAAATAGTTGCGGCTGAGGAGAGCAGGACCACCACCAAACCTGCAACCGCCACGGTGAGACACAGGAGCCCCGTAGGAGTGGCTCCGGCAACTGCAGCTGAAGCTGATGCCACCAAAACACTGGTGGTGATGTGTGGTGTGACGTCGCGAGGAGCACCAATAGGCGTCAGCATTGCTGCGGCCGTGGAAACCCGAATGGATCCAACAACGCTAGAGGTGGCGTATGCTGCAGTAGAGGCAGCTTTAGCAATAGATGATGCCGCTGCTGTGATCTTGGTGGCAATGTTTGCAGCAACAGCTGCAAGCAGGGTGAGAGAGGTAGCATTCTATGCGTACGCCTCAGCTGCACGGCCAACGGCGGTCTGTGTAGGCACACGGCAGGCCCTGACAGTGACTGCGAAGGTGGCCGCGGCACCAACGGCTGCGTCCAGGACAGCGCCTGCCTGCCCAATGGAGTCGGTGTGAATGGGGAGGACGGGGATGACACCCAGCACCTCGGGTGCCGTCAAGGTATTGGTCGATCCTGCTGCGGTAGGAAGAGGAGCAGGAGTAGAAGTAGCTGCTGGTTGAGTTGGCTGAGAGTTGCGAGGAGGTTGCATCATTGGTGACAGTGGTGGTGACGGTGGAAGATCGTCTGGGGTGTAGGCTTGACGATCTATCTCCTCCCGTTCGCGCTCGGCTGCAACGTCAACGTCTTCTTGCCAGTATGCGTGATCCAGCAGGCACACCCACAGAGGGGTGTCGTTGTCGTCAACCAGTGTGAAAGATGAGTGTGGCTGATGGTACAGCCAAGAGAGGCGCACCAGGCGCACCATATGTCAAGCCGGGACTCGGCTGTGTGAGAGTAATGTGATGTGGGGAAGCAGAACCACGTGAGACGAAGAGATAAGACGCCGTTGTGAGGAGGAGATGGGGCAGCACACGGTGAAGAGTAGGAAAGGCAAGGTCTGATGAAAAACCGCACCGTGCCTCTGCCCTGTAAGAAGGACAATGCTGAGAAGGAAGTCACCCGCTGCTGCGGTTGATGACTGCTGCGCGACTGTTGCCCATCAGGGGTGCGGCAAACAAGCCAGCCTTGAAGTCACACCACAAGAGGGGCGTACGTCACTTGTCGTGCGCCGGTGGGCCAAAAGGAGAGCACGCGAGATGGAGCTGAGAGAGTCCAGCCCCCGGGTCCCAACAGAGGTGGAGAGTCCAAGATGGTGCTGCGGGCACAATGGTGACGTGGGCGAAGCGAGAACTGGATATGCAAGATGAACAGGGGTGGCAAGACAGCCACACAAAGATGGAGGAATGGGCTAGCCGAAGAGACGGCGGGCCCGAAGAGCTGCTGCAAAAGTTGCGGCACCCGAACGGTTGCCGAGAGAACCTCGGTGCCTCACACACGGGTCCAGGACGCACGGGTCACAAGGGGATGCCCCTGCCCGCTCTGATACCAGTAATTGCTAGGAAGAATCCTATGTGTGTTAGGTGAGGCGGAGTGGGAGAGAGACATGAAGCGCAAGACAATACATGAATGCAGCTAAGACTTGCTCAGGGACACTCGCAAGTTACACTGAGACAGAGATGAGTGGGGGGGTGCGAGCGAGGTAAGGGCACACCGGTGAGCACGCGCCCACACCAATCATCATGCTTGGTTGGGCTTGTGCCGCCACTCGGGGGGTTGAGCCCAACCACTCGGAATATTCCGAGGGCGGCTACTCACCAGTGCTCGGCCAAGACCGGCACGGTGGGCCCCCTGAGGATTAGCACCCGGGAAATAAGCAGCTCCCCCAAAACACTCAAGGCAAGAGAAAATGAGGAAGGGCACGGCAGTGAGAATGCACAAGCCCAACCAGTGACCGTATCACAAAGTCATAGGATAAACATGCAACAGGTACATATGTGCCACAGGCCACTCCTGGGTCCAGTAACAGCGTGAAGGCGTCAGAGGCTCCAACCAAAACGGACTCGCCTGATGCTTCCCAGGTAGGGCCATTGTTACTTAATCTGTACATGTGTGTACACAGTTTGGGAGGCAAGAGGGCATAGAGTTGTGAGTGGCCAACAAACTTCAACAGTCCGCAACTCCGAGTAGATGGTCCATCACTAGACGACGCACCGCTGCCACTTGGTTCCGCATAAAGGATCTGAATGGGCATGCACACGGCTGAGCTGAGTGGTGACAGTAAAATGTACAGGTTGATGGGAACGTCACAAATCACAACAGACCTCAGCACTACTACTCGTCACAGTGACGGTGTCCGATAGTGTCGTGGCCTCCCAGGGCTTGATGCTTTAGGTAATCTCCGCACCCCCATTGTCATGCGCTCAAGATGAGTTTGCCGATATGGTAGTAGGCGTCTTGTGCATTTGCCTACTATTGCTGTGGTGATGGACGTCACGGTTGGCATCGATGCTTGACGCCTCAGGGCTGGCGTCCGCCTGTTGGTGTGTGGGCTTTGGCCTGACATCCTTATGAGGACAACGTGGTAAGTTTGTGTTGGGCACGATGCTCCAGTTAAGGTTATGCTCGTCGAGACCCGTTCACCTAGTAACTTGTACCGGTGTGACGTGGAGACCCATTGCCTCCATGTGTTATGTATGCTCCATGCAGGCGAGCAGGTGTGGACGAGACCCGGACCCCGGAGACATGTTCCAGGATCATGAGGAGTGTGTGATTTATGTCTTGGATGGTCGAGACCCGGGCACTTGGTGAATTACGTCACTATAACGAGGAGACCTTGTATTGTGGTTGTGAACGATGCTTCGCTACCTTCACTCACTCGTCATTGTGGTGACGGCTCTGTCATCTAGGGGGAGTGTTGGTTTGTGTGAATTCCACCCGCCACAAGTGACGACTGTGGTGATTATCCGTATACCCCGCACTGGTGGCATGGAGCAGCAGTTCTGGAGAGCACGACAACATGATCCCTCATGCGGACGCAGCTGGTGCCGGAGAGCGGACGAGTGGTGGCTCCATGCACAACAGCTGCCAGACTTCTGCCATGACATCTCGGGTGCTTGCCAAGGTCCTTTTCCGGTTTTTCTACAGACGCTAGAGTTTTCTTGTTGGACTGGTTCTTGAGCCTGTTTTGCATGTTTTACATTGTCTGTCCACCTAATCGATGCCGGAATTGTGCGTGCGACCAGTCGTAGCGTCTGGCTTGAGATTCTGCATCTCTAGGGTCAGACGGTGATGCGTTTGGATACCTGTGCGTAGGTTTATGACCAAAGCAGGTTTTTCGGGCCGGTTTTAGGATAAACTGACACTACGCGTGCGTCACTTGCGGTGAGCCGCGGGAGGTATTTATGTTGTGTTTTTGTCAGTTGTCATCTCTCTCTGCACTTATATTCAATTTGAGCTTCGTGACACTTTGCATGTGTCCCTACCCAGACCCTTGTAGTTTCGTGCATGACTTGTGACTGTCATCACACACTGACTCAGCGCCGACGCTCAAGTGGCAAGTGGTTAGGAAGGTTCTAGGAAGTTTCTCAAATTGTATATAATATAATTGGTCTACACGCCCATTGCATGGACGTCTGTTCCAAGGGCGTCAGCTGTCACCTCCACTACTGCTATTGTCTCGTCTGCTACTACTGCCACACCTGCCACAACGGTTGTTGTCACTATAGCGTCGGTTGTAGTCTCAATCCCCATCTCCATCGCTACGCCTGCCTCCAACTCCGTGTCAAACCACTCGTCCGCCTCCGACTGGCGGTCGGTCTCATGCTCCTAGTGCCCAACACTATCCGTCACATCCATCCTGTGGTGTCCCGTGGTCGTCGGTGAGCACTCCACCTCCCCACCTCTGGAGAGCCAGTCCACCGACAAAACTCTAGCGTCTGCAGAAAAGCCGGAAAGGACCCGGCAAGCACCCGGGATGTCGTGGTAGCTGTCTAGCAACTGTTGGTGCATGGAGCCACCACTCGTCGGTACTCTTGCGAAAGCTGCGTCTGCATCAAGGATCATGTCATCGTGGTCTCCAATACTGCTGCTCCATACCACCAATAGCAGCATGTTGGAGCAGCAGCGTCATTGATGTAGTGTGCGGGAATGCATGCTCGTTGCTTAAGATGCCCCCTCAGTCTGCTGCACCAGCGTCCAAGTCTGAGAGCTCCGATGTTTGTTACTCCGAACTGCGCGTACCAAAGTTAGCGCCAGACAAGAGCTAAAAGCTGGAAGTGACTGATTAAGAACTGAGTATGAGTAACAATGGGAGACCCCCCCAAATTCTAGCCCCCCCCCCTCCCCAGATTTGTAGAGCTTGTTACTCAGTTTCTAAGTCAATCAGAAAATAGACCTATTTACTGGCAGGCAGGGTTTTTTCGGTGAGCACTACCACACGGCCGACAGCCTAAAATCGGTGCGTCATCCGTTTTGCCTGAAAACTGGACCACACCATAATACACACTCCGTAAACGCATTCGTGTGGTTAGAATCAACTAAAAAAGTAGCATTGAGGAGTTATGGCTACCTAAACCCAGGAAATGTCTTCGCTAATCCCCGGTACCAACAGTGCCCGGAAATCATAAGCTTGGAACCTAGGCATAGTATGGGGCTGCGAACATAACAATGCAGTTAGACACGGCGCTTGACGCATGCAGACAGCATATGCAGCGATAGTGATTGCTGGCGGCACGACTGCCGAGAAGGTTTGCCGATGGGGCTGAGCACGTTGGAGGGAGGTGGTTCCAGCAAACTGCGTGTAGGCCTCAGCGTGTGTCGGCTCCACCAGACGACACTCCAGCAGCGTTGTGTCTCACTGTCAGTCATCTGCACATCGATGTACACAAGCCCAGAGGACACAACATAGCACAAGTGAGAGATGTGTGGAAAACCAACACTCCCCCATGACTCACAGGCGCAGTGCACATAGACGGGCACAGAGCACAAAGACCAAGCGGAAATCCGCTTTGTCAATGCGCCGGATAGCAACGGTCTAGAAAACGGGTCCCGACAAGGGAGGCCGCCAACCGCTCTTGGTATTGCAACCAAGATAACATATCACCCTCGAACGAGGGATCCACACTTAAGGTTTGTTTGGTTTGCAACCTCACGAAGTCCGCATGTTGGTCTTTAGTGTCTACCTTTGGTTGGACACTATGTGAGGAGTCTCAAAGGCAAGAACTATAAATGGATGCATGCAGGGTACAGGCTTTTATACTTGCAGAGCTTTGCTAAAGCTTCTACTTGAAGTGGCTCCACTGGAGCCAACCTCAACCTACAGTCCTACTTGGCGCGTCCTTAGACCTCCAAGTGTCATCCTCAAGCCAGGCTCTAGTAAGCTTCCTAGAAGCTTCCTGTCCCAGTTTGGGCCACAAAGAAAATTGCAACCGTCGCGGGGTTTGAACCCGCGACCTCTCGGTTGACACGTCGGTGCATATTCAACCATGCCAAAAAGGTATGGTTCCTATGATGAGCCATAGGGGACATACCCATTATGGGCAGTGCATTCCTGGTCCATCTCTAAACAGACGAAGGGGATGTACTCCACAGAGCAGTGCATGCCTTGTTTGTATGTGTAGCTAGCAAGCTAGGCAGTGGACAAGGTGCATACTATTTCAACACGCTTGGTCTCTGTGAGAGAGAGAGAGAGATTACCTCACGGACGCACACCGACCGCAATCACAACCTTCTTGAACAAGTCATGCTTTAGAGCCTTGGTCAAGTAATCAGCCAGCTGCCATGCTGTCTCAACCCACACAATGCTGATGCTACCGTCTCGCAACAATGAACACACATAGTGATACTCGACATTGATGTGCTTTGTGCGAGTGTGATGCACGCTGTCATTGTCAACAATGGCTATGGCACTTTCATCATCACAGTGCAGCGTGATGGACGGGACTGACTGACACAACTTGGACAACAGGCGGTACAACCACATACTCTCATAAGCGCTAGAACCAAGGACCTCATACTCAGCCTCAGCAGTGCTACGTGTGATGCAGTCTTGTTTGTCACTACGCTAGGACACAACCATGCCACCAATAAGAAAGATCCAGCCAGCACGACTCTTACCGTCCAGACTATCGGTTCTGTCATTGTCGGTGTATCCGGACGCCACTACAGACGGGTGTCGATGGAACATGAGGCGTCATCGTGGGGTTGAGACGACATAGTGTAGTAGTCGGATCGCGACCTTAAAGTGGAGGTGACGCGAATCCTGAGAGAAGTGTGCCAGGAGGTTGATGGTGAACGCAATGTGTGGATGCGACGTCGTCGCTAGGAACATCAGTGACCCAACGTGACGTGACCACGTATTAACATGTCATCGGGTGACATGGGTGAGGATGCTCTCGGCATGAGGGACAGGTCCTCAGCAATGCGCCCGGACAAGGTGTGGACACAAGGGGGCTGATGGACATGCATGATGCCTATAGAGCGATCATGCTCAAGCTCCATGCTTAGAAAGACTCGTGTTGACCCGAGGTCTTTCATCTGGTATGCAGCATGTAGTAGGTCCTTGACCCACTAGGTGGCAGTTGCATCCGGCAATGCGATGAGCATGTCATTGACATAGACCAGGACAATGACAAGGGTCTGACCTCGCGGAATGATGAACAACGCAGGGTCAGCAGAGCTGCAAAGGAGGCCACCGCTGAGAAGCGTACGACTGATCTCTTGGTTCCAGCAGCGCGGCGACTGCTTCATGCCATAAAGGGACTTCCACAACTTTTAAACCTTACCGGAGCCTGGAGGTTGCACCATGTAGAGCTCCTTGTCCTTTAGTGAGCCATGGAGAAAGGGGATGCTCACATCCATCTGATGCAATTCCCACCATTGTTGGGTAACCAAGCTGAACAACGCTTGACTAGTGGAGAACCGACCGACCCGGGCGAGGAACTGGTCATAGTTTTCCTAGAAAGCTTAGAAACCCCGTGGTTGTAAGATATGCATTGTACTTGTCCAGGGACCCGTCTGGCTTCCACTTTTGCCGGAGAGCCCAATTGGTGCCGATGGCCTTACGGCTTGGGGGGAGGTCGACGAGCTCATAGACTTGATGTTGCCGAATGCCGGCAAGCTCGTCGGCGCATGCAGCCTCCCAGTGAGCGGCCTCTAGAGACGCCTGAGCCTCACGTACGGTGGTTGGGTCCTCTGGTCGCTCCGTGGGATGGACAATAAGGGCGTGTGCGTCCCGTGCCCCTGGTGGCATGCGTGTGTGCATGGTTGCGCCGACATACCGGTGATCCTGATGGAGCAAGGCATAGCCCAAGGTTGATCCTGGATGTTGGTAAGTGATGACTTACAGTGTGGCTAAGCCAAGTGCCTTGGTGTCGGGGTCCACACTCACAACTGTGGAAGTGGGTCTGACAGGAGGCAAGGAGCCTTGTGAGGTGAAAGGGGGTCGTGGTGCGAGAGGGCGTGAGGAGGAGGCTTGAGTGTTCACTATCGGCCTGGGTCAAAGGATCCCGCCTGAACCATGTGTGTAGTGCGTCAACAGGAACGGGACAGCCGGCCTTGAGGGGCTGGCGGACATGGATGTGGTAGCCAGCCCAAAGGGGCTGGCGGACACGGATGGGGCAGCCGGCCCTGAGGGGCAGGCGGACACGGACGGAATCCTTGGCCGACTAGGCCAAAACCGTGGTGCTTGAGGGTCTCCGAACCTCAAGCCATCCCGTCCAACCGCCCACAGTCCCAGGTGACCCCGCTCGAGCCACGTGGCTCCTTTGACCGGTCGGCATGGCACTGCCACGCTACACTCCCCCTCACTAGGAGTGAGAGCCGCCTCGGCATCTCCGATAATCCCAACGTGGGATTCGAGCCCTGGAGCTTTGATACAAATGTAGCAGATTGGACGGAATCCTTGGCTGACTAGGCCAAAACCGCGTTGCTTGAGGGTCTCCGACCCTCAAGCCATCCCGTCCAACCGCCCACAGTCCCAGGTGACCCGGCTCGAGCCACGTGGCTCCTTTGACTGGTCGGCGTTGCACTGCCACGCTACACTAACATTCTGAATACTCACTCAAATCGAGCGATTCAAAGCTCAATCATGCATGGAAAAATCTAAGGAATCCAAATCTATGGTTAGTTTAGGTGTTCGACTACTCCTCAGTAGTCGGAACAGGTTGTACGAACAACGGTACTCATGGAAAGGGGCACACCATGTCAGCAATCTCCCACTTGCACTGTAGCCTTGATGCCCTTTCCTTGGAACCTGTAGCATTTCAAACCTCACAGCACAGACCAAGCTCCATGCAGCTCGTATCGTGCTCGTCTTTGGGCTGTGCCTTGGTCATGGCGTCGGTGAGCATGCGCTTAGTGTCACAATGCACAACAGCCGCATCTCCCTTCGCCACCAAATCCCGCGCGTAGTGTTTCCGGATCTCAATATTCTTGGTCCTCTGTACAGCACAAGGTTCCGAGTGAGGCCGATGGCACTCATGTTGTCCACATTAAGTACCGTCGGCTTCCTTTGTGGCACCCTGATCTCCTTCAGCAGCTGCCGTAGCCACACCGCCTCCTTTGCAACTTCTGCGAGCGCGATGTACTCCACTTTAATGCTGGACAATACCACACAATCCTGCTTTCTGCTTGTCCATGAAACTGCTGCACCACCAAGCACAAACACATACTCCGACATTGATTTTCTGTCATCCACATCACCAGTCCTGTCGACATCGGAGTAGCCGACCAACTCGAGGGAGTCGTCACTTGCCCCCACTCCAAACACGAGCCATGACTGTTTTGTCGCCTTGAGATAGCGAAGGATCTACTTCACCACTTGTCAATGCAGCGGCCTAGGGTCAGCAACATAGGGGCTCACTTGAACTTGTCCTATCGGACCCCGTGAAGCTTGACGTGCGCGTTGTTGAGAATGTCAGAAGAATGTAGCAAAGGGAAATGGAATTGGCAGAAGCAGGCAGAAGTAGTGAGTGTTGCAGAAGGACGTCAGGGTGATGACGGCTGCAGCGAGGTGAGAGACGTTGCTAGGATTTAGTCACGGGAGCTTGAAGGGAGATGATGTGCCGGGTAGAGAAGCGAGGTAGACAGGTAGTCGGTGAGAGAAAGTTGAGGCAAAGCGAGAATGATGCATTGATGAGTCTTGAGCGATGGATCGGGAGTGATGGAGCGGGAAGTCAACAGCTAGCCCTGAGGGGGTGGCGGACACGTATGGGGCATCCGACCCTGAGGGGCTAGCGAACATGGATGGGGCAGCTGGCCCTGAGGGGATGTCGGACACAGACGGGACAGCCGGCCCGGAGGGGTTGGTGGATATGGATGGGGTACTTTGCCCGGAGGGATCGGCGGACACGGCTTTGGCAGCCGGCTCGGAGGGGCTGGCGGACACAAATGGGGTAGACGGCCCACAGGGAGTGGCGGACACGGATGGGGCAACCGACCCAGAGTGGCTGGCGGACATGGATGGGACAGCCAGCCCGGAGGGGCTGGCGGACACATACGAGGCAGCCGGCCTGGAGGGACAGGCGGACACGGATGAGGCAGTCAGCCTTGAGGGCCTTGCGAACATGCACGGGGTAGCTGGCCCCGAGGGGCAGGCGGACACGAACGTGGCAGCCGGCCCTAAGGGGCTGGCGGACATGGATGGGGCAGTTGACCCTGAGGGGCTAGCGGACACAATCGGGGCAGCTGGCCTGGAGGGGTTGGCGGACACGGACGAGGCAACCGCCCCTGAGGGGCTGGTGGACACGGATGGGACAGCTAGCGTAGGACCCGCGGGCGCAGACGATGGGACGCCTGGATGCGGCTGGACGGAGGAAGGACCCACCACTTCCCCACGCAATGGAAGGAACATCAATGCGCCGGAGTGAACGAGGTCACAGGAGAATAGGTCCTCAAAGAAGAGGGCGTCCTAGGACTCGAAGATGCAGTGCAGGGTGGGATCCCAGAAGCGCCATGCCTTTAACTTTCGCGAGATGCCAAGGAAGGTGCAAGGACGGCCGTGGGGCTCGAGCTTGCTATCCTGGTGTGGGGCAGGCAACCACACGATGGCTATGCATCCCCAGACGTAGGCCGGATGGAGGTCGGCTCACTCTCCACACCAGTGCTCGTATGGTGTGGACTGACGGGGAATGGGTTCATGTAGGCTATGGCCTCGAAGTAGAAGCCGTCAGAGAGACCAGACTCGACCCGCATGGTACGGACGGCGTCGGCCATGGTGCAGTTCCATCGCTCAGAGACGGCGTTCTGGGCTAGTGTGTAAGGCGCCGACGTCTCATGATGGACGTTACGGGAGGCGAGGAGAGTGTGTGGTCTCTCCCAGAAACTCACCTCCGCAATTAGAATGGAAGCGATGGAGGAGGCAACCACACTCGCGCTCAGCATGAACAAGCCAGTCCCGAATGGTGGGAGCAACGTTGCTCTTCTGTCGAAAGCAGAAGACCTAGCGATAGTAAGAGATGTCGTCCGTAAGTGTCAGGACGTAACGATCGTGCTCTCCGACTGACTCTGTCGGAAGGGGACCCATGAAGTCAGAGTGAACCAAGTCAATCGTGGCAATCTCACAAGAGGCAGACAGGTGGAATGATGCATCTTTCTCTGAGCACAATCAATGCACTCAATGGGACACGACAGAGGAAAAGAGGCTGGATCAAGGTCCGTGGCCGGCTGCGTATGAAGCATGCTGTTGACAGCGGCAAAGTGGACATGACAGAGGCAAAGATGCAGGAAACGTGTGTGTTGTGGAGAGAGTGTGCTAGTAACAAACACGTGGCTAGTGTCGGTCAATGAGGAGGGGACAGAGGTAGAAGTGGACAGGCGCGGTACGTGCCACAAGTTGCCACGGGCGGTGGCATGCGAAACGACACGATTTGACGGATGGAACGACACAGTGCCAACACCACTCTAGTGCAAAACGCCTATGCTCATGTGATCAAGGGCCGTGACAGACAGGAGGCTGAGCTCAAGTCCAGGGACGAAGAGGACATTAGTCACGTAGACTTCACCAGTACGACCACGGAAACGAACAACGCCGACACCACGAACCGGTAAAACCTGACCAAAATCCGTCCAAACCCCAAAGACGTCGGTGACGGGACCGAGGACACTGAAGGCCTCACGCGCGGCCGTCATGTGATGCGTGGTCCCAAAATCGATGACCTAGGTCTTTGACGGATCCTGGACCGGTGTGGCCAGGTCGCTGACACTCACATGGCAGTGGACGAGCAAAGCGGACGCGGTAGACGGATGTGCGAACCGGTACTGCCAATCATCCAGCCAGGTGATAGCATCACAAAGAGGTGTAGGTGGGAAGGGCACGATAGAGGATGGGGTGGACGAAGGTACAGGGCACGACCGAAGCACTGACTATGTCATGACGGTAGGGCAGTGGAACAAGAGACGACGCAACTAGCACTTCCATGGGGAGGAGGGCGAGGAAGGCCGAGCTGGAGTGCGATGAACTGCTCCAACTGACGCTCATGAGTGGAGGGTTTGACGGAGTTGATCGACTACGGTGTTACGACACCGGAGTCCTGGAAGGAGGAGGAAGGCACCGATGACGGAGGAGCGGACGCGGATGGCTGTGGAAGATACTACGGTGGATCCGTTGCGAGCGGCACAGATGTAGCGGGAGCAACGACGGTCACGGCAGTGGTGGCAAGACAATGCTCACGCTGGTAATGCATGGTGGCAATGACACGAGCCTCGTCATTCGGGAGCGGAAACGTGTACCACCCATGTCCTAACTGGCTACAACTGTGGTAGACGAGGCTGCCCCCACCGGATCCGCTAGACTACTACTGTTGGCCCTTGCTCCTCTTACCCCTATGCTTCTTCTTGCTGGATGAGGAGGCTCCGAAAGACGCTGTTGTTGCTAGGACAACAACAGCCACTGAGGGGATGGCAGGAGAGGTGAGGGACTCTGTGCAATGGATTTGTGACTCCTTACGAGCTTCCTTGATGCAGAGGAAGAGCTCGTATACGTAGGGCATGAGGGTACCCTGGGCAACCATCACGGTGAGGACCCGGGAGTAGTTATCGAAGACGTCGAAAAAGTCGTCGGTGGTGTTCCACTTGATGGTCAAGAGTGCGTAAATAGGGGGTGGCGCAGCGTCTCCGAGGTGGCGCATGATGTCCTCTGCGCGTTGCCAATAGGAGTTGACCGTCTCAGTCTCTTGCATGCAGAGGGAGTTGAACTCCCGGATCAGGCGGCTGGTCTTAGCATCACTAGACAGACGATGAGGGTGCATAAGTACATGCCACGGTGCTGCGGGGTCAGGGAGTGCGCCAGTGGTGAGGTTGCAAAGGAAGGGCTTGAGGGTGAGATGTGCAGCTCGAGGGGCAATAGAGACGGGGGAGTGCACGGCGCGACCGGTGTCATATGCCTGGTCGGCCTGGATGGAGTCGAAGGGCAGGACGTAGTAGGGCCACAAGCCCTCGCCCTGTGTCTAGATCCGGAAGCTGAGATCCCAACTCCGGAACTGCTTGCCAGCCTAAAGCGCCGGCGGTGGGGTTTTGACTTCGCTTTGGCCTGCGGCCGGAACCCAGAGTGGGGCCTAGGACTGATGTCACCGTCTGCCGTTGGCGTTAGGTGTGTTACTGCGCCAGGTAATACGTGGCATATGATACCACAGGGCTTGCGTACCTGTGTGGAACAAAAGGTGCTTGCTGAAGCTGGTGCTGCTGCTACGGGAGCTACTGATGTTGTTGCTATGGCTGTTGCTGCGACAGTTGTGTCGGCAGCAATAGTGTTGCGAGCTGTTTTGTCAGCGTTTCCAGCTGCTGGCGCAAAGCGGCGAGCGGATATGTCGAGCCAGCATGACCAACAACAAAGCCTACGGGGTATTGGTGATTTTGTGGCTGCTGCTACTGCTGCGGCAACGTATGTTGCTACAAGTTCTCCTGCTACTACTGCTGCTACTGCTCCAATGGCTATTGCTACTACCGCAACTGTTGCTACTACTGCTACCGTAGCTGCTGCTATTGCTGTAGCGGCAGCTGCTACGGCTGCTGCAACTACAGTTGCTCCTACTACTGCTACTCTTGCTACTGCTGCTACTACTCTTGATGTTGCTGTTGTAGCGGCGGCAACTGCTATTGCTGCTGTTACAAATGTTGTAGTTGTTACTGGAAGGGGGGACTTCCAATAGAGGAGGAACCCTCTCCATTCTCTACCATGGTGTCCTTTGTTTCCCCTCCTTTTTTTGGTGTGATACTGATTTTAGTAGTGACGTCTGTAGTGACGTGAGCCTAGGATGGATGATGTCACCAGTTGCTACTACGTTATTTACAGGGTTGCTACTTTAGATGTTTTTTATTGATCCTGAAGTCAACAATGATGTCAGCAATGACATCAGCTGAGTATAGCTGACATCAGCAATGGTTGTCACACTATTGTTGTAGCTATTGTCGTGTCAGCTGTAGAGCTGTTGCTACTACTGTTGTTGTTGCTGCCACTACTACTACTGCTACTGTTGTAGCAGATATAATTACTCATGCGGACGCTACTGCTATAGCTACTGCTACTGGTGCTACTACTACTACTACTGCTAGTGGTGGTGCTGCTGCTATTATTGCAGCTGCTGCTGCAACTACTGCTAAGCAACTGCATGTTGCTGGTGCTGCTGCAGCTACTACAATGGCTGTGGTGGCTGCTGCTACTACAGTAGGACCACCTGCGGGGATGGGGGAATTCTTCTGTGTGTGTATGTTTGTGTTTTTTTTGTTCTTCCCTACTCAGTGCTCATTGCGAGCTGTGAGCAGTTAGCTCGTTGCTCGCTGCTTGCTACAAGTTACGAGCAGCGAGCTCGTTTCTCATTGTTGGTTGTGAGTTGCGAGTAGTGAGCTAGCTGCTCGTTGCTCGTTGCAAGTAGTGAGCTACGAGTAGCTACTATTGCTGCTGCTGCTGTCGGTAGTTGCCGTAGCTGTTGTTGCCGACAACTATTGCAGCTGTTGCTACTCGCTGCTGATACTACTACTGTCAATTGCTGTTGCTACTCGTTGCTGCTATACGCTACTACTACTACTGCAAGTTGTTGTCGCTGCCCACTACTACTGTTACTATTGCTGCAGGCTTTTGCTATTGCTCACTGTTATTACACGCTACTGCTGCTTCTGCTACCGACTGTTACCGTGGCCCGTTGTTGCTGTTGTTACTGCTGGCTGCCGCTACTGCTCGCAAATCGCTGCTTGCTACTTGCTCCTACGACCGCATGCTGCTACTACTGCCGCGTGTTGCTGCTGGTGTTATTGCTTGCTACAGTAGCAGTTGCTTGCTACTGGTGCTAATGGTAGCTGCTTGCTATGTGTTCTTGTTGCATGCTGCTGCTGCTGTTGGTGCATTGGCAGCAGCATAGTCAATTCCCTTGTGTGGTCGCCACGTGTATCGACCCTGCTCCAGTGTTGGTCTTGCGTGCCGGCCGGGCGTCTACCAACGCTACCACCGTCGTGGGGTGAGTACTGCCAAAACATTTTGGCAGCATTTCCCTTGCATTGGGAGCATTTTGACGACTCCACCCGGCAGGTCAACGCTGCTAGAAAGAATCTGACAGCATTTACCTTGCACGTGCGCGTTCTGGGGACCGCTCGCATTGACTGGACCTCTACGCCGGTGTTCTACTACTTCTGCTGCGCTCTGGCTCTGATACCAAGTAGGAAATCTCTTATAGCAGCAGGTTGGTATAGCAGCATTGTTAATGCAGCGTGCGGGCACCCATGCTCGTTGCTTAAGCTGCCCCCTCAGTCTGCTACATCAGAGCCCAAGTCCGAGAGCTCTATTGTTTGTTATTCAGAACTGCGTGCGCTAGAGTTTGCGCCAGACAACAGCTGAAAGATGGAAATGACTGATTAAGAACTCAGAATAAGAAACGATGGGAGACCCCTCCAAATTCTAGCTCCCCCCAAGCTATGTAGAGCTTGTTACTCACTTTCTAAGCCAATCAGAAATAATATGCCTTTCTGGCAGGCAGGGTTTTCTCGGTGAGCCCTGCCAGACGACCGATAGCCCAAAAACCCGGGCGTTGTCTGTTTTGCCTGAAAACTGGACTGTACTGTTGGCACTAGTGGGTGTGGAGGCACCCTCAAGGTTGCCTAGCTCTCACTGGTTCACGCTACCAATGTTTGGGGCAGCCAATGGACACCAATGGTGAAGAGTGTGGAGTACAAGGATCACGGATGTGAGTGGACAGAACACATCGTATTCAGTTGAATTGAATCAAAAAACGTTTTTTTTACTTAGCACAATGAAGTTACATCAGATCCTTATAGCATTTGATCTAAGATTTCCAACGCATCCAAGCACGCCCAAATCGGAGCAGTACAACCCCTGCTACGGCCGTCGAAGTAACCCTTGGTGGAGCTGCCCACTTGCCTTGCTTGCCAGGCAACAGGAGGCGCTTTGACGATGACTCGTCGGAGCGCCTTTCCTCACCCAGAAGTCAAGGAGAGTTTCATCCTGGTTAAGGTGATTCTTCTAGTTAATTCTTTTTATGCCCCTGGTGCATTTGAAGCTCGTTGGAGACGAACTCGGATCACTGGTGGTGGATTATCCCGCCACACATGGCGGGTACCAGATTCAACCCGCCCAACACCCGAAACTTTGGGCTAGGCTAACTTTCTGAATACTTAATCAAACTGAGCGATTCAAAGCTCGATCCTGGATGGAAAAATCCAAGGAATCCAAATATCAACTCAGATCAGGCGTTTGACCACTCCTCGGTGGTCGGACCAGGGAGTACGATCAACGGCACTCATGGCAAGGGGCACACCATGTCAACAATCTACCTCTTGCAACGGAGCCTTGATTGCCTGTCCTTGGAACCTATAGCATTTTAAGCTTCACTGTAGACCAAGCTCCATGCAGCTAACATCATGCCTGTCCTTGGGCTATGCCTTGTTCATGGCGTTCGCGAGCATGCGCTTAGTGCCACAATGCACAATAGCCGCATCTCACTTCGCCACCAAGTCTCGCATGTAGTGATGTCGGATCTCGATGTGCTTAGTCCTCCTGTGCAGCAACGGATTATGGGTCAAGCTGATGGCACTCATGTTTTCAACATTGAGTACCGTCAGCTTTCTTTGCGACACCTCGATCTCCTTTAGCAGCCACCACTGCCACACCGCCTCGTTTATGGCTTCCACAAGCATGATGTACTCCGCTGCGGTGCTGGACAGTGCCACACAGTCTTGCTTCCTGCTTGCCCATGAAACTGCTACACCACCAAGCAAAAACACGTACCTCGACGTTGATTTTTTTGTGTCATCCACATCACCAGCCCAGTCGACATCGGAGTAGCCGACCAACTCGAGGGAGTCATCATGTGCTCCTCCTCCAAACACGAGTCGTGACTGTTTTGTCGCCTTGAGGTAGCGAAGGATCCGCTTCACCACTTGCCAATGCAGCGGCCCGGGGTCAGCAACGTAGCGGCTCACTTGGCCCTCCACGAAGGCCAGGTCAGGCCGCGTTGCCACCATGGCGTGCAAGATGCTCCTAACAGTGGACTGGTACGGCATACCTGTCATCTCCTCCTTCTCCTCGTCCGTGCTTGGGCCCATGCTTGAGCTCAGCTCACATGTGGTGGTCATGGGTGTGCCGATGGGATTGCACACCTCCATGTTATAGCGGTGGAACACCTCTTGCATGTACTTTGCCTTTCCCATCTCTAGCATGCGTGCCTTGCGATCCTTGTTGATGGTGAGGCCGAGGTAGTACTCGAGCTCGCCCATGTCGGTCATTTTGAACCGTCCTCCCAGCTGCCGCTTCAGGTTCACCAACTGCTGCATGTCCAATGATACAAGGATGAGGTCATCCACGTAAAGGACCACGATTTGATGCAACCCCGGCTGCTTCCGCACGTACACGCTGTGATCCACCTCGTAGCGCTTGAAGCCAAGCTCGGTCATGAAGCCGTCTATTTTCAGGTACCACATGAGGGGCGCTTGCTTCAGCTCGTAGAGTGCCTTGCGAAGCTAGCACACCTTCCCGGGCGGCGCATCTACCCCCTTCGGCACCTCCATGTAGACCTCCTTCTCCAGGTCACCATTGAGGAATGCGATTTTCACATCCATTTGATGGACTTCGCATTTGCGTGCTGCTGCCACCGAGAGGGTGGAGCGGATGGAGGCGAACTTCACCACCGGTGCAAATGTTTCATCATTGTGTTTACCAATCTGCTGGTCGTACCCCTTTGTGACCAGTCACGCCTTGTACCACTCCACCTTCCCCTCCTTGGTGAGCTTCTTCTTGAAGATCCACTTGGAGCCAATGATTTTCGTGCCCTCTGGCCTGTCAATCAGTTGCCAAGTACCATTCTCTTCATGGGAGGCAAGCTCAGATTTTGTAGCTCCCTCCCACTCAGCCCCATCCTTCCACTGCAGCACCTCCTTGACGATCTCGGGCTCCTCTTGCCCAAAGAACACTCAAGCAAACCCAATCCAGTTGCCGTCCATGGCATCGTACCGTTTTTCCATCCTTCTTGCGCGTCCGCTTCTTCGGGGTTGCTGTTGTTGAGGGTGTTGCTGCTGCTGCCCTCTCGCGACACCACTCACACCGCTGGCCTGCTGCCCTTCTCTTGGGGACCGTGGAGATACGGGCTCACTCCCCGCCTCCTCATTCAGCTCCACTGCTGTCGGCGCTTCGGATTCATTGTCCGACTCGGCTGAATGCAAATCAGCCGCTCCCCCATCCTCCGGATTGTTCCCGCCGTTTGGAGTCGCTTAGAAAGCACCCTCTTTTTCATCCTCCGGCGTCTCCCCTTCGAGGAGTGGCAGCTGCTCCCCCCCGCTTGGAGAGACCCGCATCCTTGTCCGTCCAATGGCTGGCCTTGTCAAACGTGACTTCGTGACTCTTCACGATCTGCTGCCTCCATGGGTCGAAGAGCCGGTACACCTTGCTCCCGCTCTCGTACCCGACGAAAATGCACCGGCGAGTCCCCGGGTCCACCTTGCCCCTCCCCTCTCATGCCTGCACAACAGCATGTGCAACACATCCGAATGTACGGAGGTGAGCCACGATTTGCTTCCTCCCGCTCCACACCTCTTGTGGCATCTTCCACACCTTGGATTCCACGTCTTTTAGTAGCTTCATTGGTTGCAGCTTCATGATGTACGCCGCTGTCCGTGCCGCCTCACCCCAGTATCATTGCGTGAAGCGGGCATCGCTCAACATGTACCGGACCATGTTGAGGATGGTGCGGTTCTCCCTCTCGGTGACACTGTTCTGTTGCGGAGAATGTGGCATACTTTTCTGCAACGCGATCCCCTTGCTCTTCATCCATGTTGAGCAGCCCTCATAATCGCCACCGTTGTCGCTCTGGAACGCCTTCATGATGAAACTGAGATAGTTTGTGTCCAAACTCATTCCAGCATAAGCAAAAAGGGCAAGAGGGTCAGGGGAGAGGTTGCCACTCTCTCCCCTGGCCCTCCACCTATCCTACCTTATGCTACCCTATCCTATACTCTTCCAAGGGTCAGGAGAGAGGGTAGTCCCATGCCTCCCCTGCTCGTATGTGTACTTGTATTTCGATATACCAGTATCTGAGCAAGTAGTTATATGGTGACAGGTTTTGCACATCTTCATGGAAAGGTTCCGAAGAGTGAGCAGGAGCAGGAAAGGCGGGAAAAGTGCCAGCGTGGCAATCCGAAGTGAGACGACGCTATTCTGTCCGGTCACCCTTTGACCGAGGCGATCGTACTCCAGACATACAGGAGCGGACTCGCAAGAAGCAGTAACAGGGTGACCGGACTACCAGCACTTGTAGTTTTCTGGCATTAGCCAGCAGCTGTAGTATTTAGTAGATTGCTTTGTACTTTCATGCTTCTTAATGAAATTGGCAGATTCTTTTGCCATTCATTCGTCTGGATCCTAATCCTTGGTTCCAGCTCCTTCTGTCAAGCAATTCAGGCTTGTGCCTTGTATTATCTTCTCAGATCTGTGACGGAATGTCAATTCAGGACTCTCACAGAAGTAACCTCAGTTGACCAATCCAGAGGAAGAAATTCACTGTGACCTGTTCAGCATTCAAGATCTTGGGGATCCATTTTTCTAACACTTCACCTTCAACTCTGTTTGCCGCTCCACTGCCGCCACAAACTTCTGCATGCACAACAGGACATCACTCTTCCTCTTGATGATGTAGAGGTAGAGCTTGCGGCTGTGGTAGTTGATAAAGGTCACAAAGTAGCGAGCGTCTCCAATGGATTCCTCAAATCAACATCTTCTTTCTTTTTTACCTCTAACAATTTTACACGATAAAGATGGGTCCCTTGATGAGACTGATAACCCTTCATGTGTTGGAACCCCCATGCCTGTAATAGGCTACACCTAGAAAACACTAAAAGTTTCAATAACATGTTTTTTTACTATAGAAAAACGTTTCCACCATGTGCTCGTGAGTTGCTCGTAGGAGAATTTCTCACTTCAAAGAAAATTCTACCACTCAAATCCTATTAAACACAAGAATTTCTATTCATCTTTCAATCTATACTGATGCATACCTAAAGAATTTAATAATTATGCAACATCTTCAACTACATTTGCCTTTTCGAAGGAGCTGCGATCCCTTATTCAAGAAATTTTTATGACAATTCAGCCTTTGTCATCACCTACATAGCACATGTGACGAGAACAAAATCTACTTTGGAAGTTTATGTTTATAAATATTCTTATGCTTTTATATTCACCCAAATATGCCTTCTCCAAGATTTTTGCTCATCAGTTCAAGGTTCTGAATATCCAGTTCTCCAATTGTGGTTTCCATAAATGGGACTGTTATGAAGCCCCAAAAATAAAGCTCTTAAACTCTACAGGAATCCTATATGTTTTCCCTATGGTGCTATACATCCATGTTTTGGCTGAGCACTTGAAGGGCTACACAACATATACAAAGAGTAGGATTACTCCTTATACATATTGGCTTCTAGAATACGTGTTTAGAACCCTTCATTACCTTTCCAGGTAATTAAGGGTCTATTGGAAACAATGCCTACAAAAAGTTGTCAATGAAGGAAACTAAAGTACAAGCTATCCCTGCAGGCCTGATCTCTTTTTAATTCATTGGCAATATTCTAGTAGATAACTTTGAATTTATGTTGCCAATTCTAGAAGACACGTGCCCATAGCTAGTTATTGAAGCTATTGGAACCTGTGTTGCTACATTACTTTCTGGTGCAACTGCAACTAAACATGATATTTCCACAATAGATAGAAAAGTTTCTATTAAATAGTCCACATATTTCAAGATTCACTATTCCCAGTGATGCATTAGATGTTGTAAAAGACTTGTAATTCATGCTTTGATTGAGGTAGTTTCAATTTTAAGTGCAATTTCTTCATTTGATTTGTTTTCAAGTTCTTCCTTTTCTTAATGAAAAAAAGGGAAGGCTTTGAATTGTACTATTGATGCTAGAAAGAACATATTCTGTTATTGGTATACTATTCAATCCCCATGTGCTCATTTTGGTGGAGTTGTGCTAATGCAACCTCCTGAAAATACAAATCCTTTTTCTGTATTCTAGCAAGAGCTTCTCCTTACATTATAAATGCTATAGTTTCTCCTTAATTATATGCGATTTTCACTTATATCAGAGTACAATGCATGCCATATTTGTTTTCTAAGGTAATAGCATGTTTTCCGTCGGACTTCTTGTCAATGTGTCATGTGTTCTTTGTTCAAATTAGATAACACTTGAACAGATGCTGTTTTTTATGTTCCCTGTACAAGCCTACATGTAATCTTACTTCTTCTTCCGTTTATTGAACAATACATAGTTGATTTGGTTCTTTTTCATGTGTTGTGGTTTTTATTTATTCCTCTGTTATTTCTTCTTGATGATGGTTTTTGGAACTTTTGAACTTTTTAAATGTAAGACACCTAGGCATCAAAAGCACATAACAACAATTCTAAATGCAAATGAAGCATGGGTACGGGATTTTACATAAGAACAAAACCGAGAGATACACATAGTGAAAAACAAAGAGAAAATGATTGGTAAGGTGCTAGAAAACATTATACAGATTACACACACACACACACACACACACACACACACACACNAGAGAGAGAGAGAGATAGAGAGAGAGAGAGAGAGAGACAAAGAGAGAGAGAGGGAGAGAGAGAAGGATAGAGAGATTGAGAGAGAGAAGAGAGTTTTTGAGAGAGAGAGAGAGAGAGAGAGAGAGAGAGATAGAGAGAGAGAGAGAGAGAGAGAGAGAATTTAGGTGGGATTAGAAACTTGTGCAAGCGTAGTTGAAGGAGAAGTGTGATGATCAAAGTGATGCATAGGAGGAGGAGCATAGGACATTTGCCTAAAAAATAGGATCATTAGCATAAATAAAAACACTAGATGACATGATCATACTATATAAGTTTGTAATATTGGTCCATAACTTAAGAATGACAGAAATAAATACCTCGAACCAAAATAGGACGATACAAAAGCTACACTTGTAGAAGCTAGGGCAGAAGCAACAAAGAAATAATTTTATTTATAGGCATATGCTTAATTGATGTGAAAAACAATGCCGACATCTGAATTGGTGGAACAAAGCCAATCTTCGACATAGATCATAGTGACTACGATTTAATTGAATCACACTTTGTGAACCTAAAAGGTCATGGTAAAGTAACAAAACTCCCTTGGTTTCTATGGATGGTTCAATTGATACACACCTCCAAATGCAAGTGCAACATGTTTTTGGACGTTGCTTTGGTGGCATCCACAACGGTGGTTGTTTGTTAGGTATCTTTGATCAGGGAGATACCCTCTATAATTGATGTAGTAAAGGCATACAAAAGATACTCTATTGAATGGAAGTACCAAATGTACATAATAGAAGATATTAAAGAGATAAAAATTGTAGTGAATTGGAGAGCACGATCTGTTCATGGGGTTTTAAATGAAACCTTTGGATGCAATTACAAAAATAGAGGCATATTTTGAAAACACCTGTTCTAGGATCAATTCATGTGATTTGGAATTGTACCATCAGAATCACATGAAATTGAAATTGGAAAAATGTCCTTCTAGCTTGTACCACATAGCTTGTGATCATGATACACCCATTTGGAGAAAAACATGTTTTTAACACTTTGTTTGTGGATGCAATCCATGATTGTTGAAACCAATAATCTTAGCTAACCTAGTCACAAGGAATTTGTTGTTGACAGCGACTTGATCACTAGCCTACAATACCTAGTTAAAATTCGAGGAGATAATTTTTCATAATCAATTTATTCAGGTCGAAACATTGTGAAAAAATGACAGACTTCCACAACAATTGCGTAAGCCAAGTCACCAATCCAGCCTCTTTAGAAACAAGTCAATATTGGAAATAAAAAATAGTAACTTGTTTCCTCTAGGCTCTAAATGAATACATGGGAGTTGCATGCACATGGTCGAGCATGGTTGAGTTCATCCAACCAATTCGGGGGTGCTAAAATAGGTCTAGTTGACCTTTGCATGGTCATGAACATGTGGTTGTAGACTGGAAGGACTTCTATGCTAATACTAGATTGCTCGGATAAATAATGTTGTGTGGAGGTACCACCCTGGCAACAACCCCTTGGAAGATTTCATGTACAAAAAATGTGGGAAGTGTTGTGTGGATCTGGATAGTTTTTGTGAGATGCAAGGTTCCTTATTTGCAAGGAACATATTTTCAAAGGGGGAGGAGGTGTCAACACAACAGCTTGTGTAACACATACCATATCGGAAAACGTAAGAAAATTCATCTTATGTACCCTCCTCCAAACTAGCAAGATATTCTTGACAATGAACATCCCATAGATGCCATTGACATACATGTTTGATGAGTTCTCTGTGATAAGTTCCTAACACTTGTATAGAACGTACAAGGATTGTATGTGTCCCATCTTGGTAAGAGCCAATAGTTCACAAAATCAACATTCTATGTTGTACGCAAATGGCCATAACCACAAAAACCATAAGTTTGCGATTGAGTGGGCATCAACATGAAGGAACCATGTTGCAGATGACAAGAGTCACGTACGAGATTGTGTTTTTTTCTTCGTGTTACATGCTTTGCATCATGAATTACATGATGATCAGACCTCTCTAAGAAAAAATGAACCAATACGGTTCCAATCAAAGGATGAGGAATGTAGTTTTTTTACTTTAGATATAGATTGTTGATTTTTAAATATGTATGGAGAATTTTGGGTACTTGTGGCTTGAGTCTGAAGGAACCAGAGTCAAGAAAGATAAACAAAATATGGATTGTAGTTCCATACAAGCTTGCAAAATAATTGATTGTTGGGTTTGAGGTAAGAGGAGTGTCTTAATAGAAAATTGATGAGGTAACTCCTCCGTCAATCATTCGTGATGCTAGGATCATGTTTCTTCATGGATTTGCCACGTGTGAAGAGTAGGTTTAGGAAGCATGATTTACGTCTGTTCCCTATGACGACCCCATCCGTTCTTGGCGTAGTGCCTATGTGCCAAAGTAGGTGAGACGACCATTCTAGGAGCCCTCCTTGGACAACTATTCAAAGGGCCTAAACTTTCATTCCACACTAAGTCAGAAAACGACTTAGTTTCATTCCAACAATGTAACATATATGTCGTTTCCAATCCAATGTTCTCTAAAGTATGTAAATCAGAATCAAATACTAATGGATTTCACTGTTACAAAGTGTATTGTATTCACAATTGAAATCTACGTCATAGCATCACCTCTTTCCATAATTGTATAATGATTTTCAATTAGAATTGTAAGTGCAATTTGACTATAGAACATGGGTTCAAACTCACAAGTTTGCGACTGGACTTGGATTGACGAGTTTGTGATGTTGCATAATGTAGTATATCCATTATTAACCTCTATTCAATAACCTAACCTCCTTCTATGCCCATTTTTTGAGAAACATCTCACATACATTTGTGAATAGCGTCATTTTGAAAAATCATGCTTCTTCTAGTGTGGTATTAAAAAATACGTAATATGTTCCATAAACACCTGAGCATTGTGAACTACACTAAGTGGAATGCTCATGTTGATGATTGCTCTTTTTTCTACAAAGCATTTTCAACCATGCTTCATATCGCAGAATGTCATGGATTTCCCCTTGTATTCATTCAAATATATGATAGGAGTTAAGACCCTTGACCTGATCGTATTCCATTTACTTTCAATGTATACCCATGGTTAAGTTATTCTTATCATCTTAAAGAACGTTTTTTTATTGAAAATTCTTGGGATTGAAAACATCATAAACATTGAGAGTTGTGTTTGATACATGATAGAAAGCAATTTTTTTAAGCCTTCTGGCTTCTTGTACAAAGTGAAATCATAGATATCAAAACGAATTTGTTTTTCTAGATTCATTGTCCAATGAAAAGTTTATCCTATAATAAAAATATATACATAAGAATCATTCATAAGGCAGATTAATGTGTTTCTTGCTAGCATTTATTGGCCTTTTTGGAAAGTAGTAATCTTTTACGTGAATATGGGTTCCTATATTGTGTCAGATGAGGATCTTAAAACATTAGCGCACTATCTTCATGTTTACAAATTCCATCATGACCGTTCACAATAGAAAGACCTCTTAATGTAAGGTTGTTTTGAAACTATGTAGTGTAAGTAAATATTCAGCCAAGAGTTTGTCCATGAGAGGAATAAGTCCAATCTTCATGATTCATAGATATTTCGCACACATACGTGAAGTTATCTATAGCATCCAAGAAGGTGAAAATGGCTTTCAATCGAAAACAATACATTCAAAACCAGCTTGTTAAGTATGTAGACTTTTTGGAGCCTTATTATTCAAGAGTAACCGACATGTAACCTCCACAATAGAATATGAGAAGAAGCAAAAAAAATGCATAAAATATTTGAATTCAGAAAACCCGTAACTATTAAATACCAAAAAAAATTTCACCTCCACCTATAGTTGTAAGATTTTTCATCTTTACCAGTAGAGAACCATGAAAATTTTCATAGCCTCCTTCTCCACCTCTTGCTTTACCTTGTTTCCCTCTCAGAATAGATTCATGTAAAAGCTAAGATAAACCATTGGCGAGAAAACATTTCACGCAAGAATTAATGTGCTGCAAGGAGGGACTAGTCACAAGTATTGAATATTATATGGTACCACAAGTAATAGGTCGCAACAATTGCACATGCCCTTGTTTCCCGGATTCATCTTGTTCAACCTCGTCTTCCTCCTTCAATAACCCATTTCTTTGTGCCTTGGCCATCTTTTCTATCTCTGGTTTTGCTACATCATCATAATTTCTCTACAGATGTAAAAATGCATTAAAGAGTGGTTAGCGAGCTGTCTACTTAGCTATCTTGGTTGGCATGTTCATGAGTCCCTAATGGGTTGTGTTAGTTGCATCCTTTGCCTCCTTTATCTCCTTCCCGAAAACATGTCCTTAACCCCATCAATTTCAGCTGAGTTGTCCTTTGTGGTTTCATTCCTTACAATTAATATGTGTGCAAAGATGTCGCAAAATCTTTCTTCATTATTGAAAGTGCATCTGTTTTCATTTTCAACGTGATGCATAATTTCTTTGAAATGTATTTACTTACATATATAAATCTCACCACGTTAACTTCTCAACTAGTGAAGGTGGATAATTTCAATGATTTGACGACATTGCTTCAGAAAACTCAACAATTTGTATAAATTGACAATGTAAAGTTACCTTCCATTGTGAATAAGGCTAATGTGGATGTACATTGTGCTTTCACTACATTTATAAATGAAATTGCGCGAAGTACCAAATGGTGCTTGAGATCAAGTTTGAAAGAGGATCAAGGGATGAGATTGCACATGTTAATATCAAAGACATAATTCATGTGAACTTGGAGGGAGACGGTCAAGTTCTTTTACTTTTGATTCATAACACTTAACTTTTTACTTGGTGTAGCCTCACAAAACACTGAGTTAAGCAAGAGCATAGTCAATTCTTCCATTGTTTGTTATTTTCAGAAACCCTCATGTAAGATGGAAGCATATTTGTGGTAGCATGATTCCTTGAATTTTTCATAACTTCCTCATGATAAGCCACCTCATGCATGCGCATTGGGAAAAAAATCCAAAATACGTTAATTGTGATACCCTCCATTTGATTGGTGTTTAATTTGAGGAAAATCAACATAAATTAAGTCAAAATAAAATGAAAGAGTATAAGAAAATGGAATTGAGTGGATCCCCATGATTGGAGTGAGGGATAAACGTAATGATTTACTCCTTCAATATGGCGCAGCTGGCACCAAATCAGAGGCTTTGAGAGGATTGTCTAAATGTTTATGTAAATCTGCCAAGTGCAACTTGGCTGAGAATCTCCACGTGGAAGCACTACATTTTCTCTCGAGAGCAGCCGTAAGGGGTGAAAAAAGAAGGTTTGTGGATTAACATGTGCATGATGAGAGTGCATGATATTGTAACCAGACACCTCCACACTACAACACGGGCACTCAGGTCAAGAGGGCTTATTGAAGACTGAACGGGCAACATGTAGCCTAAACAAGAGGCATACACAACATCACATCACTAATGCATGAAGCCTGGACCCCTTGATCTTTAGCGGCAGATCTTGTATAAGAAACAGGTGGTACTTCATGTTCATGTTTTAGTATGGTAACAACAACGATCCTTAGTGGAAGTCTTTATGAGCAAGAAGCCTGAAGTTTCACCCGAATATGTGACAAGGCTACCTGAAGGACGAAGCTTCTCATCAGAGCAACAAAGGTTGCTATAAGTTCTTAGATTTAAAGGAAGATTCCTTTTGCTAGAAATTTCTCCATAGTAAGGCGAAGGTTGCAGCAGACGTAAATTAATTGGAGGAATGTTTTTGTTAAGATGGTTAACTTTATAAAATTGTAAGTATATAAGGAGAAGGTCCTACCACTTAATATCATCTCCATTATCATCTCTAGTATCTCTAGTTTCGTAGTCAATGAACATCTTAAGTTATCTCTACTATCTGAAGTAAAATCTCAAAGATTGCATGGAAGGCTCCAAGTCTTAACACTAACATTCTTGACAAAGTTACTAGAGGTCCTTGTAAGACCGTTTTAAGCCCTACACTTGTGTGCCAGCCAAGGTGGAGGATGATGTTTGTGTCCCCTCCTGGATCACTATAAGTCAGGCAACTTTTGCTAGCCTGGGAGGCTGCCACTCCCTCCAAGTCCCTTGTAATCCTAGCAAGGTTTGCCAGCCTTGGATGTGGATGTGCTTACATCTGGAATACCTTCCACTGTTGCAAAAATGGATGTGCCAAGACCCTTACTTTGACGGCCTTGGTGGTCTACCAAGGCATCACGCCATATGTAAGGATCAAGATTTATGGTTGAGGGTAGAGCTAGGCTGTTTCTTAAGTTGTTCTTCCTGGTGAAATACATGTAATTTTAACAAGATTCAACTCCATCTTTTAACTTTTGCTAGTTTCTCAACCAAGTGTACCATTCATGCTTGCTCCGAACACATGATCCTACGTCATCCCCGAACTGCAATTGAGCAAACATCAACCTCGTCACTGCCACCTCCCTAGTTATCAACAGCAATAGTGACGGATTTTGTAAACCACTATTTTAGTCATCATGTTTAAGGAAAATCCACTCCTTTCTTGCTTCAATAATTTTTTTTTACTTTATCTATGCGTATAATGTTCATGTTGGTGAGTTCAAGGATGAAAACAACTTGGTCAACAAAGTGCATAAGACGTGATGGAGATGGTGAAAAATAATTTCATGTTTAAAAAGTGAAAGAGTTCTGAACATGAAAAGGGGAATTTTCACATACGTCCAAGGTTTTGGAATTCCTTACATGCGTTGGAATGTGTAAAAATTACATATTTAAAATATATTATTTTCCTCTGTTTAATTGTTGTCCCTTTCACTATCTTGCTTAGAAACATGAATATTGTTTGTTATTGGACCTTTCATAAATGGCCACATACAATTTGTATATTTCACGAGCATACCCGTGCCAAAATGGATTTTCCCTGATAGTTTACCTTTCTGAAATGAAAACTACATCTCATGATTTCTTCCAATCCTAGCCTATTTTGGAAAAGAATTTGGGGAGAGGTTACAACATCACAACATTTACAAAACATGAAATTCTTTGTTTTAACTTTTAATTCACAAAGTAATAAAATGCAATGGCGAATCTTGAACATGGCTAAGACCATTAGAATTATTGATTTGGTTGGTTGTGCAAAATACTGATCAGCAATGGATTTTAAAACATTTCTCCACATAGAAATCTTTTGCGAGTCATATGAAGGTGAAAAACATTAGGCATTTCACATAATGAGTTGAAACAAATATGACTTAACATAACGACCTAAAAATTTGGTGTGTATGATTTCTTCAATTGATGACTAGAAGAGGTAGCTTGCATGGATTCTCAAGCATTTTTCTCGGTTTTCCACCCTACCAATTTCCGAGGTGAGTGGACCGACCCAACAACAGTTTCCACGTGGTTTCCCCACTTACATATGTTTTTTTCTTTTTCCTTGAGTAGCCCTTTGTCTTGTTTTTGGTATCTAAATTGTTCCTTCACCATTATTTATATTACAGATTTCCCACTTTCTATTCCTTAGAATGTAAAATCAAGGCCAGAGTTGGAACAACACAAAAATTTCATTCAACAAGGAAGAATTGATAAAATTAGACAAATTGTTTTTGTTGAAAGACTTGGACAAGTTCCTTGCGTGAATGAGTCCATGCATTCTGTTTCCTTGTTGTTCCACCATTGTCATTTAGCCTAAAAAATTGACTTGTTAAATTAATAGCCATGTTGAAGGTATGATCTGCCGATTTATATGAGATGAAAATGTTATCATAGAGTTTTCATGTTACTACTTATGTAATGATATTGCTAGTGTTTTCTAAACCTCAAATCCTTCTTTCCTTACTACAAATGTAAGAAAATATAAGAAATATTGTTTTGCATTGGTAGTCAAATTTAACGATAGATGTCAGCTTGGGTATGGTTGTAAGGATTTAATTTTTTGGTTGGCCTCATAATCACGACATAAAACTTAACAATATTTCTGTTTTTAATCTACACATATAACTAAGTTATAAATGTAAGAGAGGGACAAGGTTGTAAAAATATGTTAGAAAAAGTCTCAATCGTTATAAGCACGTAAGAGATCTCCCAGTCTTCATGATATAGAGAAATTCACATTCCCTAAACATTTCAGCTATGGACAAAATTTGCCTAAGCGGCGCCAGGTTTATTCTTTGACATTATGGATGTCGCCATCATTCAAGTGCATGCTTGGCTGGTATTAGCAAGCTTCCTGAATAGCCTTGTTGTAGGAATTGCAACTTTCACCATCCGAGACTGTAATCCGTTTCTACTTTTCTTCATGGCCGTGGCTTGATTGTTGTGATAAGGAACTGCTATTGCACCCAACCCAATCCCCACAACCCACATGTGTTGTCGGTTGGTGGGGCTGGACGTCACAATAGTGGGAGGGAAGTTCTTATGCTGATGACATTGATAATTGTTTTTGTTCCTTTTCATGGTATCCCCTTGTATTACCATGCATGCATGTGATCATATATTGTTCCTTGAGGTATAAGGGTGTCATGATAAGGGAAAATATGACTAGAAATGTTCCTTTGAATGTTGGTAACAAGCTTCTGAGTGGATTCATGTGAGGTGAACAAATGTGGAAGCGATGCTTGAGTTGAAATATGCTATAGAAGAGTTTTTCAAATCTTGATGAGCTTATTGGTAGCAATGAATTGTTGATGGTTAGGTGGTCATAAAATTCTTTTTTCTCTTGTTAGGAAGGACCAGATTTTTTTATTTGACTGAGAAGTGTGAATACGGTAAATTAACATGTGGAGATGAGACAATATCTTGTGGAGGTTTTAGGCCTAGTAGTCATTCTATTTATATTTCCACCATTACAAGACTAGTTTAGAATTATGCTTGTACATGAATAGGGCATATAAGATGCACATCACCACAAATTTGGGTATGATAGTGAATGTGATGAAGCCTCATTAGTTTTTGTCTAAAACATTTGGTAAGCGTTTTAGAGATGGATTTTATAATTGGCCATTGATAAACTCCTTTAACGTAATAGTGAAATACCTTTCGGCCCATGAATTGCAAAGTTTAACTCTTATCCACTCGTCTTTTGTAAGAAAAACAGAAATCCACCTGTCGTCCGGAAGAAAAGCAACCATCCACCTGTCTTTTGCAAGGAAAGCAACCATCCTCCCTTACTATGTGCATTTATCACTGACTACCCGTCCCTACATTATATGTGTTTCAAATTGGGCACGTTGTTGCTTTTTTAACAATAATTAATTTTGCACTTGGTTTCTTGAATTTGAACAATCATGCGCTACATTTCTACAAATGCGTATTTTAGTCAGTACTCTTAAATGAAAAGAGTTGGTATGATGGCCTACCTGACCCGAAAAGGATGGGTTCCATAGCTTTATTTCATAATCATGGTGTTTATGTCACGTTTGTGATGCTTTTCATATGCCAAGCTGGTGTTAATTCCACTCGTGTAAAAATTGAAAAAAAAACACACCCTGCATGCATGGATTCCAAGCTATATGCCGAATATGCATGTGCACAAAGAGTTGTGTCGCAATCAAGAGCACATACCCATTTCCTAGTAGTGGTAGAGGACAATGTTTGAGGGACATATTGTGGGAAGACTCCATGACCCGGGAGTGAAGTGTGAAGATTGAAAAAGAACTTTAAAATTCACTTTGTTTTGCTTTGAACTGCTCTTTTGACCTTGGTATATGCTGCAATGAGGCTTTTTCACCTATGTGTTGACGTCACTTTGTCTACGAAACATGCCAGCGAGTTTGCGATTGACATCAAGACATGGCACAAGCATCGCGTACCCATTTGTTTGAAATATATTCGATTACACGTGTCTTGCATTGATGTTCACTAATCATTGATGGAAAATGAGCACAAAATTGCATTATTTTTCTTCGAACCTTAGCTTGAGACACCCTCGTGCAAGGAAATACCAATCCAAGATACGACTTCCAAACGTTTTTCTATGGTTTGGCATTTATTCAAGATTTTGGGCATGTGTTTTCTGCTCCATCAATACTCAAGTGTGAAAAAATAGTGCTTGGGCTAGGAAGATATCTATTTGACGTGATTCGTGGATTGGAAATATATTTTAGTGCATTTGGGGCTTCTTACTTTCTTTTAGTGCGTTCATACTAGAACTGTTTCTTATAGTGCATTGATACCCTTGTTTAGTCGTACGTGGCATTGGCATATTATCTATATAATTTTGAAAAATGGGAATATCTGACATATGACCTAAACTTGATTGATCGTATGGTAATTTGAAAGCCAATGACAGTAATAGAAGAACTCTTTGTTTAGGTTTGGTGCATGTTCATTGTGGTGGGGATCATAACCATGTTGAATACGTCTAGCAGAAATTGATTATGTTGCAATTAGGGTGTCCCATTTTAACACGTTTCATAAATGTTTCTAACAATTTAGCACCTTTCTGTTGGAATGAGTGACAACTATGCTGATTTACTATTTCAGCATGGCGCAGTCAGAACTCCAATTGGAGACTCTAAGAAGAATTTACGGGTCTTTCTGCGAATTTACCGGGTGCGGCTTGGTTGAGAATTTCCTCCTTCACAAGCCCAGATTTGTTTCGGTAAAAATATCCCTTTAAGGGTGTGAAAGGAGCTTTGTACGGAACCAGGCGCATGAGGACAACGCATGACTCGTGGAGTTGAAAGCTGTACAATACTGCATAGGCTTGATGGTCAGGTGGGACCACACCTGACTCAACTGGACGCACGGACCAGTGTGATGGCGTCAAGTGGGGACCACCCTGCACCGACAATCCGGAGGCACGACTCAGCGTGTCTCTCTCATCGCCACGTGGACAACCTACGTGGAGAGCTCTGGTGCAAGCTTCACAGTAACGGTAATCTACGGACCACATCTGATAATGTGGTAGCATCAACGGAGCAGCACCAAAGCCTCCGTCACAAGTTGCTTACGGAGAAGGTGCACCGTGCAACCTGGTGAAGCTTCCTTGGATAGGAAGCTTCCCTTTGGCTTAGGTTTAAGCCAGCGGACAATCAAGGTGGAGAGGAAGCTTCCACGGAGAGGAAGCTTCCGTACGGAGGAAGTTTCTTGAAGCCATAATTCCAGACATCAACGGTTCACGTTCATCTCAAAGGACCGTTGATCTGCAACCATTATGGCTACGGTGATCAACGTCTCTTACTGATCCACGAGAAGCCACAGGATCTGAGGATCACAGACATGGTGATGGCTTGTACCTACAAAGCCACGTGGTCAGTTGTGGTGCAAGAACCACGGTTACGGTGAAACTTCATCGTGCACCAAAGGAAGCTTCTCCGACCACCACCAAGGCAGTCAACTTGCCAGGGCCGCAAGTATAAAAGGCGGTGGCCTTGGCACACTCAACTATCTTTAGTGGCTGATCTCCAGTGGATCATCTTCAGATTCTAACGCCAGTCAATCTCTCCACCCTCCAAGGTCCCTGTAAGCCTGGCTCTTCCTGCCAGCCTGGGTGGAGGTCACTACTGAAGATCCCTCTAAGGCGCCTGTAAGCCTGGCTCTGCCTGCCAGCCTGGGTGAAGGTTCATGCTGGAGTTTTCCCTGGACACCCTTGTAAGCATGGCAGAGCTCTGCCAGCCTGGGAAGGAGGAAGCCCTGACTACCTTGAGGCCAGTCCACCTGGAAGACGGTGCTGGACCAAGACCCCTTGCATCGATGGCATTAACGGTCTAGCAAGGCGTTGCCACTTGCGTGGGCCAGGAGCAGTGGTGGAGGTCATGTGTAGCCATTCTTAGGCTCTACTTTTCATGTACCGTACTTGTACTTTGGAATCAATCAAGATTTCTTCCGTTGTCACATTCAGTTTCCAAAGTTCATCTGCTGATCTGTCTGCTAGCGTTTTACATGAGAAAAGATCATGTACAAGCAAGGAACCTAGTCCTTGCTACACACCTGCAAATCCCAACACTTTCTAGGGTAAAACCAGAGTTACCTCCCTTACATTGGTGCCAGGAAAAGATTTTTGTTCCATGTTCCCTGTTTGTTCCCCTTCTTTAGTTTGATGATGTACATGTAGACCTCATGTTATAACAAAAAAGTCATTTATTATCTTTGCTTCTCTCTTGAGGAAAGAAATGCCTTTTTTTGAGTAAAAAAATCATGCTTTCCTTTGTTTACAATGGTATGGATTTAGCATATGATGGTTAAATTCGTTTTTTCATGGAATATTGTGCCTAAAAATGCAACTAAAGAGACTTGCTTTATTCTTTTAGTTGTTAAACTTATTCTTCTTGTCCATATTTTCATGTTTGTAGTTTCATAGCGTCATGGAGGTGATCTAGAGGCAATTTTCTAGCTTAAATTTCATTAAGAAGCAAATATCCCGTTTTGAGCTAGAGGGGCACAAAAAGCCCATCTTTCAATGTTGCCTTTTCCTACAAGTGCTGTATTTTGGAAGGGTAGTTAATAATGTTCATATTTTTTTATTAATGTAAGCCCTCATCTCTTCTACCAATTGCCAAATTCCTTAAATCTTATACCAAGTTCAACTAAGCTAGGCTTGCACCATGCAAAAGGAAACTTACTTTGCTGTAGTTATCGGTCTTGTGTCCCCGCATTGTGATGGACAATTCTACTCTTCATTGAGGGGCTCAAAACAAGATACTCTAGAATAGGAGTTTTTTCTATAATATTAATGAAAAATACATATTGCTTATGAAAGAGATTAGTGTAGACAAGCTTCACTATTTGACTTATATCATCTTTTTGTAGGTGACAATTGTACAACATTTCTTAATTTTATTATTTCCATGCAACAAAAAGGCTACTTCTTGGCCTGCATTCATTCTTCTTCATTTAAGGCTTTGAATTATTTTTCGAATGTAGACGTGCACTTGCTTATGTTATATTTTAATTCTTATTTAGTTATGTTATATTTGAATTCCTGCAATCGTGATTGTTGAATAACAGTTTAGTCATTTCATGATGAAGCATCAGACCTTAAGCTATAGTTTTCCATAATAAAGTTTGGCCATGGTTTGATCAAACGTGCGTGTTCCTCTCCATTGTAACTGCCTCAAAAGGGGTGGTCAATGGTGTTGTTTGTGTTCTTCACGAAAATAATGTGCTTATCATCTCTTTATTACCAAATAATGGAACTATATGTAGTTGTGGTACATGTATACAAGTGGTCAAATTAACACATTTAGCGTGAGAAACTATTTCTTCCATGTACTTTTGAGAACGTTGGAAAGATACATCATATGTTATAACATTTTCTCTTTATATCCTTCATATTTCTTCTTTTATAGAATAAAATCAAGCATTGAAACCATTTTCAAATGCACTTTCCCTTTTTGTACCCTCCATATTGTATTTACATGATGTTTATAATCACCTTCAAATTTTCAACATCTTGAACTCTTCTTTTAGCAATATAGTAATTTCATAGTTTTTAATCTGAAATGGTGAGAAGCTGATATTGGGGTCTGAACCAATATTTTTTCCTGCCTATTTATGCAAGAATCATGTATTGTTTCACTTATTTATAATTTGGAGTGTACACCCTTCCACAATTCATGCCTAAGTGATAAAAAATGGATCAATTGTTTTTTTTCATGGATAGCTAAAAGATTGAAGTTGCATAACGTATTTATTTTCAACAAGGTGGTCTTATTGCTCTTTCAATGTCATCTTATAGTCAATATCCTTGTTGAGTTGTCCTTAACATAGGGAATAGTTTTTGCATTTTTGTACTTTCAATTGAGTTATACAAATTTTTGTAGATTTTGCTAAAATTTGGATACATAAATTGGTATTCCATGATAAGATTCATTTTGAGCTTAATTTATTCCTTAAAAAAATAAATCTTGAAAATGTTTGTGCGTCAACACGTCCAAGAGATGAGAATTGAAAATCACTTTGCTTAAATTCCAGGTTTATACATGCTATTATGGATTTCATGCTGGCAATGTTTCTTGAATTCATTGTGTTGATTTTAGTGTTGGTATGTGTGGAGGACACAATAGGATTTCATATGATTTTTATGCCCTTTTTAAGGCAATTATGATTATGATTTGTCAAATTCTTGTGAAAAATGGTTGAACTACATCCTTCACTTCTCTTGCTACACTCAGATTTGTTTCTCACACTGACATGTTTTCAACTTTCAATATCATTACCATAATCTAAGACAAATTTCATACGTCCATTTGTGTTTTCTTTTAAGTGTAGTTTTAATGATCTACAACCTTGTAATTCTATGTTAAAGGAATAAAGGACAATGTCATCATAGAAAGATGGAGAGAGCCAAATTTGTCTATGTCTTCCTGATTTTATGAAGATTAAAGGCTCTAAACAGTTGTTGGTGCTTGAAGATGTTAGTTACATCTGTTGAAATTCTTCACGCCCACAGCAGAGGCTGAGTAAGCATTGCTGACGTGATAGTACCCTTATGTGCTTAGCTAGACATGTACATGCTATAAAAATCAAAGTGTGGAAGCTTGTTTTTGTGAGATTTTGATTGTATTATGAAAATACAAAAGTACATGCAGAGTAGAATTATGTACTAGTTTCACAACATCATATGTAGAGCACAAAGTTGTGACTGTGTTCTTGACCCAAGCTGGGTGCAATGTCTTACGAGGGGTCTAGCCCTAGACAAGAGCCTTGGCGTGTCTTGCAGGTAGACATTCCTTCAGGAAGTCAGGGCCCCTCCTAGCCAAGCTTGCAGTGTTGCCAGGCTCCCTAGGTCCACAGAGGAGAACACTAGCAGGATCTAGAACTAGGTACAAAGTCAGAAAGTTGACTTTGCTGGCAGTAGGTGACACTCAGATGCTCCAGGATGCTGAAGTCAACTATAAAGGCTACCAGCCCCTCCTTTTACACTACTACTCTGAGTTGAGACGACTCCCCTTTGCTTCATTGTAGGTAGTAGTCTTCACCTGTACCATCTGCTGATGTAGTAAAGCATCGTCTAGCATTGGAAGATGCGTTGATGATGTAGTAATTCATCGATGAGACCGTGTGCCGGCTCTGACGATCTTGGTGCTGCTTGTACAATGCCATGTGTACACCTCATAGGGTTTCATCCTCCAACCTGCCTCGTCTGGGGTAGTTGTTGACTTGTCCAATGTAGGTGATAAAATCGAGGCAGTCATTCTTCTCTTGGACTTCCCAACGTAGATAGCTACACCTTCAAGTGTGAACACAACACTTGGGATACTAAATCAGTAGTCAACTGGCCTGTTCAATGGAAAATTCTCAATAATAACTTTCCCAACAAGTCAAAGATAAATCTGTAACTGCTTGTAACAACCTTTCAATAAGGAAACGATTGCCCCCAGTTGTATCACAAATCTAGCATAGTTATCGCTTAACTCCAACAACATCTAGGCGTAGGTAACCATACTTTAGAGTTTAATAAGAAACAGTTTTTACGAGGAATATACTTATAGATTGTTATTATAGCAAGAATTCTATTATATGATGTTCCTTTTCATTAGGCTACACCAAAAACAAGACAAAGGCTTTAATTTAAGTATAAATCAATGATGTTTGTTACAGTTTAACTAAAAAAAGTGTTTAAATGAGCACAACATAGTGAAAAACTATGTTGAAGGTTTCATGCCTAGATAATGTTATTATCTTATAACTACAAAAATATTGAGTAAGGATTGTGCACTTAATTTCGTTTTGAGAAACACCAAGGCAACAATTCTACGAACTCAAGAGTTTGTCGTGAAATTCTTCCTCTTTGCCAAAGTGGCTGACTATTTTAAGGCGTTATAGGGATTTTAGATAGGAACACATCTATATCCGTGGTCTCAAGTCCTTTCATGCATTGATGGATGGACCATATGCAAAATCAAGATGTAAGGATTCATTTTATGTGAGGGTATTATGACTCAAATTCTTCTACAAACTGCTACTAGTGATTTAAACGCTTTTGAGTATGGTAGAAGATTTTATATGACGAGGAATGCTCCTCTAGGTATATCCCCTTAACATCTTGTGCTTATATGTCATTCATGAATATTCTATAGATAATTGATCAATGATTCTTCCATCTCATGAAAAATATTTCATTCCTTCTTTTGGTGTATGTTGTGATGCACTCTTGTTTCATGCATGGATGCACTTATGCGAGTAAGTCCCCATTACACACCTTGCATGAGATCACTCACTACTGTTGAAAAGGATTGGGGAATGGAAGACGTTAGATCAAGAAGTGAAACTCTGGGAACATACAGGCGTACATATGCATGTGTTGGGGCAATGTGTATGAGCGCGCTTTCCTAGTTAGATTGGCGCGCATCGCCTAACGGCTTCAAGCCTTCTGACCCAACGGCTTATGGCCGTTGGCCACTGCCAGCTCTAAATTGAGGAAAATCTGGCCCGGGGCAATCTCATGACATGGTACGCCTAAACGGGACACTACACATCACTTACTAGTTTAACATGACAGTGTAAGTATGGATGCTGAGTGACCGCATGTATCAGAGGTCAACACAACCCATCACGATACAGCCAACAAAGTACACATCTAACTAGTTTAACATGACTATGTTAGCCACGCTTCTCAGTCCGGGTAGATGACCACAACCCAAAGAATGGGGTCTAAGAGGATGGGCCACTAGAAACGGTTGGGGCAGTTGCAATTGTTTGGGCTGGTGTGGATCCTGACAAGGGGGCAGACATGACGAGGAGCAATGTCTATCCTATGCCAGTGGCGAGTAAGGACGGTTGGGGCTGGTCTAGAGAGGTGATGTTCAAGCCGTAGCGCATAGCAGCGCGAAGTGCACGGCACCAACAGTGTGACGCAACCAACACATAGGACGGAGAAGCATGAGAATGGCAGCCAACATCTTGACAGTTTCCTGCAAGCCGTACACAAGGATGTACGGAGCAGGAGGTAAACCAGGCCACGTGCCATGTGCGTGTGCACATGGCACGTGGCAAACCAGGGGGAGGAGTGGGATGGGGAGAAAGAAGAGGAGGGGGAGGAGAGGGAGGAGGAGGAGGAGGAGGAGGAAGTTGAGGAAGGGAAGGAGGAGGAGGAGAGTGCAGCTGGGATGGAGATGCTGATGAAGGGAACGATGACATTGACGATGAATGCCACAATGTCGAGGGCGATGGAGATGACACCGGTGACGGCAATGAGGACATGGACGGTGACTGTGACAACGAGGATGACGACGATGACAACGATAGTGATAGAAACTGTGACTCCGCATGGGACTGCGATGAAAGTACCGAAGACAAAGACGATGAGAGTGAATCTAACTGCGACCTTGATGGCAACGAGGACGGTGACTGTGACAATGATGTCATGTTTATGTGTGGATGCATCTGGGACAGCGACAATGACGGCAATGGTAGCATAGCCGGAAACAGCACGAACGATGGTGGCGGTAATGGTGTCGCTGAGATGGACACCAACGGTGGTGGCAAATGCGATGGAGGATAAGGAGGAGGAGGAGGTGGTGGTGTACGAGGAGGAGGGGGTGGAGATAGGGAAAGGGGAGGACGAGGAGGGGGAGGAGGGAGAGGAGAGGGAGGATGAGGAGGGGTCATAGGAGGAGGAGGGGTAGGAGGAGGAGGCGGGGGAGGAGGAGGAGGAGGAGGAGGTGGAGGAGGAGGAGGCGGAGGAGGAGGAGGAGGTGGAGGAGGAGGAGGCGGAGGAGGAGGAGGAGGTGGAGGAGGAGGAGGCGGAGGAGGAGGAGGAGGTGGAGGAGGAGGAGGCGGAGGAGGAGGAGGAGGTGGAGGAGGAGGAGGCGGAGGAGGAGGAGGAGGTGGAGGAGGAGGAGGCGGAGGAGGAGGAGGAGGTGGAGGAGGAGGAGGCGGAGGAGGAGGAGGAGGTGGAGGAGGAGGAGGCGGAGGAGGAGGAGGAGGCAGAGGAGGAGGAGGAGGAGGTGGAGGAGGAGGAGGAGGAGGAGGGGGATGACAATGAGGTGCAACACCAGAATGCGGAGGAGGTGGCAGTTGGATAGGAGAGGATGTATGGGTAGAGGTGAGACGAAGGGAAAGGGCGTGAGAGAGGAACGGACTAGTCGCATGGAGGACACAAACAGACTGGGAAATGGCAAGGTAGGCGTCTGTGGACAAGGCAACGCTGGCAGTTGCATGAGCGTCAAGCAACGCATCACACCACTTATACAGGCATACTGCAGGTTTGCTCGGGATTAGGGAGGGATGGGCAGGAAGAGGACGAGGAGGGGAAGCACGGTGTGGAGGCACAAGGGGAGAAAGAAAGGGTGAGGGGGAGAGAGGTGTGACAGCAAGTGGGACGATATGGTAGACACGAGAAGAGGAAGTGGAAGAAATGTGTTTGGAAACACGACGACCCATCAGTATGTGCCCGAGAGGGAGGGAGAGACACACAGAGAGAGAGAGAGATAGAGAGAGAGAGAGAGAGAGAGAGAGGGAGAGAGAGAGAGCAGACAGGGAGAGAGAGAGGGAGAGAGAGAGAGCAGACAGGGAGAGAGAGAGGGATAGAGAAAGAGGGGGGGTGGCAGGGAGAAAAGGGAGGTGAGGGAGGGAGGGATGGAGGGAGACCTGGGGGGAGGGAGTGAAGGAGGGAGGGAGGGAGGGAGGGAGCAAGAGAGGGAGGGGGGGAGGGTAGGAGGGACGGACGGATGGGTGGAAGGGAGAAAGTGAGGAGGGATGGGCAGGAAGACAAGGGGAGGAGGCACGGACTAATGGATCAGTACACGAACGGATGGGAGGGAGGGACAGACGGCGGGAAAAGAGGGGGACAGGGAGAGGGGGGATGGAGAGAGAGAGAGAGAGAATGAGAGAGAGAGAGTGAGTGAGAGAGAGAGAGGATAAGAGAGAGAGCAAGAGAGAGAGAGAGAGAGATAGAGAGAGAGAGCGAGAGAGAGAGAGAGAGAGAGAGAGAATGACAGGACAAGTTAGGACAGGACAGGACTGGACTGGACATGACAGAACAGGAGAGGAAAGGCCAGGGCAGGGCAGGGCAGGACAGGATAGGAAAGGACAAGACAGGATGGGAGAGGAGAGGACAGGACAGGACAGGACAGGACAGGACAGGACAGGACAGGAAATGGCAGAACATGACAGGGCAGGACAGGACAGGACAGGACAGGCCAGGCCAGGACAGGACAGGACAGGACAAGACAGGACAGGACAGGACAGGATAGGATAGGACAGGACAAAAGGGGACAGGAGACATTAGCGCAGGACAGCACAGGGCAGTACAGCATAGGATAGGACAGGGAAGGACAGGATAGGTCAGGACAGAACAGGAAAGGGCAAGACAGGACAGGAAAGGACTGTACAAGGCAGGTGAGAAAAACAACCGGATAGGATGAAGAGGAGAGAAAAGGAGAGCTATGGTGGCAAAGAATGCAAGTACGAGTGCAGCGACAGCAGCGACAGTGATTGATGAAGAGAGAGAGGGAGAGAGAGGGAGAGAGAGAGAGAGAGAGAGAGAGAGAGAGAGATAGCTAAATAGAGAGAGAGGGAGCGATAGACAAAGAGAGAGAGATAGAGAGAGAAAGAGAGAGAGAGAGAGAGAGAGAGAGAGAGGGAGACAGAGAGAAGGGGGGAGGTGGGGACAATGCGG
>SZWC01001419.1:19755-27698 GCA_023375785.1 Penium margaritaceum | reverse complement strand
GGGGAGGGGAGGGGACAGGAGCGAGGGAGGGGGAGGGAGGATGAAGGGAGCGAAGGAGGGGGAGCGGGCGGGAGAGGGGGTGGATGCGGGAGCGGACGGGAAAGGGGGGAGGGGGGTCGCACCGCACGCGACGAAGGGGGGAAGCGGACGCGTGCCAGGCCGCGCCAACATGCGCGCCACGGGGGAAACGCCTGAAACACGCGCCAGGAACACCAAAAACGCAGGAAACGCCGGAAACGACGGAAAATGCCGAAAACGCCGGAAACGCCGGAATCAGGGAGGGGGTGGCCTCCAACGGATGCACCACGCTCCAGGAGGTGGAGAAGCGAACGCCGACGGAGGCACCGCGGGCCGAGTGGGCAGTGGGAGCCAAGGACAGAGCTTGAAGTGCCGATGACAAGTGGTGCAAAGCGCCAGGTACACGGGACAGAGAAGCGGAAGCGGAAGTGGAAGTGGAACCAAGCAGGCCTGGACCACGAACTAGCTTGATGCCATGTTGAAAAGGATTGTGGAATGGAAGACGTTAGATCAAGAAGTGAAACTTTGGGAACATACAGGCGTACATATGCATGTGTTGGGGCAATGGGTATGAGCGCGCTTTCCTAGTTAGATTGGCGCGCATTGCCTAACGGCTTCAAGCCTTCTGACCCAACGGCTTATGGCCGTTGACCACTGCCAGCTCTAAATTGGGGCAAATCTTGCCCGGGCCAATCTCATGACATGGTACTCCTAAACGGGACACTACACATCACTTACTAGTTTAACAACTACTGATGACGAGGATGCGTATCAAAGGAATTCTAAATTCCCTTCAATTGAAGTCCAGAATATTTGGAGCTCATCCTTCACGCTAAGATTAATCCACAGAGTTGACACTTGCTCTTGTGATGGTTGAATTTGGGACAAAAAAACCTTCTTTCACATGCTACAAAACATAAAATTGTGATGCGTGGTCCATTGTCTCTTGAAAATATTTTGGTTAATGGACCTAGAAAGTTTGAAGTCTCTCCGTTTCCTTATTTTGGGTTTCCTTCAGAAGAAATAATAAGAAATGCAATCCTCATGAGACTAACAAAAGATGATTTTGACTGATTTTAAGAGTAAAACAACAGTTTGTTAAACAAATAGAGTTAATCAAAATTCAAGACCTGATAAAAACATATATTATGTGAAATGAGGTATGATGAACAAAATTTCTAGAAATGAAGAGTCAAACAACAATGAATTATAAACCATGCATGTTTTTTCTAGACTAAAATACGTTCTTAGAATAAATGAACCAGTTCCATGGTTAACAAACTTTAAGAACATATTCTGAAATAGTGATAGACGTGTAAATAAAAAATTAATGTCATAAATTTAGTTGAATGAATTAGCAAGGATTTATGTATTATTAGTTTTTTCAATGTAGTAGATTGTGTTAAAAATGATTATTCATTACCATAAAAGAAACCCCATTTATATTTGAGTTCAAGGAAATATAGAAGTAGTACGTGAAAACTTTTTAATTTTTTAAATAAACCATTTATAATAGAATACCAAAAATGTTTTCACTAACATATGTAGAAATGTTTTAAAATTCGAACATGGATTTACATCATGGTATACATTGAATGACATGGTTGTGAACATTTCTTAGAAATAAGGTATTTTTGGGCTTGAATGTGTTGTAAATTACATAATAAGAAATGTCTTTGTATTTTTACATTTTCTGAAAGACTTCTCTTGAACTGTTTTGAAGAATCTTCCAAACGTTACATGAATTTTTGAAGTATTATTTTTGAATGATATATTATGGGAGACGTTATTTCACAACATTCAATCAAATTCACTTGCTTAAGTTTCATGTTAAAGGCATGAGCATATTAAAGGCGTGTGATTTGTTTCATTTGTATTATTCCCGTAATAGTGCCATTCAAAATCAGCTTTCCATGAGTCTTTTAAAATTTCTAACTGCTTTTCTGGATGAAATATGCTGTATTCGACTTTATGCTTTCTATCCACCCACGAAGTTTGGCTAAATGTATTGATCTTTTAGAAATTGAATGATGACAAATGATTGGAATGTTCAATTTCAAGTATCATAAGGAAAAGGTATGGAAGGAACCATGAATTTCTTCAAAGAAAAAGGTGAAAGTTTTTCCTATTGCGAGGAAGTTCAAATCAAAATCGAAAGATAATTTAAATTATTTCAAAAGCAGATATCTAATCAATATAGGAAAACAATGTTGAAACTTGCATTTCTAGGTGGTGCAAAATTTTGTAAAATAAAGGGGTAGTTATGAGTTAACCTTCCAAACTTGGGAAATCCAATACATGTTAATATGCTGATCAATGCAAGATGATTAATAAAAATTCAACATCACTAGTATGTGAGGTGATTAGATAAATCAGAATAAAGTAATTTGAAAATATGAGAAACATATACAAAGTATACATTGGAAGAAATTATACAAAAAAATGAATCAAAACAATGAACATTTACAAATTGAGTAACTCTGAAGTAATGGAAACTAAGTATGATGCAAAACATCTTTTTGAACCTTTTTTACGAACCACACATAAAGGATTGTTTACATATGTGTTGCATATTAATTTGATTTTCCTTGACTACAATACTAGTGAAAATGTGTTCCAAAGATCAAATAATCCAAAGTATCAATGATGCTTAAATGTAGTCCACATCAAATAATACGTAATGTATTGAGGTTACTTCAATCAGCACGCATAAAACTCTAGCCTAGATGAGAATGCGTCTATTATTATCATTAAGACAATTAAAAGTGTTTTATATGAAAATCCATAAGTTTCTCCACTGTTACATAATTAAAATAGACAAGGTTTCATTTATTTTTTGAAATGTGAATTCATCATGTGTAAATTTTATATATTATCAATGAAGCTCCGAAGTTATGAGAAAATCAAGCTTTTTATTCTTGATAGTCTTCACACTCTATTAGAGAACGTTATTCCATATTTCAGTCCTTTTTCTTTCTCTCTTTGTTTGTCTTTATCTATCTTTATCTCTATCTCTCTCCCTCCCTCTCTCTCTCTCTCTCTCTCTCTCTCTCTTTCTCTCTCTATCTCTCTCTCTTTGTCTATCGCTCCCTCTCTCTCTATTTAGCTATCTCTCTCTCTCTCTCTCTCTCTCTCTCTCTCTTCTCTCTCTCTCTCTCTCTTTCTCTTTGTCTATTGCTCCCTCTCTCTATTTAGCTATCTCTCTCTCTCTCTCTCTATCTATCTATCTCAATATCCTTCTATTTATTTGTCTCCCAAATTGCTCTATTACTCTCTCTCTCTCTTTCTCTCTCTCTCTCTCTCTCTATCTGTGTGTGTGTGTGTGTGTGTTTGTGTGCACGTTTGGGTGTGTGTGTGTTTGTGTGTGTGTTTGTGTTTGTTTGTTTGTTCCCATGTTTTTATGTGAATCTCTGTTCTTTCGTATATCCTATTTTCTATGTTTACCTCTCCATCTCTATTGATCTTTATCCTTCATTGTTGTTGGTATAAATAGCTTATTTATGAAAAAACTTCCTTGTAGATGCTACATACAACTATATTTTATGTTGTACTGTCTCCTTCACATGTAAAAAATATGATTAAATTAATGTTTTGATATTATTCCTGCATAATATACCTTAAATAGTCATAAAACGAAACTATGGCAATCATCCACCCATCTCATGTAGAAATCCTCGGAAAAATAACAAGATTTTTGTATGCATTTTTTTAAATCGATTTTCGTTTTCGAATTATAATATCTAATAGGTTGTTCAGATAATTGGATTTATTTACTTTTCCCTTGATTTCTTATGTATTTAGATAATTATGGCTTTTTAAAATTATCTATGGATAACTCATCGTTCAACATATTGTATTTTGCCTCTTGTGTCTTTGTACTTAATTGTGTTTTAAATGAATAATATAAAGGAGATATGATTTGAGAGATATTAAAATTTAATTGAATTTTGTGTGAAATTAAATATGAATTTCCGCATTTTGTGATAAATGTAACATTTAATATCCCAATATGGTAGAGAAATAGTAATCATAAGTTTATTTTAATTTTAGAATAATTTCGTATGTGTGAAATGTAACTCAAAATTTTCAAATTAGTTGCAAAATTGTTTTTGTATTCTGAATAGTGTTTTATGATATATTGAAATTTTAAATACATTTTTTGACAACTTGGAAGTGTTTTTAGGAAGCTTTTACAAAGAAGTATTTCATCCTTATGTTCAATTTTTAGGACTGTTTTATGCTTATATTTGTTTCCATATTTTGCACTTGGGTTGACTCATGTTTGAGGAGGAAAGATTGAATTCCATAGATTTTGGATGAAATATACCGGTCATGCAATGCTTTTTATTAGATGGAAACGGTGTTTTAGTAAAGGATGATATTGGTATGGTCCTTGGCCTTGTAATTGTTCATATTAAATTTCATTGTTTTCTTTCATTATCACTCAAAAAAATTCTAAATTTTGTTTCCGATGCTGAAAGGTCTGAAATCTTATTCTTTCTTGCTTCATTTCCTGATGGATAATTTTGGGAAAGAATCTGTAACTTACCATGACGAATATCGTATCAAATGTACAAAAAAGTAACATTTTTTGGATTCCTCAAAAGAAACAAGTCTATCACATGTTTCATGACAAATGCATCCAAAAGATATCTTTTATTTGTTCAATATTTCTCTGATTGAGTAATATATCTCTCGTAAATAAATTCTTTCCAATAGTTTGCATTTCATTTCTGTACTTCTCTTGTTTGAGGACTCGGTAGACATGTTCACAAGCACTTGACATCCATTTTTCGAATGGTCTTCCACCATAAACACATTCATTCCGAGACAAGCATTATGTCCATAATGCTTTTGGAATTGTTTTGCAATTTATTTTATCCTTGAATTGGCCGTTCTTACGTTTGTTTCATACGATGCTAGGATGGCTGTTATCAAATGATCAATCAATCAGGCAGTTTTAGTACGTTTTGTCGATTGTGAGTCCTGGTTCCTGTTGTAATTGTTGATGTTTAGGCTTGAACACGCCAAGTAGGGGTAAGGTTCTGCTTAGTGCTGGAGGTAGTATCAATGCCTAATATTTCTCAGGAGGATGAGGAGTTTTCTTAGTGCTTGTTTGTTTGCTAACCAGCAGTCTGAAGAATTTCAGCCTGTTTTTGCTGAATGTGAAGCTGACACTGTTTCTTCCCAATCTTGGTGATGGGCTGATAACGTCTAGACTCAATCTAGATCCTGTCAATTCTGCTTTTCGTTAGTGCTAGCTGGTAGATGCTGTGTGTGAGAGCCTCAAGGCAGTTATAGGATTCGAACCCAGCTTGGTGACTAGCCATTCATCAACAGCAGCTCCGGCTCTTGACATCAACCGGCCATCGTTTACTTCACGGCCATCGCAACACTCTTATCTTCAGATGGCCAGGACGGCCAACATGGCAACATTGAACCATTGGGCACCGATGTTGGCCATTGGGCACCGAACGGGCGTTCGGTGCCCAGTGCCCAATGTTGGGCATTGGGCACCGAACATGGCCAAGATTCATCGTGAATCTTGGCCATTGGGCACCGAACGCCCGTCAGTCGGCAGTCCAGCGAACGAAAGCATCAACGTCCTCGAGCGGCCAGCTGTGGTAGACCTGAGCCGGGCGCCGCGAGAATCGTTCCGCGCGCGGATCTAGGCGCGGGCGAAGGTTTGAGTGAGGATGACCCGTGGGGAGAACACGGACTACCAACGATACTTCGCATGAGAAGAAAATCCTTTCAAAATTGCCGCATCTCTACTCGGCCACACTTACACAACAATGTTCTGTGGAGCCACTGGAAACCCAGGAGGTGGCTTGCATTGCATGTTCTGGCATTCCCTCATGCAAGAGACAGCTGCTACTACTATGTCCTCAAACGACGTTCGTGAGACGGCAGCTTGTCTCGCCGAATGACCAGTGCACACCCTTTCAGATCGTCGTCTCTGCCATGACCTGTAAATCTCGATGCCATTTTGCGGCAATGGTTGCCGGCTATGATCTCAACGCGTGACAATGTACTTCAGTGTCGATGTACCAGTTCCACCAAGCCTCCGTGCCGAGAAGATTAACCACAACTAACCGAATGGGTTGTTAAATCGGGTGCGATCTTGTGCCCGGCAGCTGGCGCAGCCCTGATCAGACATACCTGCGTTCAATCGAACCAGGCCAGGCCATGAAGCGCCGAGGTGACTGGCCTAGCAAGCCGCAGGAGGAGCAGAAAAGGCTATGGCCTAGACCGGCTGCTGCCCTGTCGGTGATAGGGCAGCAGGCTCCTCCTCATTGTCACCAACACTTAAAGCACAGACAACTGTGCAAGCACGGCCCACAGCTAGAGCAACAGCAGCAACAACAGTGGCAGCAGCATGAGCAGCAGCAGCAGCAGCAGCAGCAGCATCACATTCTGCAGCAGCAGCACATTCTGCAGAAGCAGCAACTACAAGGGGCTTTTCTACCAAGGGATCTCCCTCTTGGCTACAAATTCAACCCCTCGGGCCAGGAGCTGCTGGAGTACTGGCTCAGGAAGAGACTGGATGGAAGTCTCCAGCAGCCGTCCGACATCCCCGACATTTGTCTGCTGCACCACCACCCTGCCGGCCTACCCTGCAAACCCGTCCTTCCTGACAGTGACTTGTTCTTTTTCTCTCAGGTTCGCCTCTTCAACAATCCCTCCCACCCAGCTAGCGCGAGCCATGCTATCGTCGTCGCATGTCCTTTGAGTTTGTCTTGGGTGAAACTCACAAAGGACGCGATTTCCTATTCCTCTTAGGTTGTGCATTGTAAACCACACATGACATCATCACCAATCTCTCTCTTCTTTGCCACTCTTCGGAATGGCCTCCATCCAGGCAGTTTGGACCCGGTGTCCTAAAGACCTTAGGAGAGTTTGGGGATCTGGCGGGGTTTTGGGGGAGGGGGAGAGGGGGAAGGAGAGGAGAGAGAGGGGGAAGGGGGGCGGGTAGAGAGAAGAAGAGAGAGAGAGAGAGAGAGAGAGAGAGAGAGAGAGAGAGAGAGAGAGAGAGAGAGAGAGAGAGAGAGAGAGAGAGAGAGAGAGAGAGAGAGAGAGAGAGAGAGAGAGAGAGAGAGAGAGAGAGAGAGAGAGAGAGAGAGAGAGAGAGAGAGAGAGAGAGAGAGAGAGAGAGAGAGAGAGAGAGAGAGAGAGAGAGAGAGAGAGAGAGAGAGAGAGAGAGAGAGAGAGAGAGAGAGAGAGAGAGAGAGAGAGAGAGAGAGAGAGAGAGAGAGAGAGAGAGAGAGAGAGAGAGAGAGAGAGAGAGAGAGAGAGAGAGAGAGAGAGAGAGAGAGAGAGAGAGAGAGAGAGAGAGAGAGAGAGAGAGAGAGAGAGAGAGAGAGAGAGAGAGAGAGAGAGAGAGAGAGAGAGAGAGAGAGAGAGAGAGAGAGAGAGAGAGAGAGAGAGAGAGAGAGAGAGAGAGAGAGAGAGAGAGAGAGAGAGAGAGAGAGAGAGAGAGAGAGAGAGAGAGAGAGAGAGAGAGAGAGAGAGAGAGAGAGAGAGAGAGAGAGAGAGAGAGAGAGAGAGAGAGAGAGAGAGAGAGAGAGAGAGAGAGAGAGAGAGAGAGAGAGAGAGAGAGAGAGAGAGAGAGAGAGAGAGAGAGAGAGAGAGAGAGAGAGAGAGAGAGAGAGAGAGAGAGAGAGAGAGAGAGAGAGAGAGAGAGAGAGAGAGAGAGAGAGAGAGAGAGAGAGAGAGAGAGAGAGAGAGAGAGAGAGAGAGAGAGAGAGAGAGAGAGAGAGAGAGAGAGAGAGAGAGAGAGAGAGAGAGAGAGAGAGAGAGAGAGAGAGAGAGAGAGAGAGAGAGAGAGAGAGAGAGAGAGAGAGAGAGAGAGAGAGAGAGAGAGAGAGAGAGAGAGAGAGAGAGAGAGAGAGAGAGAGAGAGAGAGAGAGAGAGAGAGAGAGAGA
>SZWC01001418.1:259717-274717 GCA_023375785.1 Penium margaritaceum | reverse complement strand
CAAGAGACAGATTTGACCGGACAGATTTGAGAGAACCTACTTCTCTTGTCCATCTGAAGAAATGTAGCGCAGGTGGCGGCGACGATGCTGTGCCGCCTCCAGCGGTTGTGCGGGGGATTTTGGTGCGAAGGATGCCCGTTGGTCTGCCGGCGCCGCCTCCGGCGCTGCTGCTGCCAGGTCCAGAGCCTCCCCCTTCGCTCACGGACATGGCAAACTGTTGCACAATTGAATGTCTCTTTCACTCTCTGTTTCAGTCACTTTCTGGCTCCACTAACGACCTGTCGCACCTTCTGCTGCTGCTGCGGCTGCTGCTGCTTCTGCTACTGCTGCTGCTGCTCCACTGCCGCCGCTGCTGCTGGTGGTGCTGCTGCTGTTGCTTCTACTGTTGCTTTACCTGCTGCTTTATTTATTCCTCCACTTTCTACCCTCTTGTTTTCGTTGCTACTGCTGCTGCCCCTGTTTTTGTTGTTGCTGCAGCAGCAATGGCAGCGGTTTGCCAACCAGCAGTGCTGCTGCTACTGCAGCTGCTGCTACTTGTTCTGCTGCTTCTTCTGCTCCCGCTGCTGCTGCTGCTGCCGCCCTCACCGCCGCCGCCGCAACGGCTGTCACCGCAGCCGCCGCCGCCGCTGCTGCTGCTCCTGCTGCTATTGCTGCTGCCCCTGCTGCTTGTGCTGCTGCTGCTGCCGCTGCCCGCTTCTGCTGCCGTTGGCCGATAGTGCTGGCAGTGCTGCTGCTGTTGCTGGTGCTTCCGCCTGTTTGTGAAACTGGGACACCAGAGGTGTAACCAGGCGCTTGTACGGAATGTTCGCGCGACTCCTCTGCAGTTCGGCTGCGGTTTCGCGATGGATGAATCTGCGGTCGCGGCCTCAGACTCGGCGCCAACATTTGTTCACGATTCGAGACTCAATTCGATTTCAACGACGAAGACACTTTGCAAGCTTGCGGCCGACTGGGTGTCGGCCGGTTCCCTGGACGCTGGGGCGCTTCCCGCATGAAAGCGAACAGCCGGACGACAGAAGCAGCTTGCGGCAGCAGAGCCACCGATTCTGGCAGGAGCGGTAGTAGACTGCGCGAATTCGAATAGCATGCAGCCGGAATCTGGCACACTCCCGAGACGCCACAATCCCACCCATCGTATGCGAGTCCCGCCCACCGTATCGCAATCGCATCTAGCTAGGTCATCGTCATCGCCTTTCAACATTCACGCTGCCTAGAAACAGCGGCCGTTGACGTTGCAAAGGATGTGCTTTCCTGCCCGCTTTGCATCCGACTTCGGTCGATCACGATCTTACCCACCTACGCTTGGATCGCACACGACTGCGCGATTCGTCGCGGCATGTGTGTCGATTTGTCGCATTCAACGTCTGGCCGCACACCTCATCGCCTCTCCGCGCACCTTTTCGACCTCTTTCTTCTCTTTTTACGCTTCGTTCATCCGTTTTTCCGCGGCAGGAAACGACGGGGCCAGCACGAAAGCGGAGGCCGCTGACGGTGTCCCCGTCACTAGCAACAGGGTTGCTCCAGTATGCTTTCCGATCCGCCTTTCTGGGGCATTGCTCGCGCTCCGCTGCATTGGGGCTAGATTTCGGTTTTTCATGTGAACGTCGCTAGTGGGCATAGCCGTCAGGCGAACCGCCTAGGTGCGACAGATACGGAAGGCGAAAGGAGATCCGTACATGAAAGGCTGCCTTCGTTTGATCTTCCTTTTTTTTCACAAAAGCCTTACAGACGACACCTGCAACAGATTATGAACATCAATCATCCAACAAGGCAATCTGGTTTTCTAAGTTCAGAAACCCAGTCATCTCCTAACGGGAGTCGCAATAGGCCATTCAAGTCCCATACGTTTACCATTTTCCTTGAAGTCAATCACAAACAGGACATATTGTGCATAAAATGTATAGCAAGAAGAGAGATTATAATCCAATTTGGACATCCTACAATTACGTCAAATGAAAACTACATTGTGAAAAAGAAGAATTCTCCCAACAAAAGATCCATTTCACAAGAGAATATCTAAAAAACTTTAAGTTTCCAGAAGATTTAATTCAATGAAAAGTGTTGGAACTTTTAAGCGCGAAAACACAAGCAGAAATAAATACAAGGCATACTAAGGGTCTTAGACAATCAAGCCAACAGGTCCCCACAATATACCATGAAGAAAGGCTGATTTGAGTTTTCACATTCTCAAGATATCAGGGCTTTTGAGAATATCGAAGCAATTTCTCCAATGATTCTATCGTCATTTGGAAATTGAACACATCATACGAAAATATTTGTATAGTCCGCAACACTCTTTTTGACAGTAGGAAAAATCCCTCAAACCTGATGAAAGCATGAACAGTGAAAGAGAATGGGTCAAGGACGTGGTAGATTTGACCTACAATGAAGAATAACATGTTTTTGCATTTAACGTGCAGTGAACAATGAATAAAAGGAAAACCATTGCCCATGTGCATATTTAAGGTCTTTCTCTATGTCATGGATGAAATCCATTTCCCCCAAACCTATCCAAAACATCTTGGTACAGTAAAATACAAGATAAAACTCAATGGGAGGAAAAGTACCAATCAATTTGTTCAACAATGTCTAATACCTTGTCGAACTACCCCAAGTTGTGCAATGCATCATATCCATACCACTTCAAGAGATGTCTTGAAAATTTTCCTTATTATCCATGTCCAAGATTGTCTTTGATTTTCAACTCAGTGCCCTCTTCTTAGGCCCTAATGAGGTTGGGTTTGGCTCGTGTGGAACATTGAATGAATATCCATGTTGTCAAGGAAATTACGCCTTGTAAAAAAGGTTGTCTACACTTATTCACTTGAAAGACTACCACTCCACGTATGTTTGAACTTTGAACAATCTTTTCTTCACAACCTGACGTTCAACAAGTAGATTTTGATGCAATGAGTAATGCATCTTTATCCCATGGTTTTTTGGCAAATTTCTACACACATTTTTCTCCATCTACACTTATAGTGTTGACACACGTAATTTTCTCCTAGATTGTGATGTCATTGCATCTTTCTTACCAAAATACTTCACCATTTTTTAACTTATTGTTCAATCAAACGTTTCCACTTAAATTAATTCCATAACATCCTTCACATTCATGCAAAATAGGTCTTTTATACTCAACAAACGTTTTGCAAACCTTTGAAAATATGCTCAAAAGGAACATGATGCATTCAAAAGGAAACATGGGAAATTTGAGCAAACCTTGTCATCACCAAATATAAGCATCTTGTGTTCGGAAAGAAAACACCATATCTTTAAATAAATCACTATTGTATAAATATCATGTTGCTCAGACATGTAATTTATCTCCTACCCACTCATTCCTTTACATGCAATAACATTCTTGTTTCTCACCACAAATTTCTTAAAGAAAAATTCCTCCATTTTCTCAAATTAATGTGTCCATTTCCACGTTGTTGTCCACCATGAGATTTGCAAATGCTCCAATTTTCTAAGATGATAGTGGTTTTAAGAGTTCAATACTTGTGGTTTCAAACCTCTTCATCTACACACAAAGGTTTAAGAATATAAGGTACGATTCTACCATAGTGTAACACAATTTATGTGATCAAAAGGAAAAATTTTATAATGACCTAGAAGTCACATTGGCAAGTGTTAGCCAGTCGAAAAATACATCCACTTACTTCAATTCTACTCCGATCCTCTAGCCACACATGATGTGGTCCATAAATGTTCAAAAAATGATGAATGATGCACTCCACATTTTTTCTTGGATTTTCATTCTTTCTTTTATTTAGGAAATTTTCTATAGATTTCTGAAATCCTAATTTATCATATACTCCCTCTATTTGTGATTATTTGAAATAATTTTATCAAGATGTACGATAATAGAAAGGTATGCACCAAGATAAAAACAGTTGTTCATAACTGGTATAGATTGTTTTGAGGCATTTATAATTCCCAAAGAATAAATAATGATCTTAATGTGTATAATTTTTACATACTATTCTCCTTAGTATCATAAAAATATTTTCCATTTATTGCATACTTTTTTCTTGTTACAAAGAATAGTATTAAACATGTTGAGACGCTCTTCTGCGCATAAAATACGGCAATAAATAAATTCATGTTGTTTTAAAACCATACATCACATGCACAGTTCCCTTCTATTAGCTTTCATTGTGACCAACAGCACAAGGGCTACATGTGGAAATGTAGAATACTGAATAGAGTCCAGATACAAAATTTTCTTTGAGTAGTTCTTCAAAATCATTGCTCTATTGTTAGCTGATATCAGAAGTTCTTTTGATCGTTATACTAGTGAATTACATAACATCTATCATACAAATGATGATGTATACTGAAAAATCCTCTATAGAGATTTTATATCCAAAACCTGCTTCCAAAGGCAAAATGAAAATGGATAAGTAGGAATTTTCTATGTCTCAAAGCTGAAAAGGTTGAAATCCATTCTACTATTTGTATTTGGATCACCTCCCTTCGTTCAGTGTATGTTATGCATGTGTTAGTTCGACAGTGTGTCTCAACAATTTCTTTCGACATTTGTGTTGTTCCTCGAGTTTTGGTTGCTCAACTTTATTATGTCTTTTTTATTCATCACCACCACATTTTGAGCAAATTCACATAAGCACAAGGTTATTACTGCCATAAATAATTAATTACACCTCAAGGCTTCTCCACCCAATTTAAGATTGATTGGTAATTTAACAGACGTGACATTTTACTATTGTTTTATTAGAAACACTCCCAACTTTCACATATCCACTCCTTTAATTTGTTTTCTGAAAGGTAAATTAAATCTATAGATCCAAAGATGTCTTTTGTAGAGTCAATCGATTAACTTTCTTTAACCAAAACATCGTGGATTATTGTCCATAAACCTTTCTTCATAACCAGATCTATTCTGTTAGAATTTCATAATCTCCTTCATAATAACTGTAGGAACCATTTTATCCTTATTGTGATTTACATCATCCTTTCTTTGTTTTTGTAATCTCAAACGTTTTGGGAACTACGTGCCAACATTAAGGTATACTCAATATCTGTTTATTTCCTCTAAGAATGGAAAAACTAACTCTTGTACGCAGAAACTATTAGCTCTTTACTTGTTAAGTAAAATATAATTATTAGACCATTTTGGAATCTTCTGATTTCTTATAGTTTATGCTATATGTTACTATGAATGCGAGCTTATTGGCTTGTACATCCTATCATTGTGTTAGTTCTTTCCCTACTTAGAAATAATATATTTGAACTGGTCAATGATCCCAAAGATGTTTTCTTTGAATGTAGATTCAAAGACATGTAATTTACTCCAATTTCCATAATGATTGTTGATTTTTTCTCTTTTTCACTTTTTCAACATGGTGAATGAATGAATCGTAATCCTTAACTTCAAAATTATTGTTCGCATTTCCAATACTTGTGTTAGGAAAGATTAGCTCCTTATATGAATATATTTGGAATGCAAGCAAAATCTAGATATAAGAAGTATGTCACGGACGTTTGAGATTTTTTTGCACATGAAATAAACCATTCAATTGCCACAAGGTATCGTAGTACTTTGCTTTAGGGTGTGACGTTTAGGAAATTATGAATAATATTTATTAGGAACTAAATTTTTATTAACGTATAGGACAATTGGGACTATAGGTGAGTCAACATTATCCATTTGGGCACTTTGTGCCAAGTTTCATAAATTTCAAGTTGAAATCTACAAGTGCAACGGTATGAGTCGAGTATATCTAATTATACGGCACATGAAATAGCGTGCCATGTGATCTAAGTTAATGAGAATTGAATAAGAAGTCTGAAATTCGGACAATGTTCATTATTTTTTTCAGCAAAGTCTAGCATTGTGGAGAAAACGTTTGAATACGATCAAAATATTTTCATTTATGCAAGATGTTTTATTAGCAAGAGGGAAAATAGTCAACCATAAAGGAACCACCTCAATAGCAAAGTGGGTGCAATAACAACTTGCTCTGTATACAAGGAAAAACATTGCCAATGAGCACACTTATTACACGTGTATAACAAGTAAATCACATATAAATCTCTTTCATTATGATCTAAGTGGAATACATAATTCCTTTGTACTGAAAACTAAGAAGGAAAGAGTGATAACGTTTAAATCTCTCAATTAGTTATCTACAAAAAAAAGTTAAAAAATCAAGATATGATAATCCAAATGAAACTACACAGTATTATTGTTTTTTGAAAATCATTGTAAATAAAACCTATTTGGTGGAATTAAAAATTTCCCTTGTTCTCTCTAGACCATGTTAACGTTACCCCTATTCTAAATATTTTGGATACATTGCCCATATCTTGCAAACATATAGTTACGTCACACTTTCTTTATGTTCTCTAGTACAAATAGATTTAAAGTCATCTTGCCCCTTGTTGATGAATAGAGGGTATAGTAACAATAAAATTCATTGTTGGACGTTGCTGAAAATCACTTTCAATACAATGATACTATACAATAATCTAGTCAAGGGTCTACCGTGTCCATGATTTGGACTAGGCCAATGTCTTCAACAATACCGTCACATTTTCCATGTTGAACGTTCATTTAAGTAAGTATCTTTGACTTGATAGTTTTATTAAGATTCCATGCACGTTTTGCATATCCAAACCCTTGTTTCCCCTCCATGTTTTGTCAAGACATGCGCAACGGCTCAAAAACATCGTTGGTGAGTCGTATTTTCATCTGAAATGTTATTGAAACACGACCTCTTGGTTCCCAATTGATCTTTGCATACACAATGGGCATGGTGGCAAGTAATTTACCCAAAACACGTATGCACAAAATCATGGAATGTAACCTAGTCCCCCCCCCACCTTCTCCACCAATTGTGCTCACATAGTCCACATCCATCCATTATGCGCGCTAGAGCTTGTACGAGTCTCAAAATCCCTTCATTGTATGTTGCATGTTACATTTTCAGGGCCTTGAAAGAGAAAACAAACCACTCCTCATTCTATCATGGTGTTGCCCAAGATCCTTCCACCGGGTGAGTATGGATTATGGGGTTTTTCTACATATTAGATTGTTGTTATCACTACCATGCCCTCATATTGGCTAGATGGTGGCTTTGATCTCACTTGGTTTGTCAAGTGAACACGTACAAATTTTTTACACCACACATAGCATTCACAAATGACTATCTTTAAGACGTGACTTTGTGCATCCTCTAACGGCTGACCCATCCATCGATGCTCATTTGTAGAGTTGCATAATGACATGTGTGAGCGTAATGAATGGGATGCACGGAAAGAGGGTACACATGAGGCATCAATGATTCCATGATCGCCCAAACCCGGTCACATGCCATACAAAGGTGGAAACGTTGTGCGAGTTTGTCCCCAATTGTATTACCCAACTTTTTCTTCACAAATCCGCACCATGTTTTTCTACCGTGGCTTGTCCAAAGTCTAGGCTAGATTACTTGCTAGGTTCTATTACCCTGAAAGTTAGTGTGAATGTGAGTAGCAAGCATTGTGCAACAAAGAAGAATAAGCATCTTGCAGAAACTGTACCTTTCCTCCACAACCATGGCATGCCCTATCTCTTAGGCGCTATACACATGAATCATTGTTCAATTCTATCTGTTACACACAGGCCTCTTTTAAAAGGATGACAAGAACCTGATGGGTGACATTTTTGCAAAGGTCTTGAGTTCCAAGCCATGGAGGAGTGCTTCAGAGCCATCAAGGACTTTGCACATTAACAACGTTCCTCTTGAAGTAAGAGCGCTCTGAACTAAGCCACATCGTGGTGTGATGTCGCAACCGCCAAAGCGAAGGATGCGAATAGGATATCCATGCATACATTAGTATCAAGTCACACAACTGATTGTTTCTTCTTATTCGAGCGGCAATAAGTGTCCAGCTACGCAAACAAAGGGAAATCCAGCATTCGATATGAAGTGGCCCTACCATGTATTTGGAAAACTATGGTGCGAGTATGAACCACCTAAACCAAGGAAATTTGTGCCATCAGCAAAGAATTGGTGCATGAAGAATGGTCTACAAGATTTTGTTTAGGGTGCAATACAAGGTATGGAAGTATATGATGGGGGAGAACGAATCCCCTAAGCCCTCTTCCCCACTTACTACCCCATGTTGAGGTTTTGTTTTTTCTTTCATTGAACTTAAACCTTTACCATCATTGCAACAAGCATTTCAACCACATCCCTGCGTGCCTACGCATTGGTAGCTGATGAGAGCGGACCCAAAACCTATAATGAAGGTCAAGAAGAAAAACAAAAAATGACGAAGATTTTGTGGCACTTGAGGCTTGTTGTAAAGCACAAGGAACGCATTTTCATGCTAAATGATACACACAAGTTCTTCTTACAGCCCATTCTTTTTACACCAATGACAACAACATCATGATGGCATACGCCATTCTTAGCCACAAAGACAACTAAGGGTAGTTTCAATTTCAACTGAAAAACACTTACTAGAGAATATGTGCAAGAAGTAGAACAATGATCAGTGACTGAGATTTAAGGCTCTAGGCCGCCATGCAAAAGTAGCTGTCATGCGCATCCCATAAGTGCTATGTCATTCACATTAAGGAGGATGTCCAAGTTAGTTGAATCAAAACCAAAGCTAACAGTGTTGAAGCAAAACCAAAGCTAACATGCTTGCCAAATGCATACTAGCACGACGAGTACCACAATTTGTGCCTTGAGTAGTTAAAGAAGAATCTTGGGGCGTACATCTTTATCTTTGGATGGGGGTTTGAGGGCAGCATCTCATTATGGAGTCGCTTCCACAGTCTATCCAGTCCTTGCTAGCATATGTCGGATAATGTAGAAAAGTCCTCGAACACAATCATAATCAAGTTAAGAAACTCCACCCATTGCATTATTTTGTGAGTCTTTAATAGTTCATCTAGAAACTATTCATAACGTTCACAACCTTTTTGACATTTTAGGCATGAGCAATAGCCTAAAGAAGAAATAGATTTCCACATTCAGCAAGCATGTGCTCAACAACTACCTCACACCGCATGACTATAAAGTGGTGCACATTGGAAACCTCATGGTGACAGTTACTAAAGGGAGAGGGGTGTTGCAAAGAACAAAATTATTACACGCTCAAGTAGAACTACGAGCAGTACCAGGAGTTTGGCATATCCTATTTCCATGCATGTGTAGTGGTGCTCAAGAACAAAGTGACCCGAGATGGCTACACATACATGGCGTCCAACTTTGCCGCATGGAAGTTTTGTTATAGTCATGACTTTCCAAGAGTTAGGTTGAAAGCCTCAAAGCATGCATTGAAAAAACCACACCATGAGGGAGAGCCTCGTAGTCTAGTGTAGCAAGCACCTAGTCATCAAACAGTCGATAATTTGCAAGGATATCGATCGTGGTGAGGCAACCTCCTACGTGCCAACCACATCATTTTTCGGTGCGACTAGAAGGACCACTTATAACTTCACTACAAAAACAAATACACTCCACCATTCTAGATGGCTATAGGTCACGCTTTAGGTACTGCACTCAACAACTTTCTCTAGCAATTAACATGAAAGATACAACAAGGCTCATCACGGTTGCGGCTGACTTGGATGGTGCAAAATGAGCACACACACTTGATTGAACTGTAGTCCTGTAAGAAACAATAGTGGAACCCTCAGTTAAGACCGAACTGCTACAGAAGAGGGGCAAGCAAGAGATGTGTAGGTTTAGAGAGGGGTAGGTAGGAGAGGGATAGGAAGGCAAGGGGAAACCAAGAGAAGGGTAGGTAGAAGAGGAGGAAGAGGACTAGTAAAAGGAGATTTGAAGAGAGGAAGACTACAAAAATAAGGTTTTTCTTGGCATGCCACCTCACGTGCTTTCAGTACTACCCAAGCGCTTAGTTTTTCTTTGCACGCCACCACACATGCTTTGAATACTACCCAACCGCTAACTTCCCCTCGTGCACCCCATCCACTTGTTGTTCATACCTCATCTCACACAAGTGGCCCCATCCTTGGTGATTTTCTTTGGCCACCTCTACCCTCCTTGCCTATTGCCATTTCTTCTAATCCCTTGCCCTCCCTCCTCTCCAATGTGTTCATAATATTGACACCCTCTAACCCCTTTTTGTTCCATGCCTACGTTCTGCCTCAACCTTTGCTCACTCCCCCGTGCCATCCCTCCTCACTTGTGTGCTCTCATCTCAGTCATGTCGCTTGGTGCCTCCATTATTCCAACATTTTGTTGATTGCCTCCCTTCATTCCTCCTCCTCCCCCCTCTACCCATCCCATGCACCCTTTGCCTTTATTCGCCAACCCTCCTCTTTCATTCCCTTCCCCTTACACTCAATCCTCCTTATTTTAGACATATCATTGATCTTCCTCCTCCCCATTTCCCAGTCTCCTCCTACACTTGCTGATTCATGGCACATATTCTTAGTGATATCTTTTTCCCTCCCTGCCCTCCCTCCATCCTCTTCTCTCTTGCATCCTTTCATGATTCATTTGCCCATGCTATCTCAAACCCGTTCCCTCACCCTCTTCCCCTACTTCTCCCCTTTTCCCTCGAGTAAGCTTCCTCACTTTGTCTACACTTGCACCTGTACCCCATCATGCATCTTCCACTCTCCACGCATGCTCCCGATCTTTGCTTGTAACTTAATCCATTTCTAAGCACTCTTCCACCTTTCTTAATGGCTCTGATGTATTGCTATATATTGTGATACACCTTTCTCCCTGGTAACGACCATGTTTGTTAGTTTTTCCACCTTGATTGTTGCCATGCCTTTGATGTCTACATTTACCATTCATTTCTCTATGCTCTCAAAACTATTTCATGCGCTGTTATAATCACATAGAAACCACCTACTTACCCTTCTCTTGGTAAGTAGCCATTGTAAAATATAACACCCTCACCCTTGCCGACACTCTCTCCTATCAAAAATCCTCTTCTTGGCATGCGGTTAATGTGGAGTTGGTTGTGCTCTCTATCCAAGGTGTCCTAGTGCTTGCCAACCTCCCTTTTGGTCCCATAGAGATCAATGCCAAGTGGTTCCTTTGTGATAAATTCACTTCATTGGGTCCCATAGACAAGTAAAAGGCACTATTTACATCCGAGGGGTACACCTAGACTCTTTGATTACATCTACAACCTTCTCAATTGCTTTTATATTGTTCACATTGTCGTTTGTGTCCTAACCTCCTTCCATTCAAAGGAACTAAACAATTCCTTTCTCAATGGCCATCTTTCGAATAAACTTTACGTGGTTCAACCCCCAAGCTTCTTAAGGGGCTCTATAATTTTATGCTGCATTCTTTCTACACTATTTGGTCTACGTCAGTATTCTTATTTTTTTAATAAGGAACTCAATTCAAAATTCATTGAAGTAAGTTGCCGCCCAGCCCCACAACTCATCCTTTATTTGTGGGTTACATGCGTGTGGTGATCTACTTGATGTTGGTGCATTTCGAGAATGTCCTCATCACCTTACCGTCCTCCTTTGCAGTTGTCAAGGCCAAGGGTCCATGCCTTGGTAAATTACATGAAGGATCTTGATCTTTTGACCATGTTCCTTGGCTCTTTCCTTTTTCACCATGGCATACCAATCTTTCATTCCCTCCCCTGCACCCTTTGCTCATCTCTCATTCTGTTTCTTTGAGTAGTTGGGTGCACATCCTTTACTCTCCCGCCATGGCGCTCCTGTTGGTGGAACTCATTGCCAGACTAGTGGCCTCAAATTGGGAAGCTACAAGTGTGCTCAGTGATTCTGGTTCAGTGCTTCTGGCCAAGTGCTTAAAGGGGTGTTTCTAGATGTATCCTCCTACCGGGCTGGTTAAGCATGGCTGCGCCTAGAGGAGTGCTTCCGTTGAGTGCCTGTACATGTGTGCGCTAGTAGGTGTGCTTCGTATGGATGTTTTTCAATAACCGGTCTTAGCAAGGAAATTTTGGTTTGTTGTTCCTTGCATGGTGCTTTGCGTACGTGCATTCAAAATCATCAAACGCATGCTCAGTGCCACACATAATGCAGGTTTTTTTAAGGCGTGTCTAAATGTTGTTGTGGTTATCATGGCTGTTAGAATTGTGTTGTGTTGTTAAGGAAATATGCTTTGGGCACCCACCCATGGTTGCTCTATTGTGGAAATGTAGTGAACAATGATCACTTATATATGTGAGAATACATGAATAAGTGCAAGGTTGTTATTTCCCCTATCTCACTCATGAAGCAAAAAGTTTTGTCCTTAACACAACATGTTCTCTTAACAAGACATGTGTCCTTGTGACATTTTTACCATAATGCCTGCTTTCACCATAACACTAGGCGAGGATGAGCTTGCTATGTGCTTCAACACATTCATGCACCACACAATTCTTTGTGTGGTATTTGATGCGGCATTAATATCACTCTATTGCATGTCACAAACATGTTTATGACACATACATATTTTTCTTTTGTAATCACCTCAATTGCAAGTTCTCGATCAAATCCCCTTTTGCATCCTCATTTCTCTTCTCTTTCACCTCTCTCTCTATCTCTCTCTTTCTCTCTCTCTCTCTCTCTCTCCCTCTCTCTCTCTCTCTCTCTTACTCTCTTTACCTCTTCCACGTCCTTTTTCAACATTATGTTGAGGTTAGCATTAAGGAAACAAGGGTACGCTCAAATGGTGGTGATGTCAAAAAATATTGACCTTGAAGGGAAGAGATGTCATAAGACTAGGAATTAAGAAAACTATTTCAAATGTTTTTAATAATTCTCTCAATTAAAAGATGGGGAACTCTTTTTTCTTTTCATTTGAAATTTTCATCAAGGTATCCTTTTAGCTTCTCGAAGAAAATGAATATTTTCACCTTATTATAGAGAAATCTCTTATGAATATGAAGAATTAACTATTTCAAATATGGGCATGATGTGTTCCATTTTCTAAGATCTCACAAGAGTGGGTATAACAAAATGGATTTTTTAGCATTGATTTTCAAACTCAAATACCAAAGAGAGCTTGAAACTAGCTTGACTGTTGTATTTCATCAAGAATCAACCTTTTATTATCAATTGGGGTCAAAATGGCTTATGGTAAGAGGTTAAAGAGAGTGTCGTGTACTTTTCGACTGAAAAGAGAGTGTTGGTGCCTTTGAGACCTTCCATTAGTGTAAGGTAGCTTCTTCTTTATGCATTGTACATTTCTCTTAGATTGTATTGGTAATTTTGATGAAGATGAAAAACGGTAGTTTCACTTGTTTTTGCATTACCTAAAAAGCGTCCCCTATGGGTGAAAATCATTTGAATCTACAAAGGGATTCTCACATTTCCTGTTACCAAGTTGAAGTTGGAAAGTGATTAATAAATAATGAACTTCCTATTGTTGAAAGAATACGAGAAGGGGCCATCAAGCAAAGTAGTGGGAAATGTGAATAATTGATATAAAGAAGTAAATAAGACCAAGCTGGACGTCGATAGCCAAACCATTGCCCGTACGGCTAGCAAGAACACGCGAGATCACCAATCACCAATCTACGTGGCAGCTAGTCGATTCTCTACACTGCCCATTTGTGTGTGGATCCCTCGAGAATCAGAAGATTCCAAATCTACGATAATTTTGTGATAGACCTAAATGCGTAGGGTAGAATTGACAGGGCTATCTAAGAACTTATCTTTCTACTTAAAAACGATAGCATAAGCATGGCACCCACACTTGGGTGGGTCTTCCCTCTACATGACAAAAAAACATGTTCTCCTAGCATTTTTCTAGTTCAACATGCTAGCACTAGCAACAATGGGTGAGAGAATGGCTCCCACATGAGGTTGGGTCTTGCCATTGCACATGAGGACAGGCAACAATGTCACATGAAATGCCTATGTCACATGATGTGTCTGCGTGAACACACTCAAAAAAAGTAGAAGGAGAGAGTGCCTCTCACATGAGGGTGAAACACGTCAAGGTACTATCTTTTCCAAAAGTGGTGGGTGAAGCCACAACAGTAAACACTAGGGGAACGGTGTTGCTGATGATGACATGGATGATGATGATGATGATGACAATGAAAGGCTAATACAAGGAGTGAAAAGGAGGAGAGAGGGGAGATGGTAAGGAGGGGAGAGGGTGGAGAGGTTTGGGGAGACAGCAATTAAGGAGGGTTGGGAGAAGAGGGAGAATGAGAGAACAAAGGGGACGAGGGTGTTGAGATGAGGGGCGAAGGTATGGGGCAAGCGTTGGAACAAGGGAAAGGGACATTGAGGGGGAATTGGGGGAGAGTGACTAAGATGGAGGGGGGACAGCATCATGGTCAGCCAAGGGGGGTGAAAAGAGAGAGACGGCAGGGAAGGAGGACAATGGGGGCGAGGGGGAGGGTTGAGGAGAGTGCGGAATGGAGATGGGAGAGGGGGTGGTGATGGGTGGGGAGGGGGATGGAAGAACAAAGGTGATGTTGGGGAAGGTGATGATGCGCAAAGAAGGTGGAGAGGTGCAATGTGGAGAGGAGAACACGAGAGGGGTGCACGGGATGACACTACGGGCATTAAAGATTGGTAGCAGCAAGTGACATAGAGCAAGGACATGGAGGCAAGGAATTCAAGCATACAACGTTTGTACGAACCTGCACATCCAGGAGTAGCGATGGAAGGCAGGTTGAAGCAAGAAGCGTAGCAAGGCTAGAAACTAAAGTAGCAAAGTCAAGAAGGCGTGCAAGGAGACAATGAGTGGATAGGGCCACAGGGGAGAATTCATGAAGATTAGGCGGAACCCACAGACAAGGAATACATGGAAAGTGCAACCTGGTGCGTCCATCGGCGGCAACGTAAACGATAAAGCGAGGAGAAGGGGGAGTGGCTGCAAACAGACGAGGGCCATGAGTAGAGGGAGGAAGAGATGCAAAAATGGAGAGACCAGGAAGAGGGACACAAGGGGAGGAGGGAGGGAAAGGAAGGAATGTTGTGGAAGGTAAAGATGAATGGGTGATGGAGGAGAGGACACGGGGTAGAGAAGAGGTGGTACAAGATAGGCAGAGGACGACATCATGGAGGGG
>SZWC01001418.1:246912-259248 GCA_023375785.1 Penium margaritaceum | reverse complement strand
GGGGGGGGGGGGGGGAGAGAGAGAGAGAGAGAGAGAGAGAGAGAGAAGAGGAGGGAGACAATGAACGATAAGGCTTGGGAAAGGGTGAGGGGCGGACGTGATCAAGGAGAGGGAAGGGATAAGTCGTGTGTGGAGAAGAGAGAAAGGGAGGGGCAGATTGGGGAAAGGCACAGAGAGAGAGGGAGAGGGGGTCGGGAAGAAAGGGGGTTCAGGGCTAAGGATGAAGGGTAAAAAGGAGGACGGGATTGAGAGACAGTGAAGGGAGAGGAGGTCGGGGGAGGAAGGGATCAAGGGGGCAAAGGAGGGGGAGGAAAGGACCAAAGGAGAGAAAGAGCATGAACGAGAGGAAGAAAGGGAGGAGTGAGGGGGAAGAGGACAAGATGGAAGGAGAGAGGAGGGGAGGAAGGGAGCAAGGGAGCAAGGGAGAGTGGGAGGGGGGAGGATGGAAGGGAGAGGGAGAGAGGTTGGGGGAGGAGAGGACCACGGAAGAGAGGGAGGAGGGAGGTGAGGAGTGAGGGCAAGAGGGCGGGCGACTAGGATGTAGAGACAGAGGAGGGGAGGATGGGAGGAAGGGAAGGAGGGAGAAAGGGAGGGGCGACGTGAGCAAGAGAGAGAGGGGGGAGGATATGACCAAGGAAGACAATGAGGAGGGTACTGAGGAGTGAGGTGGTAAGAGGGGGGACAACACGGGATCGAGAGAGAGAGGGAGAGGGAACGGGGGAGGAAAGGACCAAGGGAAGTTAAGGAGGGAGGAGAGGATTGAGGCCAAAGGGGAGGGGGAAGGAGATGGATGGAGAGAGGAGGGTGAGGAAGGGAGAAAGAGAGTTAGGGGGAAAGAAAGGACCAAAAAGAGATAGCGAAGAGGAAGGGGCGGATCGAGGGAGAGAGGGAGGGGGAGAGGGAGATGGAGGGAGAGAGGAAGATGTATGGATGGGAGCGAGAAGCAAGGTGGGAGGGAAGGACATGAGCGAGCGAGAGAGGGAGGGGGGGGCGGGATTGAGGTAGAGGGGGGGAGGGGGGAACGATGAGAGGAAGGGGACAAGGTCAAGAGCGGGGTGGGATGGTCACAGAGAGGGGAGGGACGAGATCAAGGATGGATGGCAAGAGACGAGAAATGAGAACTAGATACAGAGAGGGAGGGGGAGGGGGAGGGACGGGAGTGAGGAAGAATAAGAAATCAAGGGAAAGGAGGGATGAAGGAAGAGAATTTAGGGGGAGTAAGGAGGGAAAGAAGAAGGGAGGGGTGGATGGAGGGTGTGCACGTAGGAAGAGGGAATAAGGGAGGGACGAATAGACAGATAGACAAACAGAGGGGGGAGGGTGGGACAAGCAAGAATAGGGAAAGAAGGCGGGATGGACAAATGGATGGTGGGGAGGGAGGAAGCAAACAAATAGTGTGGACCAAAGGGAGCGAGAGGGACGGGCGGGTGGGTGGATGTGTGGGTGTACAAAAGGAAGGAGGGAAGGGAGGTGAGGTGGACGACCAAGGAGGCATACGGAAAAAGGGAGGGAGAAGGAGAACAGAGGGGAACACAGACAAGGGGGGGTCGAAAGCAAGGGAAGGGGTCAGAAAAGAGGGGGGTAGAGGAGGGGGAAAGCCGGACAGACATAGAAGATTGGGGATCGTGGGGGAGGAAAGGAGGTTGAGGGAGCATGGGAGAGTGGGAGGGGGAGAGGTATCAAGGGACAATGGGATGGGGGAGATGAGGAGTGAGGGAGAAAAGGAAGGAGGAGAGGTGGCAAAGAAGGGAGCAGGGCTAAAAGATGGGCGCTAGGGAGAGAGGGAGATGGCACTATGCACAAACGGGCGTCATGTGCCAATGAAGTCTCCACGCACCAAAACAAATGAGGCAAAGAAGCGCCAAATCATGCGCAAAACATGCAAAAGCACATGAAGACCCGTTGAAGGGGAGGGAAACAACTGCGCCAAAGCAAACGCTGATTTGGAAAGGGGGGAGTGGTTGACTTAACGTGAGGGGGTGCCGTCGATTTGTTGAAGCAGACGTAGATGCACCATAGCAGGCGCTAACACGCCGTAGCAGGCGCAAACTTATTATATCAGATGTAGAAACGGAATACCATGCGCGGCGAACAAGTGCACCATAGTAGGAGCCAGATAGTGAGATAGATGCGAGTGGAAACACGAACGAAAAGAACGTACATTGAGTGCGGAAGGGAAAACAGCGACAGGTCACGCCTGGCTTGATGCCATGGGGGGATACGGGCAAGTAGCCGGAAGTGTGAATTGTTGAGATCAATAACTAAATGAGACCACGCTGGACAATGATAGCCATTCTGTCGCCCATCCGTCAAGTAGGAACTGGCGAGATCACCTTTCACCAATCTACATGGGAGGTAGGTGATACTTCACACCGCCCATTTGTTTGTGGATACCTTCAGAATCAGAAGATCCCAAAGCTGAGATGATGTCGCGATGTACCCACATGCATAGGGTGGGATTGCTTGGGCTACGTAAGAACTTATCAATCTACTTTAACACCATATTCATACAAATGATGGCCCTCTAATCTTAATTATATATCTTTATCTAGGCTTCCATGTCATTTCTTATCTTTGCCAAAACATACCTGTCGCAAAAGTCTTTTACCTTGGTGTCTAAACATTCACTTGCATGCCATTATTGAATATTAGTTTCTCTTGACATATGGCAAACGTATGTATGGAGTACCTAGTTATGATATCATAAAAGACCCATGGCTTATGGTTCATTCTTTACCCGATGTACATGCCCCTGACCATATTTGTGTTATACTGGAAACCCCTAATTCAGGAAGGTATACAGAGCCATACAACTCAAAATATCTTAAGGTTTTTTCTTATTAATTGTTTCAATCAATTAAATGTTGATTTGAGACAAAATATTGTAAGATGGTTCTTAAACCATGTTCCTCGATGGACTGCATCTAGGCATCATAACAAATTTATATTAGTTCAAACTTGCAAGGCCTTCGACATCATGTAAAAGGTGATAAAAACTTTTGTATTTGGATTATGCAAAGTCAAATGAATAATTTTCATTGTTGAGTATCTTGAATAAGAAAAAAGAGTCAATGGTTTCGTTTGTGAAACGTCATTTTTCAAGTTTTTCAAATTTGTTTTATGACTTAAGATGTAACATATGCAAAGCCATTTTTGTTGATGAGGGTATGGTGAGCGGGGAGAGAGAGGCAGAGGAGAGTGGAGGAGGCGGGTGGTGGGAGGACTCGGGAGTTAGTTGCGGGACTAACTGTCTCGCTTATCTTGTGAGAGACGGGGGGGGTCTCGAGGGCTGTGAGGGGGAGAGCTCTCAAGAGCTGTGAGGGGGGGGGCGCTCTCGAGAGTTGTGAGGGGAGGATTGAGGAGTTGAGGACATAGAGAGATCGAGGATAGATCGAGAGCGAAATTTCGTTTGATGAATGAAAAAGTGAAATGGAGAGGCCTGGGTGCGTGACCCCTATCGGGTCGCACCCCAGGTCTCGCGTGGCTTGCCACATCGAGTGGTTAGCCACGCGAGACACATATGACACAACTCGGGCGAACGTCGAGCGTGTCCCATGAACTCAGAGTGTAAGTAGACGTACGTCTCGCAAGAAGTACGTACAAGCAAAAGGCAAGGACTGAACTAGGCTAGCTAACCCAAACAACAGTAAACGTTTGCTACTTTAACAATTTTGAGATTCACATGGCTAGAAAATGGATATATTTATGGTTCAAATCTACTATCATGAAGAACAATCATGTCATTAACTCTACTTTTTTTTATGATTGAATGTAGGCTACACGTAGCTTATTCATCGAAACATCCTTTCTGGGATGGAAGTTTTAATTCATTGTTTTGGATGCCACATAAGATGGACAAGGATAGCCTTACTCTACAAAGGTGATGCAGAGAAATTTTGATGAAATCGTTGAATTTCTGTTTTTTGATTTTCGGTACTTGATATGGCAAACATGGAGATTATTATTTTCTATTAATACATAATTGTATTCGGACATCAGATAGATAGCAGATTGGTGCAATCATTTTTAATGTACAAAATGCTTCAATTATCTTATTTGACTTTAAATTTACGGTCCTTATCTCTATTTCTTTTCCACATGTTGTCAAGAGAACTAATACACAAAAAAGTGAAAAGGACCAAAAAGGGTTTGAACAAATGCGATCTGTTGAAGAATTTTAAAAAACACAATGATATTATAAAAGCAAAAGTGAGTAAATATATTTCAAATAAAATGAATATTTGTAGGATTTTTAGCTACGCAAGTTGATGAACTGAAAAACAAATCTATGTCCACAAACAATAGTATTTGTAGGATTTTTAGCTACGCAAGTTGATGAACTGAAAAACAAATCTATGTCTTCCTACTAAGAAAAATCCTTTACAAAGTTCTTTTTTGTTATACAAGGTCCTTCTGTTAGAGGAAACACCTTAAGACTTAGATGAAAGTTCTGTTGCTTGGATTTAACTCAATTCAGGTTAAAATGAGGTGTCTTCTGGTTGGATTGATCGGGTAACCTTACGTATTTTCACAATTCACCTCAAAATTTTAGTTTTCTTACGGTTGCAAGTGGTTACATAATGCCATCGAGTTCTCAAAAAACATTTAATGCATATAAACTTCACAATCTAGAAAAACTGTCGTAAGGAATATTTAGAGTCAATAGATGCAAAGAGGTCATCACATCGAATAGTTAGTATGCAACTGAACATTTACCTTGGTCCATTTTCCTGAAGTTAAAAAAGCTAAGGATGTAATGGAAATTGCAAAATAAACATATCTTCAAGGATCAAGAGAATGAAGCTTGTTTTTAAAACATTAAGTAGTTTTCTTGATTTTCAAGAAGGAAAAAAAAGTGGAACAAAATCCCCTCAAGACATAATTTTGAGACAAAGAAACCTCTCAACATGTGAACCATATGTGAAACTTCATATCATAAAAAAAAATATACAAAAAAAACGTGTCTCTTACAACACTTTCTCAATGAATTGCATGTCATGCATGAAGAATGCATTAATGAAACGACATCTTTACACATTGAGTCCTTCCCAATATATAACATGTGACTTTTTATGAGGTGGTGAAACAATGAGATAAAATAATGAGATCATCCTAGTCTGCACTCTTTCGTAAAAAGAGCTGTTATATCTAGGCATATACCAAACTTTTCATCCAACCTATCTCTTGGCATATCGAATGCTCAACCATGGTATTGGCAGTTGCACAAGTAAGCAGACCCAAATAGCTACATTATTATGTTAAAACCCACGCCATTCTGCGCATGATTTGTTTGAAGAACTTGCCATGCTTGTTCAGGATCCACCGATGTGATAGCCTTCAAACATAAAGGAGAGTTCAAACGTATGTTAGGTTTTTTTCATAATAATTGGTTAAGTAAAGCCTTTGTAAATCTGACTCAAACATCTATAATAATGAAATATTTTTTCAAATTCTCAATCTTTCCAAAACTCGCCATTCTTTTGCTGATCTAGGTAGTTCTTTCATGTCAAGTCACACTTTTGTGCTTACAAGATTTGTATAGTGTTTGCAATATTCTGTAAGTAGCAGTCAGATTTTTTTCTTTTTTTTTGTGCAAAAATTGCTCGCTTTTCATTCTTGTCCTCACCATCACAAATTGTAGTGGAAACGTCTCACATCATTTCCTAAGATGCGTTGCCCAAAGAGAATGGTCAAAACATGTGCCTAATACATCTCCAATGGGATGCAAACTAGGAGAAATGCATTTTTTGGAGAGGGTCTTCATTTTACTCATGCAATATGTTTGATTATGTATGTCGAACGCACCAAAATATGACCAATATTAATGGGATATAAAGTATATGGCCAAAAACAAATGTTTTTCATTTATTTCATATCATACAAACATTTGGAAATCTTTCATCTTGTACATTGGATGCCAAAAATATTAAATGTCCTAGAAAGTTTCACAATGGCAAACAAATCATTATGAACTGTAGAAGAGTGTGAAATATACAACAAAGAGCCTATTTCAAGACATTCTCGTCAAAGGATTTTAATATGATAAGTGGAAATTCTGAAAACATGTGTTTTGTAGTAATTTCATTAGGAAGAAATTGTATCAGGTAAATTTCATGGGAAAATATTTTATGATAATGTGAATATACATGGGTTCAAGTTAGTACTCTCTTAATGTAAATATTTTTCACGTAAATTCTATCATTTTGAATTTATGGTGTGCAATTGAGTTCTGAAATGGATTCATACTCAATAATATTTGATTTCTAGGGAAAACGAAGGGCCTACTATCTCGAATACCCCCTCTATGCGCACTTTTTAGCTTGCATACTCACAAGTCCAAATTTTGACATGGCATATCCACCTTTTAAAAAAAAAATAAGGTATCCGACCCTCACTTGCCAAACTTAATGAGGGACATGCTTTGCTTATCAAGCATGGCAAGGAGGGTCATGTGACCGTAATTGCCTCTTGTGATCATGATGGAGTGATGACCCATTTATTGATTTAACCCCTATTACAGTTTGGGGTTTTGTATTTTTTGTGCAAGCAAACCCGCACAAAACATAAAACCCTACATCGTTATAGGGAGTTTACGATACTAAATTTAAAACACAAGGGTCATTACTCCATCTTGATCGAGAAAAAATTCCACTTTCACAACTTGGACTCTTTTCTCATGGCATACAAACCATCCCTCGTTTGTGGACAAATATCTTCAAACCCAACCTCTCTTTCACAGATGAGGGTTTCATTTTTTATGTTGGACTGACTGGGCCCCACAAGAGCTGAGCCCAACATATTCCCTTTCATTGCATAGGGTTTCTCGGACCCCAACGCAAACCCCACACAAACCCCTTCTTCGAATAATGAAAACACCTCAAAAGCGGGGTTTTCATTCACGTTAGCATATCGATAATGGATGTCATGCAACGATGCCATATCTTTTTGTGGGAAAGTCGATTCTTCTTTGCTACCTATTGATATCATAGCTTTAATTTAGTCCGTACACAGCATGATGTGCCTTATTTAGTACTTGCGGGCATGCCAGCTACAATTTACGACAAAATGGGTATCTAGTGGATCGATCCAAATCAAACCATCCCAATTTAGTTTTTAAATCATTCAATTCCATTGATTTAAGTGAATTTTCTGATTTTCATATGAAGGTAAGAATACTGAAGTATATTTACATGTCCATAGAATAAAACTATTATCATGTTTAGTATGTTATGGTAAGTTTTTTATGCATATGCATGACTTTGTGTTATGTTGTAAACATTTATTTTCTCAATTATTTCTTATCCACCCGCATATTATTTATAATAAGAAAATATGTGGAAATCATTTAAATATAAAATTTAACATTAATAATGGAATAATTCATTACTGTACGACATGCAATTTTTGTTCTAAAATATGTTTGAGACAAAAACTCATGTTTAAAACCCAAAATGATGTTATTTACAATATACTTATTCATACATCGTTTTTGGAGATTGACCTGTCTAGAACGAATATGAATCCACATGCATGATCTGAGATAACAAAGGGTTCTTACATTTTCTCGTGTCAAATGACCATGATCACCTAAAAACTCAAGCCATGGAGCTAAAATTGATTACCTAAAATGTAATACAAAGAGAGGGTGGAAGTCACCCATACACACCTTTCATAACAAAAAATTTGGTATACCATTGTTGTGCACAAAATAACGCATAAGAAAATGTTGTTGAGAGGTGAGGTTACTACGCTCATTTCAAGCACGGTACAGATTTAACAATGAATTTCAGGGTTCATTACCTCTTGGGAACATTAACTTGTGCAGGCGAGATTTATTCAGGCAACCAGCCCTAGACAAGCTTAATGGGCCCGGTGTGTACTATATGGTTCTGGCATGTGCAAGTGGGTTGCAGATGCCCCTAGCTAGTTATAGGTATGAGGGGAGCTACTAACTGCGTATTATTGTGTAGCTACCCTGGTCAGGGAACATTACAAGTGACTGGGCAAGCCGCAAGCACCCTGAAAAGGAGGCCTGCACTACAGCAGTATCCTCATGTTGAAAGCCAAGGTTATTCTATCTTCATGAGCCAATCAAGGGCAAGCTTCGGGAGATTCCAGATCAGCCACCCTAATGCTACACCATGACAAGATCAGAGGTCGTCACAGGAAGGCATGTAGAGCAAGAAACCTCCTGGGGAAGCCGCACCTGAACACCTAAGAAAGCTTACATAAGGAGGAAGCTTCTCCCTGAACCTAATGAGGTGAAAGTAAATGTTGGGGTTTTGGAGCCTGCAGTGACGAAGTCACCGCATGTTCTGCTGGAGCAAGGGAGTCTTGCTGCTTGATAAGATCTTTGTGCCCAGCAAGCAAGCGTTGTACTCCAATGTGTCAAAGCAGAAGACTTGGATTGGAACTTGTAGTTGAAAAAGACTATCAAGTACAAGTATGGTACAAGGAAAGAGTGGCAAAACATAGCTCAGCTCAATGCTCTGACACAATCTGCCCCATCCAATGGCGCAATACCTTTCTAGGCCGTCAAGGCTGTCGTTTCAAGGGTCTCACCACGATCACCGTACTTTCAAGTGAAATTGCCTCAAGGTTGTCAGGGCAGCCTCCTCTCCACGCTAGCAGCCACTGCCAGACTTACTAGGTCTTTAGAGGACTTATGACCCTCCTCGCCAAGCTGATAGAGTGTTGCCAGGCTTACTGGGTTGACAGAGGGGAACTCCAGCAAGACACACAACTTCTAGATCCTCCGAACCAGGCTGGCAAAGCACTGCCAAACCCTCTGGGTCGACAGAGGGAGACTCCAACAGTCTTACTGTCAAAACAGAATCATCTCTTTAAATCAGAGCTGAGGTTAGACACTAACTCTAGGCTCTCACGCCTAGACACAACTCGTGGCCCACATATGGGAAACAGCAAGCAAGACAGCTCAAGCTAGGCAGCTTTAATCTCACACGTAGTCTGGCCACCAGAGCGGGGTAATCACGCCTTCAGGTAGTCAAGGGCGTCCTCCTGCCCACGCTGGCAGACTGCTGCCAGGCTTGGTGGGGTCTTGAGATGAGAGCGATAGTACAGTCTTGGTCTGAGGCAATGTCTGGCAGAGATGGGCTGCTGGTTGTTAGAGTTGATGTTGGAGATGCTTGCTGAGTTACTAGAGTTTTTGCTAGAGTTGCTGGACTGACTGAGTCTAGTCTACTTTATATATTGGGATCCTGGCAAGTTGAACAGCTGCGCTGTGCCCGGAGGAAATGTCCTACTTCAAGGTCATAGCTTTCTCCTTAAGGAATCTTCCCGGTCCAAGGCATGTAGCTTCCTCCTCAAGGAAGCTTCCTGAATGCTGGCAACTTGGCCGTGGTCCCAATTGCTGAGTCGTGCATGTTGCCACTAACGCAGGGCCGTCCCCACTCTTGGCTCCGCATGCAACTACTGAGTCGTGCATGTAGTAGCTAATGTAGCTGCTGAGAAGTGCATGTGGTAGTTGATGCAATGCTGAGTCGTGCATGCACCACCTAATGTAGAGTGTTCCCTACTCCAGAGCCTTGCTTGCATATGCTGATGGAAGCGGTCCCAGCACTCCAGTCAGGTGTAGCCCCACCCTAACTGGTTAGGGCCAAGTACCCAGTATTGCTTGTTTGCACTGCACAAATGATGAACAAGCTGGGCGAACAGGAATGCACAACCCTACTATGCATGTAGCAATAAAAAATCCAGACTCCCCTCCCCCCTTTGGACCAGGCTGCCAGAATTTTATCTAGCCTGTACATCATAAATTCATAGTCAAGCCGCACCCAGGTATTTATGGGTAAAAATTCGTAAATTTTCTTACAGAACTCCGATTTTTGATCCGACTACGCCATGTCAAAGTTGTCACTCAGCGCATGTATCGCTCACTCTAGCAATAAAAAACCCTGTACTACAGAAAACGTCTCCTGAAGGAAGTTTCCCCTAATGAGGGCACAAGGGGCAGTAGACCTGAAGCACGTGAAGGAACCTTCTCCTTCAATTTGTTACCTTCCGAAGACCTCAGGTATAAAAGGGGGAGGTCTTCTCAGTATAGATTTATCTCAGTATTATGCAAGCATTCATTTCTACTTAAGCCTTTGACTCTAGAGTCCTAGACCAAAACTCTGCTGGAGATCCCTCCAATGCCCCTATAAACCTAGCAAGGCCTGCGAGCATGGGTGGAGGCTACCCTTGAGGCCAGTCAATGGCCTACAAGGTCTAGTAAGGGGTTCCCCCTTCCATGGGCCATGAGTTTTTCTAGCCTGCTGTGCTTAGCTTTTCCATGTACCATACTTGTACTTTGTATCTGTCAAGATTTAAGTCCACAGTTCCCACCCCTTCTACTTTTCTACAAACTGCACAACTGATCACCCAAAGATCCTACCAGCAAGGGTCCTCGGCCTTGCTGTGTGTCTCACAAAGTGAAGAAATGTCATAAAAAAAAAACGCATATGAGAACGTTTTATAAAACATATGACATATGACAATGTTTGAAGCAAATTCATACCTATGCCAATCATACATAGAAAATACCTTAAGAACCCGGAAACGCTTTCAAAGTGGCATTTTCTTACAACATTTCATGTAGTGTTGATGCATGACATGATTTTTGTCATTTTCTAGATTAGTAGGATGCACCATTGAACTTTTTCCATGTGAGGTTTAAAACACAGTTGTGATCTTGCATGAAGAAAAGGGTAGGCGGTTGGTTGATTCTATTGAAGAGGCTAGGCTGATGATTTTTTTAGTCACGCCTGTTGGGCAGATGGGGTCCTTTCCTTGTAAACTATGGGCTAATCATTGCATTTCCTTTTAAGAATGGCAGATGCGAGTGACACTTTGTGTCTTATGGATACAAAAGCTCTTTCAATTTAAATTGAAATCAAGACAATGGTGTGAGGTAGTTTTATCCAATTCGAAAATAAGGAAAATATATAATAAAAAATGAACGAAGAATACGCCCTTCAAATAATATTGGCAGAAAACAATCAATAGGTGGGGTATACACTTGTGAAATTCAAGTAAATGAACTCCCCACACCATCATGGAATTTTGAATTCTTAAATCTACTCATGATTTATCCAAATCATTAAATCATCATTTTATTCGAGTCTAGTTATTTCAATACTTTGTTGATCTGCTAACAATTGTTTAATTATTTACATGAATTTTCAAGTAAGATGCAAACTTTTTTCTAGTTTATACTTATTAGAATTTGTACATGGTTCCTTTAAACCATTTTTTACATTGAGAACAGTCATGGTTCCTGTAAACCATGTTTCACATTAAGAACATTATTTCGAAAAATATTATTGGATTTCTTCCATTATATTTCATGGAATAAATGATACTTGAAAATTTTATTCTAATACGTTTTATATATTTTTTAAGAAAAATATAAATTTCAAAAGAGTACTTTATTCTTTTTCAAACTTGGCTTTTAGGTTTCTTACATTTGGATTGGTTCTGGTTTAATTTTTAGCAGTTTTTCATACCTGTTGTTGCCTTGTTTTTGAATTTCTTTCACAAATCCCTTGTAAACACTTGCTTCGCGGAAACAATGCGGGCGGCAACGCCGGATCTGGATACCCACGACAAGTTCGCAAAACATTTATGAGTCCGTAATGCACCACCGGGAGTCAACCTCGGATCCCTTGGCAACCAGAATACAAGGTTGACAGTGACATGACTTTCCATTGCTATCGCTTTAATGGAGGGCTTCGCAAATGGGTCGTCGGCCGACTCTCCGCGACGCCCTCTTGTTGTTCCTTATCGGCCAATGCTGAGGACAAAGAGAAGTCAAAAAATGTTTCAATACACCTATGGTTTTGATACTGCTCCTTGCATTTTACTGACAATCTGACGTGGAGGATGTCGGCGCGACAAGCTCCACAACATACAGCCCCAAGATCATGCATGATACATTTGTAGTGTCCTGAACCAAAAATTGGTCAGAACCGGACCTGTCATGTCGTTGGTGGTACATACAATTTCATAAAAGAAGAATAAAACACTGCTGAACATTGCATTAATCCGTGTGCGATGTGCAGTTTTTCTGCTTTTCCGGGATTTTTACGCTCGAAGTTTTTCTTTTGTTATTATTTGGCCACACTGCACGCAGGCCGAGAAGCTGCCTTAGAAAGCTCGAAATGTCCCCACCGCCGCCGATATTTCGTCGTTTCCGGGCATCGACTCTCCTGTCCAGACCTGCAGCGGATGTGCATGCCGACCAAGGCCAAGAGACGAGGGCCAGGGGGACCATGACTACGCGGCAGCCTTGACGAGTCCGACCACTGGGATGAGATGTGCGGAAGTCTCCCCCCCCCC
>SZWC01001418.1:232584-243378 GCA_023375785.1 Penium margaritaceum | reverse complement strand
GTTTGGAGCCATGGCATACATGACGTGGATATGGAATCGTTGTTGAAAAAATGACAGCCTTCAGATCGCCTTGATTCACTGGGCTCGGCACAACATTAACAAAAAAGGAAACAAGAGGGCCGAGAGAGAGATTTTTCCTCTCTCTCTCTCTCTCTCTCTCTCTCTCTCTCTCTCTCTCTCTCTCTCTCTATCTCTCTCTCGACCCTCTTGTCTATCCTACATGGCGGGGTATGGAATGGCTGTGGGCAGGCCTCTCTAGGCGTCCAAGTGATCCATCCATCCACAACCCTACCCACTCTACTCATCTTATTGGAGCTCCGGAGAGCTGACTGGACTATGGTACTAGAAGCTCTATATTCAAGCAGGATCTGGATAAACAGGGTGTGTGGCCTGGCACACTAAGCGAGAGTGTGAGCGTGAGCTCCTCTCGACTTCGAGTCTGCTGACGTGGTAGGGGACTAGAGCACGAGGAAGATATTGCCCTTTCTAAAGATGGATCCTGTGATCACGAATCATTACGAGGGAAGTGGAATGATCGGCCGTTGCCGAATCGAGAAGTGTGACCATCCGGTCCTCTTGAGAAAGATCAACGGCCATGGGAAGCTACCGTAGATTCGGGAAATCTCTTCCGTGGATCGCACCGAGTGCATTGGGCATCCGCCAACCTCGGTCTGCCGATGGTCGGAGGTCATCGAGCGGCGTCCGGGTGATGCTGTGACTGAAAACTCGAAGACACAGGATACCGGACAACGCAAACATTTGTACTTTTTCTGCTGTTAGCTAGTAAAGACAGATAAGTAGCCGTAGGTTTGTATTTGTAATTACTTCGTCTGTGTGAGATCATTTTGAACAAGCGTGGTACCATTGGAAAGCTTGTGAGACGAGTCGTGTAACTGTGCCTTCAGCCCATACTCTTGAATCGCACAGTCAATGACATTACTGAGGTAAGAGTTCCTGTGTGTATGAGTGGTGACACATGTCTGAGAGATCATCACCAACAATTTAGTAAAACATCAAATTGTAGATCAATATGAAGACTGCATCTGAATATTCCTAAAGATCTTGTTATGTAAAATTTCAACATTTGGTATCAGAGCGAGTGGTATCTTCAGATCTACGCAACCATGGCGGCAACCATCAACAATGGAGATCACTTCAAAGTGACGCCGTTTGACGGCGATGACTACTATACCTTTGCATTCAACATTGAGATGATCTTTCTGAACAAGAGCCTATGGGGAGTCGTCTGTGACCCTCCCACCGATACATTACCTGCAAGAGTGTCACCTGAAGAACAAATCAGCTGGAAACGACGCTGTGATCATGCCTTTTCAATTCTGGCGCTGAATGTAATAGAACGACTCAAGTTTAATATCAGAGAAGATAACCCAACCAACTGTCCAAGGAAGGCTTGGAAGGCTCTGAAGAATCGTTATGAAAGAACAAGCGACGTTGAACTGGGAAGTCTCTTCACAGAGTTTCACACTCAACAGATGGAAGAAAGAACACTTCTGGAGGATCACGTGTCCCATCTTAAACATCTGGCCAGTCGCATTTCATCAATGGAAGAAGCGATCTCTGAAAGAGTCCTAGTACTAACTCTCTTTTGTGGACTACCTGCCAGATTCAAAGACACCATGAACTGACTTCAGACTTTGCAGAAACAGGGGAAGACCTTTGATGCTCAACTGGTTGAACTTTGAACAACTCTGCAGCAAGCCATTAATGCACAAGGAAGTGCAGTCGGTGGGGCACCTGGTGCTGTCGCTGGAGCTGCACTAGCAGCAGCAGTACCACCTGGAAGTCAACCATATTCTCTGACTCTGGAGAAGGCTGTTGAAGAGCTTATGATGGTTGAAGAACAATACGTCAAGGATAATGGAGGTGAAACTTTCCTTGTAACCAAATATCAGGGATAAAGGACGAAGAAGTTTGGATCCTATGGTAACGGCAGTCAGGGCTCCCTTACGCACTTGAACAGCAGCGATCAATCAACTCCTCACTCACCACGGGATTTTGTTCCACCAAATGACCGAGTGTGTTGGACGTGCAAGCAAAAGGGCCACATTGCCGTGGAATGGCCTAAACGACGTCCAAAGTTTTCTCGTCATTATGGTTCTCGACAGCCGCATCAAGCAATGCTAACAACTTACATGTCCACCGTGGCCGCCTTTCTTACAGGGTCTTCAAAAGCACAGGAATTATCTCATGAAGAAGACAAACTTCAATTAAATCTCCTATCTGAAGGACCAATCCTGCCTGACAAAGACATGTCAGCTACACAGCCAAAGCATTCAACCTATGGCTCAGCACCAGAAGATGCAGCACATCACACTCTGGCAGAAGAAGAATTTTTCACTGAAGAACTGGCCATGTGTTCCATCGACATCGCGCTTCTCTTGGCTGCCGGCATCCTTGCATGGATTATGGATTCTAGTTGCACGAAACACATGACCTGCAAAAAGGACTGGTTCATCAACTTCAAACGCTTCTTGACACCACGAGAAGTCCGCCTTGGTGATGGGAGAACTATCCCTGCCTACGCGCAAGGGACGGTCAAGGTGGGCATTAATTACAATGGAAAACCAACAGTCAGGACTTTTGAAGACGTACTTTATGTCCCAGATCTCGCTGCAAATCTTCTCTCCGTCACCAAGCTCAACGACAAAGGTTTCAAAGTGGTGTTTGATACCGACAAGAAGTGCAAGGTGTACAACCAGGCATCTCAACTGGCAGCGGTGGCCACTCGAATGGGAAACCTGACCATCCTTGACACCAGCAAACCTTCAAGACGCTCAGAGATACAAGAGATGGCCTTTGTGGCCTCGTTACCCTCATCGGAAAAGACAACGTCTTCGTCAACCATGGCAGATCTTTGGCACCAGCGTCTGGCACACGTCAGCTATTCAACTCTAACCAAAATGGCTGCATATTCAGTTGCTCATGATTTTCCCGCAAGTCTGCTGCAAGACAGCGAAGCACCCATGTGTGGAGGCTGTCTCATAGGAAAAAAACATCGAGCCTCCTTTCAAGTCCTTCCGTCACATGGAACCCACGAGTGCCTGCAACTCGTGCACATGGACCTTTGCTATATCAAGGAGGGATCTCTCTCCAACAAGAATTATTTCCTCGTCATTATAGATGACTACACACTTATGGTCTGGACCCGGATCCTCCGCTTCAAATCTGACGCTATTCAAGCAATTAAAACTTGGGTTCGACAAGTTGAGAACGAGACCAGCCTGACAGTCAAGAAAATCCGAACTGACAACGGGACCAAGTTTGTCAACCGCAACCTCAAAGTCTTCTACGACGAGAGAGGAATTCAACATCAAACCACAGTGCCATATACCCCACAACAAAATGGCAAGGTACAGCGGATGAATCAAACTCTTCTTGAATGAGTTTGGACCATGCTCCACAGTGCTGGGCTTTCATCCGCTTTCTAGGCTGAGGCTCTTCACGTTGCAGCGTATATCACAAATCATCTTCCTACCGCAAAGTTGCCTGTAGGTGCATCAACACCCTACGAAGCATGGACTGGGAGCAAGCCCTATCTGAAACACATCCCTATTTTCGTATGTACAGCACACGCCTGGGTCCCGCCAAAGAATGCTCCAAACTTGATCCACGTAAAAAATCTGCATCCTTCTTGGGTATGAGACACGCAACATCTATCGACTTTGGGACCTAGACTCCAAACGTGTGATTTGGAGCAGACAAACCATCTTTGACGAAAGCCTTTTCAATCGAGCACGTGATGCAACACCACCAGCAGTCACACCCACTGTCTACATTGAGAAAACTCTACCACCTCTTTAAAAATTCTCCGTCGACCCCACACCTCATGACCACATTGGTGTACTTCCCCCTGTTGTTCCAGAAGAACATCATGATGCTCCCCCTGCTCCACAGACACTCATCCCCAGCACCACGTCAGCTACTTCAAAATCAGGACTACGCCGGTCTACTCGACTCACAAGACCTCCACCTTTTCTTCAGCTTGGTTTTCTGTCAACCACTGAGATCCCAGCCGACGACGACATCGATGACACTGCATTACTCACGCAAGTGGTGGATCCCACCAGCTTCAAAGATGTTATGCGCCGCCCGGATGTCGACCAATGGTGCCAAGCACCTCAAGAGGAACTCTCTCAACTTGATAAACAGCACACATGGGAACTTGTTCCTCGACCACCAAACACTCCCGTCGTCACGTGTAAGTGGGTGTTCAAAACCAAGCTGATCAGTGCAGGCACACCTGATCTCTACAAAGCCCGCCTTGTTGCGCGAGGATAAAGTCAAGTGCTTGGGGTAAACTATCAAGAAACTTTTGCACCTTTGGCCAAGTACTCATCTATCAGAGTGATCCTATCTCTGGCTGCTAACAACAAGTGGCACCTCCATCAAATGGACGTCAAAAGTGCCTTCCTCAACGATGAACTCAACGAAACAATCTACTTGACTCAACCTGAGGGATTCATCTCTCCAGACAAACCCCATCACGTCTACAAGCTCAACAAGTCTTTGTACGGCCTGAAGCAAGCTCCACGACAATGAAACTTGAAGATCCATGAATTCTTCCTGGTCCAAGGCCTCCAACGTTTAATTCATATCACTCAGTATACTTTCGTGGAGGATCTAATCTTCTCGGCGTTATTCTCTATGTGGACGACCTCATTCTGTTTGGGCCATCTCTCTCTGTTCTGGATACCCTCAAATAGCAGCTGTCTTGCCGTTTTGAAATGACTGACATGGGGCCACTCAAGTACTACCTCGGCATCCAAGTCACTCATGACATAACGCATGGCCAGGTGACGCTCACTCAAGCCACCTATGCCCAACGTGTGGCCGACAAGTTTAGCCTTGGTACATCCACTCCACAGACTACACCACTTTCCAAGGATCACGGTCTAACCAAACCGGTCACGACAACCACACCTTTGCCTTCCTCAGAGGATGCCCAAGCTTTTTCACGTATGGTGGGCTCATTGATGTACTCCTCTGTGGATACCCGGCCTGACCTCTCCTTTGCCATTGGCCTTCTCAGTCAAGGATGCCAATGCCCTAATGCTGCTCACATTGTGGCCGCCAAACGCATCATTCACTACCTCCGTGGATCCGCCTCTCTCGCCATCCGCTACTCCTCTGGGAACAATGTTCTCTAGGGCTTCGGTGATGCCGATCTCTCTGGTGATCAAACAACAAGCCGCTCCACCTCTGGGTATGTTTTCCTTCTCAATGGTGGACCAGTCAACTGGCACAGCAAGAAGTAGTACGTGGTCACTCTCTCCTCTACCAAAGCTGAATACATTGCTGAGAGTGAATACACGAGAGAGGCAGTCTGGCTTTGCATGCTTCTGAGCGAGCTGGGTTTGATCAACTTGAACTCACGCCCATTCACTGTGACAACGAAGGCGCAATCCCTCTCTCCAAAGATCCGGTTCTCCATGATCGAACCAAGCATGTCCGTCGGAAGTATCATTACGTCCGTGACGCAGTCGCGGAAGGCGAGGTCATCATGCACTACCTCCCCACTTCTGATCAAACTGCTGACATCTTCACCAAAGCCCTCTCTTCCGACCGCCACGCTCATCTCTGCACTCGCATGGGCCTCATCTCCTCTTCCTGATCTCTCTCGGCTCTGCTTCTTCTCGGCTCTTCGTCCGCTGCCGCTCATTTGAGGCCCTCTCTTTCCGTCCCCCCCATATGAGGTGTTGGGACGGACGGAGATGGTCATCGGTGGAGCCGTTGTAGCTTCCCATTTCCGTGTCCCCCACATGAGACTTTGGCACGGACACGGGTCGCGTGCGACCGCTCTCCCCGACTCTCTTGCTTCTGCTCACCTCCTCTCTGCATCCTCTTCTCATGCGCTCTCCTGCTTGCCGCTGCTGGTTGTTCCCCTCTTCCGTCCCCCCCATATGAGGCGTTAGGACGAACGCGGGGACTTCAACCCCTCTGCCTCCTTTGCGCACTCCCTCTCCCTTTCCATCTTTCTCCTTGTATCTGTGTGCTCTTCTGCTTCTCCTCCCGCGCCTCGGTCCTCACAAAACGCCAACGTCCTCACACAAGGAAGAATGGATATACGGACAGCGATTGGACACAAGAACGCGATGTACGTAGTTGCTCTGGATACGTCTTCCTAATTGGCCGAACTACCATCTCATGGAAGAGTGGGAAGCAGGGCTGTGTCACGCGTAGCTCTACCGTGGTCAAGTAAGTTACGTAGGATGTGGGAGTCTGAAAGAGCATCTGGTTGTGCCAACTCATGTCGTAGTTGTGCCAGCCCATCTACTACATCATGCTTCACTACGACAATGAAAGCATGTGGCGCATCACTGAGCACGATGACATGCATCACACATACACGAAGCACATCAACATCGAGCATCATTTTCTACATCAGCGCATTGAATGTGGCAACATGCACTTGGTTGGAGTTGACATGCGGCAACAGCGTGTTGACTTTCTCATCAAGGCGCTCTGCAATGGCAAGTTCAAGGGTGTTATGCACTCTGGTGGTCTACAATCCCTCCGTGCTAACCCTGGCTGACGTGCATCAATCCCTTTGTGTGATTCCCATGCAAATGTGTCTGCTGCCTCGTCTGTCTTATGGCTCCCTGACGTCTTGTGCTTGTGTCCCTTAACGTCTTTTGGCGTCTGGCATTTCTTGGCCATGGGGAGTGTTGCGTCCATCTCGATGGCCTCTAGACTTGATGCCTAACTCCAATGCAGGCACACAGCAGGCTTCTCAGCTACTCCGACAGGTTATGGCTCACCTCTCGTGCCCTCCCGTGGTCATCAGGATTTTCTCGGTGGCCGAACAACTAAGGTGATTTTTGAGCTGTACGCAAAATTGTTCTTTTACAATCCAGTAATGTCGGGCTTGTTGTTTTTCTTCCGTTGCTTCTTTTGGTTTGTCATTCGGACAACCGAGCAGCCCGTACCGTGCCCGGGTTCAGGATTGTTTTTTCCTGATCCCTTTTTGGCACCATGAGCTCTCTCTTGCTAGCGGCAGCACTAGCAGTGGCACTCGTTATACGCACGCACGCCTTAGTACAGTAGAGGGGGCTATCCCTTCCTCACACCCATTCTATTTTTTTACTTCTCATATTTTTAAGCATATCTTTGATTTCTCTTGATCAACTTTAGCACCGTTTACAACGTTGTTGTCCTCGTAGTGCTTGCTCTCAACCAACCTTCTTCTTTAGGGATTCCTCTCTTTCCCTCATGGTTTCATGAAGATAGAACGTCGTCCAGAAGTCAACCGAACAATATCAAAGTACCGTAGTGATTTCTACATTAGCTCATTTTTCAGGACCTAATGATGTGATTTCCATATTCTCCCAATTTTGGTCTGTTTTTCTTTTAGCAAGTGATTCTCCCATCATGTGCCCTTTTCCTCCCCATGGTCTTCATATTCTCCCAACAATCAAAATGTGTTGTAAAACACATCCCTTTCATAGGATATTTGGCCCAAAAACGTATCAATAATTGAACAAAGTGCACTTTGATTGACTATTGTGCTAATTGAGAAGCTCTTCTGAATTCATCTTAAAGCAAAACTTGAAACTTTACTGAGGCCAAAAATGTACATGTAGGAAACCTCTTTGGGGATGTTTTTTTAATTGATTCTCCCTTGCATGCTGTAATTTTGGAGGTGGAGGTGGGCGAATGGAAAATAATTATTTTGAGCGATTATGGCAAGCACTGCGGTATTCATATAGTTCGCAACACTATTGTTGACCGTTCTGGAATGTGGTCGAAGCTTTCAGAAACTTCTGGAAAAAATGCCACATGTAGGGGCAGTTGGCTAAAATGTCCTCGGTCCAACGACGTAAAAATCCTGAAGTCATCGCGTGGTGGGCCATGAATTTAATGACAGATATGCCCACTTGTGGAGTTTAGGGACTCGTGTACGTCAGGGACGTAACACTTCCCCCCCTTTTGGCATGATGTCCCGACGCATTAGCAGACGTAGGCCATTCATAACGGTAGTAACCATCGATCAGATTATCGACATCTTGGCTCCTTGCTTTTGTGTGTGGCATCGTAGACATACCACTTGACCACATACCGTACTGCTTAATGATTTCACCCTTTAGAATAATTTACCACATGTAGTCTTGATTTGTCCCCGGGAACAATTAATTTTGTATATCCTAATTGGGCAAATTACTTGAAGTTGTAGCTTAGATTTTTTTTTTTCGTTAGCAAGCGGTCCATTTCAGGCCTCACCATCATATTTCCCGATGTCGCCACACATTCGACACTGGAATTGACGCAATCTCGTGACCGCTGGGGTTCACGCGATCGCGTTTTTTATTTTGCTCGGTCCTCAAGGGCCGAACAAAACTCGAGCAAATAGTAAAATGTATTTGATTTCAGGAGAAGAACATCCCGCGTCCATGAGCCAAATAAATGATTTTTATCCCCTAATAAATGTTCAATATCGAAATCAAGAAGCAATGGGACACTCTATCATTTTTTCATGCCATCGATGTCCAAGGATATCTTCAATCACGTACTCTATATCCCTGTCCACTTGCTGGTGTGGAAAACATGATGAATCGCAATACTACCAGGCAAGCAAAACCAATCGACGACAAGGATTTGCATTTGCTCCATCTTAAGCTGTCCCAACCACTCGGATTTGAGCTTCTCAAAGTCTTTTCCTTGGAGTTTGATGTTTTCTGGGCTGAGGAGGACACGGTCGCCAACACTAAACACGTCACTGCTGCAATGTCAGTAAGCCGCTCGCTTCATGGCTGTTTGTGTCTCTGTGAGGATGCAACGTGTTTGCTCCCGAATGCTTGTGAAGTTCCTATGGTGGATATTGACTGTGCGGATGTTGCTTAGACTCCGTAATCTAGTGGGTGTGGAGGGAAGTTCAATGTATACCACTTTAAAGGGGATTTTACCAGCTACAGTGGAAGTGAAAGAGTTGTATGTGAGTTTTGCAATCGGCATCTTGGCTGTCCAATCGACGTCGTGCGGCTTGCATAACATGTAAAAAAGTTGTTTGGGTGTGTGATTGGTGTGCTCTGTCTGTTTGTTGGTCTGAAGATGGAATGCCGTTGATAGTTGGATCCAAATGCCGTAACACGTCGTCAGTTCGTGCCAAATATGGCTAGTGAAGCAATCGTCTCTGTCGCTAATGATGGTACATTGCATGAAATTCAGCCGTACAATGTGGATTAGAAACAACCGTGCTTCCCCTTTGCGATGACAATGGTCGTCGTAAGGATGAATTGCGACATTTTTTTACTTCTGTCCATTACAACAAGGATGGCATCGTGTCCGTTGGGAGTGACGGACAATTCCTTCACGAAATCCATATTCATATCCACCGACAGCTCCGTCACCAGAGGTAGGGATTGAAGTAGACCGGACGGCCTCGTGCGACGAGATTTGTTATCTCAGACAGATGTTACACTATTTGCAAAAGGCTGACACACCGGTCAGCATCTTGTCCTACCAATAGTATCTTGCCAGTTTTTTTTTGGCATCTTGTCATCACCAAAATGTCCACCTGGACCGGTGTCATGGCATTCCTCAAGTAGGATCCTTTGTAGCTCCTCATTCGGTGGAACGACGACTTGGCGAGTGAATCGCCGTTGCGAGTAGGGGTTGTCAAACTAGAACTTAGTCTTATCATACCCGTTGAACTCCTTGTAACCTTCTGTAAACACCATCATGAGGTTCGGGTCTCGTTCAACGAGAAACGTGCTCATCTCAGCCTTGGAATTGGGTCACCAACTTAGAGCATTTGCTGGATTGGTTTTTCTAGGCAAGTACTCAATGTTGTGGTTGAAATTGGACTTCAAGAACTCCATCCATTGAGTTTGTCGACGGCCCAGACTTGGTTAAGTCTTGAGACATTCCAGCACGTGGCGGTCGGTGTGGACGATGTCTCGCCAGGTAGCACCACCACATTTTTTACGCGTGCACGACTTTGAGCATTTCTTTCTCGTGCACTGCATAGTTGAGCTCCGGCCCGCTTAGCTTTCTTGATATAAACGTGACCGGTTGTTCTCCACCGCAGTTGCCTTGGAGGAGAACTGCTCTAATAGCTTGATCGGACGTGTCGGTGGCCATCATATAGTCCACCGTTGGATCTACCAATTGCAAGGCTGGCGCTGTGGTCAGAGTGATTCTCAAAGATTTGAACACTTCTTGTTTGCTATCCCTCTTATTCCACACAGTGGTATTCTTAATGAGATTGGAGAGAGGCGCTGACACTTGAGCATTATCCTTTCAAAATCAATGGTAGTAGTTGTAGAAGTCCAAAAAAACTTGGACGTCCTCAACATTTATAGGCGTCAACCAATCAGTGTCCACCTCAACCGTCTTTGGGTCCACGGTGATCCGTCCGCCACCAATGATTTGGCTTGGAAACTCGATCAAACAGCAACCAAAGTCGCACTTCGAGAGTTTTTCCCAAATTTCTCTCTTTTAGAGCTTCCAGAACTTTTTTGAGATGAAAAGAGTGTTCCTCAGTTGTAGCGGGAGAGCCAATTTGGCCCTCCCTCCTTGCATTTGCGAGGGGTTGATGGACATCACCCCTCGCCAGTACAAGGGCTGGCCAGCGGCCAGCCCTTCACTGGCCGCCGGCCAGCTGGATGGCCGGCGGCTGGTCAGGTGACTGGCCTGCCAATGGCCGGCCACGTGCTGGCTGCCGATTGAGCTGGTCGCTCGATCGATGGCCAGGAGTTCGCAAGGCCTCGAGGGCCGAGGCCTGTTGCCTCAAGCCCTCGTCCTAACCATCTTCTTCGTGCCTCCTCAAGTGAGCGA
>SZWC01001418.1:207358-232251 GCA_023375785.1 Penium margaritaceum | reverse complement strand
GCCACCGGCCGGCCAGCCGCCAGCCGCCGATCGCGGCCTCAGCCGGATCGGCGGCTGGGAGGCCACGAGGGCCTCGAGGGCGAGGCCTCGTGGCCTCGTGCCCTCGTCCCCCCTCGCCCTCCTTGCAAACAAGCAAGAGAGGACGAGGGATAGGGGGAGCGAGGGGGAGGTCGAAATAGCTGGTGCCAAATCGCCAGCGTGCCTCGCACGCGACGATTTCGCGCAGGAACGACAAAACGAAACTCGAAGTTCGTTTATGAAGAACTTCGACGTAAAACAAACGGAATAACTCGTGCGAACACACTAGTTCGAGGTAAAAACCCCCGGTTTGGGTCCCAAAACCAGGGGTTTCGTTAAAAACGGAAATGGGCCTCCGGAGACTCGAAATATTCGAGTCTCCCTGCTCTGGGTCGTTGATGACGATTGCCCCTCAGTCTCGCGAAGGGGGTAAACCCCTGACGCGGACTAAGAACGCCATTCTGCGAACTCCGACGACGACTTCAGAGCAGGAGCTGGAGATCCAGCCCGTTACAGTGGTTCTCAGAGCGAGACGACCCTCTCGACCAAGGGTTCGACAGAAACGGCGGCTACGACCTAGATAAAACGCCGCCGGCAGCTGCAAGCAGCAGCAGAAACGCCAGAAGGGACTACGGCATCAACACTTGACGGATTGAATCGCCGTAAAGTGCGTTAGAGAGCTGGAAAAAAGCTCTACTTGGTGGAGAGTCTTTCTTACAGCCTCTCCACACTTCCAGGGGGCTAGGAGGATTTTTGTGGGGCGGGTTGGGGAGTTCCCACCTCAAAAACCACAAAATCCTCCTCATTTTCAAGGCTCCTTCAAACCTCGTTGATCCAAAAAATTGGGACAGCATCCCTCCCCAAGCTTAGGGACTCTCACGACCTGAGACCACCCTAAAAAGAAGGAGGGTGACAACTTGGGGAATTTTGGCGGCTCCGCCAAAGCCGCCGGCTCAAGGAGGACGCCGCCAAGGGGCGCAAGACGCGCAAAGAAGACTCAAGAGGAGGCCAAGGAAGACAAGAAGACAAGAAGACAAGAAGAAGCGTAGTTTTTTGTCCTAGACATTGTACTTGCTTCTCTTCTTGCTCTTTGTCTTAGTTTGGTGAGCGGTACTCACACTCCTTGTTACTCCCTTGTATTTTGATTTTCTGTTTTCCTAGATCCTAGTTGCTACCAAGTGCCGTGAGTCACGGCCTAGGAGGACTAGTTTCTAAACCCACGATGTTGTGCCGACGTGGCGGCCTAGGAAAATAGAAATATAAATTGAAATTGCCTCACCGATCGTGAGAGCAACGACTTAAGAGGCGATTCCTCCTCGTTGTGGGGTGATCATCACAGCAACCTTCACGTGCTAGTTGCACGAGCGACGGGATGGCAAGTGCCGGACCGTCTAGAGCCAACAAGGGCAAGGTGGTGATGTTCTCACCACACGCTCTTGGCGGACTCCAAGTTTTGGGAGCCGCCGCCGCGAGCACGGTTGCCAACCCAAAGGCAACCGTACCGCCTAAGGCAACCGTGTCGCCTAAGGCAACCGTGCCGCCGAAGGCAACCGTACCGCCTAAGGCAACCGACGCCAACCTCGGCGACACCGAGAAGCGTGCGGAGGCCGCAAAGGTGCTCGATGAGCACGTCGATGGGCACATGGGCGATCCCCATGCGGCGGACGACGCGATGGAGGAGGATCTTCTGGAGGCAGACCCCGACGAAGAGCACGAAGCCGACGATGGCGAAGGCGATGAGGATCGCGACCATCGCCATCGTCGTGCGGCGAACTCGAGCCGATTACTCGAGAAGGGAAAGGCACCCGCCACATCGCCTGAAGCTGCCGACGGCAGCGAGACGGCCGAGAGCAGCAAGGGCGCTAAAAGCAGTCATACGGGAAGTTCCCGTGAGAACGAGCCGGACGACGACGCCGCAAAGGCAATTCGCGATGGCCGTCGTAGGCTTGCGGAGTTTGCTGCTGAGGCGGCAGGCCAACTGAAGATCACCACCGACGGTGGAGACACGGCCCCACTCGGAGGAATGGGGGCGGACCCCCCTTCCTACGATGTGGCCACGACGGGGCAGGACAGCACCCACTCGAGCGTCGTCGCCGACGATAGTCTCCTCCGAAAGGTGGGACTCCTTGGAGGCGTGTACGCGAACCGTACCCTCTTGCAGTGGGTAAGGGTGCACGGACAACGCGAGGCCCTGGAGGCTATCGCCGATGTTTTGACGACATCAGAGCTCAAGTTCGCGTTCGCTAATGTGCTGGCCCACGTCGGGCAGAGCATCACGGATCTTGACCGTGATCGTCAGCTGTAGCGCCTGGCCGCCCATGAGGCAAGCCGCCGATGCAACGACCTCGACAAGGCGTTGCAGAGCGTGACCCAGGTGCGGATGCAGCAGCAAGTGCAGCGCGTCGCAGCTGCGGATGCCACTGCCGGTGGCAGCGACGACTTGCCTACCTCGACGACTTCGGGGTCGGTCATGAACACGTCCTTCCTCCACAGTGTGGAGATCTTCCGGAAGGGCGTGAAGCTGACCGACTGGCTGAACCGCATGGAGCACGTTCTACGTGTCCACAAGGCTCCACTCAGCCAGTGGGGCGACCTTGCCATGACGCGGCTTGAAGACAAACTCTTCAAATACGTGGTCAAGGAGTGGACTGCGCAGCAGCCGCACCTCGAGTGGCAGCCCATGCCGTGGGAGGCTTTCTGCGCGATCATGCGCAAGAAGTGCACCCAACGTGAGGAGGCGCAGCGTGCCTTCCACAAGATCAAGGACTTCAGGCAGCTGGGTAGCTCGCTCGAATCCTACTTGAGCGAGTTCACCGCACTCGTGGAGGAAGACGAAAGCTTCACCGAGGGCGATGGTACTCAGACGTTCAAGTACCCGGAGTGCATGCTGCTGGAGTACTTGCGCGATGGTCTCGCCAGCGACAAGCTGAAGGACAAGACCACCACGACAGCCACTGGCCAAGCTCGGACAAGCTGGAGGGCGTTGCGCGACTACATGAGCGAAGTATATTCGGCGAACCCGAAACACTACTCTGATGCACGGCCGAACGCACATGCACATCAGGGGCGCGACATGCGCGTGGACGCTGCAGGGGCTGGTGGGTCAGCCGGACAACGAGGCGGGGCCAAGGGCAAGAAGCCTACAAACCCTCCAGCCAAGAAGGCTGGTGGACACAAGGGTCCCAACAACAAGCGCAGCCGCGAGCATGACGAGCTGCAGGCGGCGCGTGAGCATCGCAACGCAGCCTTCTGCGAAGGGCTCTGCCACAACTGCATGCAGCCGGGCCACTTTAGGGCTCAGTGCCCTGAGGCTACTGGTGGTGGACAAGAGGCCGCGGTGCTAGCTGCAGCAGCAGCACCTCGTGGGGATGGTGCAGCAGGAGGCCGCGGACAAGGCCGTGAACAGGGTCGCGGTCGTGGCAATGGACCCGGCCGTGGTAACGGACAGGGCCGTGGGGCGGGTTTTCCCCACCCCTGAGTGACGTCAGTGGGGACCACTCAGCGGTAAAACTGGATCACGAGTGTGAGTTCATGTTTTCAGTCGAGGATGTTAAACAATTTGAGTTTTTGACGAGTTCAAATTTCTCTGTTGTTTTCTCCCCTCTCATTGAACCTCAATCTGCACTTGCTGATTGACATTGCCCACTAAATCTTGCATCACCAGACGAGATGCATGACCGAACCTGCTTAGTGGTGGCGACACCAACCACTATGCAAGAGTTGTGTAACACAGTGATTGAAGCAAACGCCCTCAAAGCAATGAGTTCAATCACATTCGCAGTACCTTTAGTCAACGATTTCGACCCAGTGAAATTTAAAGACTGGAAGGTGCTCGCCGAATTCACACGTACCCACAAGATGTGGACTCGAGTGGGTGAATCATGGGAGTTGTGACGCCCGTCGTACAGATTCCGTGTTTATCACAAACTCGGCTTACCGTCGTCGAGTCTGTTCACTCGGAAGAGTGGAGGCAATATGATGATGCAGTTCAAAGGACACTTAGCTGGTGCTCCCGTGAACGTACTTGCTGACACTGGAGGGGACGACTCTTTTGTTAGCCTTGGATTTACCCGTCAGGTTGGCCTGAAGTACGAGCCATCGAATGGCGCAGTTGTTGTCGGTGACAATCGTACGGTATCCGTGATCGGTACTTGTAAAGCAAAAATTTGTATTCAAGGGTATACACAGAGTGTCACGTTGAAGGTACTCAACCTTCTTGACCCGTTTGACATGGTGCTAGGCGATCCCTGGCTCCGTGACAACAAGGCTTTAATGTGCTTTGAATCAAAGCGTTTGATCCTCCGAAAAGGACAACGCCGCTTTACGTTGATTCCGAGTACGGAATTATCACCGACCTGAATGAAAGTCCATGCCAGCTTGTCTGCAATGCAGGTCAAGAGACGTATTCGACAGGGTTTTTGATACTTCTTGGCTCAGCTGCAGAAAGTGGAGGACGACGTGACGTAAGACACGCCACAAGAGATCAGATCTCTATTGGCGGAGTTCTCGGATGTATTCCAAGACCCATCGACTGGGCTTCCACCAGAAAGACACATGGGCCACACGATTCCGCTACAACCAGAGGCGACTCCTCCGTTCAGACCCATGTATCGCCTTAGTCCAGCAGAAAGGCGAGAGGCCGAACGCCAAATCAAAGAGTACCTTGCAAAAGGATGGATCGAGCCAAGTAGCTCGCCGTACGGTGCGCCGATCCTTTTTGTGAACAAAAAGGATGGTGGTTTACGCATGTGCGTAGATTACCGGGTGTTGAACAAGCTGACGGTGAAAAATCGATTCCCCTTACCGCGGATTGAGGACCTTTTTGACCAACTCCAAGGCGCAAAAGTATTTTCGTCCTTGGATTTGTCTCAAGGGTACCATCAAATCGGCATCACGGAAGATGATGTGCCCAAAACTGCGTTTCGAACGCACATGGGACACTATCAGTTCCGAGTGTTATGCTTCGGGCTTACAAATGCCCCGGCAACCTTCCAAGGAGAAATGAACCGAACATTCACCAAGCAACTCGGAAAGTTTGTCTTGGTTTACCTGGATGATATCCTGGTTTTCTCCAAATCAATGGAAGAGTACATAGAACATCTGCGCAAAGTTCTTGCAATCCTTCGAGAACAGAAGTTCTATGGGAAAGTGAGCAAGTGCAAGTTTGCACAAGATGAGCTCGAATACCTTGGACACATCATCGGCAAGGACGGAATCCGCGTCGAACCATGAAAAGTCCAAGCCGTTGTGGACTGGCCACGCCCCGAAAATGTTGGACAGATTTGGTCTTTCCTCGGCCTTGCAAACTACTTTCGACAGTTTATGCAAGGGTATTCGACCCTGGTAGCACCGCTAACCAGGCTCACGCGAAAACACGTGCGTTGGGAATGGACATCTGATTGCGAGAACGCTTTTCTCAAAGTCAAAGAGCTTCTCTCCACAGCGCCCGTCCTAGCTCTTCCGGATCCATCAAAACCGTGGGAGGTTCGATGTGATGCGTTGGTAGTTGGACTTGGAGCCGTCCTCATGCAGAACGGTCACCCAGTTGCGTATGAGAGCCGGAAGCTTATACCCGCGGAAACGCGGTACATGACTGGGCATCAAGAGCTCCTTGCGGTAGTACACGCTTTCAAGATGTGGCGTTGCTACCTTGAGGGTACTGAAGGGGGTGTGACGGTCGTAACCAACCATAATCCATTGGTGTTTTTCCAAACGCAACCGAACCTGTCAAGACGACAGGCGCGTTGGAGCGAATACCTGAGTCAATTCTCGTTCACATGGGAATATCGGCCAGGACGCATCAATATGGCCGATCCACTAAGCCGACAGCCTGTGGAAATTAAAGCAACCACCGAGATTAGTGGGTGTTTTATGGCCATTGCAACAGCAATCGTACAACCACCGGATCCCCCTGTACCTCTGCGTCAACCACCACGAGAGATTGTCCATTACAACGGTTTTGTAAACAGGATCCGGATGGGATACTGTGTGGATTCTTGGTTTCAAGACTCTCAAAATCTGGACAAGTACGGCTTGGTGGAGGCCGCAGGAATCTTCTGGCACGGAGAACAAGTTGTTGTGCCAAATTCGGGAGACCTTCGAGCAAAGGTTATCTCCCAATTCCACGACCCGCCGGTCGCAGGTCACGTGGTACCCCGGAAGACCAGACAGGCACTCTCGGACCACTATTTGTGGCCAATGTGGAGTGTCGATGCCCGTAAGTATTGCATGACATGCGACCCATGTCTTCGGAATAATGCTAGTAACAAGAAGCCTGCTGGACTCCTCCAGCAGCTTCCCATTCCTGGGACTCCATGGGAGTGCGTCAGCATGGACTTCATTACTGGTCTTCCGGAAACGGCCCGTGGCCATGATGCAATACTAGTGGTTGTGGATCTTTTGACGAAGATGACACACTTCATTCCTACAACCACTGATGTGAACGCAGAGGAGACCGCTCGTCTCTTCTTTGAGGGTGTCGTAAAATACCACGGCTTGCCGTTGTGCATTATCTCCGATCGAGATAAAAAATTTGCTAGTACGTTCTGGCAAAAGATGCACGAGTACTTCGGTAGTGAGTCACAAATGTCGACACCATTTCACCCTTAAACTGACGGACAAACAGAGCGCATGAATCGCACTCTGGATCAGATGCTCCGCATGTACGTGGACCCTGCCATGCATGATTGGGACGAATTCCTAGCACCGGCAGAGTTTGCGGTGAACAACTCGGTGAACGAGTCCACACAGTTCACACCGTTCGTGTTGAACAGTGGTCGGCATCCAGTGGTACCCTCTTCATTGGTGAAGAGTGGGAGTACAGGAGGGCAGGTTCCTTCCGCTCAAGCCTTTGCCGAGCGCATCGAATCCTTGTTACAGGAGGCGAAGGGTCACCTTCAAGCAGCTCGGCAGCGACAAAAGGCATACGCCGACAAAGGTCGCCGGGAGGTGTCGTTTGACATCGGTGAGAAAGTGCTGCTTAGTAGTAAAAACCTTCGGTTGAAGTCGCCAGGGGCAAGAAAACTTCTACCGAAGTGGATTGGGCCGTTTCCCATTGTGGCACGCATCGGGCCAGTGGCATACCGATTGCTACTTCCGCCGAGTATGAAGATACATGACGTGTTTCATGTGAGCCTGCTGGCTCCATACACGACAGAAGGAACCGTTCAGCCACCGCCAGCAGTCCTGGCTGCCGACGGCCAATACGAGGTCCTTTGCCTACTCCAGCACTGAGAGCGTACTCTTCGGTCGCGTGTTGTCAGGGAGTACCTCGTCCATTGGGCCAGTTGTGGACCTGAACATAATTCATGGGAGCCCGAATCTCGGTTGTCCACAGGGGTGATCAACGAGTACTGGAGCGAGCTTGCAGCTCGCACAGATCGACGCGTGGCAGGAGGTACCACCTGAACGCGGGAAAAATGAACATTCCCACAGGGCAGCATTCATGGACAGCGACCATAGGAGGTTGGGGACGCCCAACATGGTTGTCGCGCGGACGCTCCAGCCTAAATGGGGGAGGCCGCTAGCCGTGCTGACCTACAAGCTGCAGCTTAGGTCTAAGTACCATGCACGTGTTCATGTTTAGCTGGTGATTGAAATTGTTAATTTTCTTTCACAATGTTGATGACTCACTGACTGACAATCCTACTTGTTGTTCATGAACCGGGACGGTTCATAATAAGTGGGGAGGAATGTAGCGGGAGGGCCGGTTCGGCCCTCCCNGCCACCGGCCGGCCAGCCGCCAGCCGCCGATCGCGGCCTCAGCCGGATCGGCGGCTGGGAGGCCACGAGGGCCTCGAGGGCGAGGCCTCATGGCCTCGTGCCCTCGTCCCCCCTCGCCCTCCTTGCAAACAAGCAAGAGAGGACGAGGGATAGGGGGAGCGAGGGGGAGGTCAAAATAGCTGGCACGAAATCGCCAGTGTGCCTCGCACGCGACGATTTCGCGTAGGAACGACAAAACGAAACTTGAAGCTCGTTTATGACGAACTTCGACGTAAAACAAACGGAATAACTCGTGCAAACACACGAGTTTGAGGTAAAAACCCCTGGTTTGGGTCCCAAAACCAGGGGTTTGGTTAAAAACGGAAATGGGCCTCCGGAGACTCGAAATATTCGAGTCTCCCTGCTCTGGGTTGTTGATGACGATTGCCCCTCAGTCTCGCGAAGGGGGTAAACCCCTGACGCGGACTGAGAACGCCATTCTGCGAACTCCGACGACGACTTCAGAGCAGGAGCTGGAGATCCAGCCCATTACAAAAGCTCTTAGGGAGATCCACGTTATTATTCCACCTTCTCTCCTTCACCAGGGACCTAGGTGGATTTATGGTGGACCGGATGCGGAGTCTCCATCCCTACGTCACCATTGTTCCTCGTCCTTGCAAGACTCTCCCCCTCCTCCTTCAACTAAAAACAGGAGAAAGGCTCTTCTCCAAGACCAGAGACTCTCATGGCCTGAGAGCACACCAAAAAGAGGGAAGGAAAAACCTTGAGAATTTTTGGAGACCTCCCCATCACCGTGGGCAAAAAGGGAGATACCTCCAAGGAGGTACAAGGCACTTCAAGAGAAGCCAAGAGGCAGCTAAGAATGGCCTGAAGACAAAGAGAAGGCAGGAGGGGTGAGTGAGAAGCGTAGGAAGTTGGGAATCCTAGACTAGCATCGCCGTCTCCCTCCTCTCTCCTCCTCACTCTTCGAGCGGTGTTCAACTACCTTGATCTTCTTTTACTCTTGTCTTAGCTTCTGTTTTTCTAAGCTTTGTAGGTTGCCTTGTGCCGTGAGTCATGGCTTAGGAACCTAGCTTCAATCCACATACTTATGCCAAACCGGGTGGTGTACAAACATAGTATCACATGAATGTGTCAACCGTGGTGGCCTCGGAAAGTAGAAATTCTTACCATGTGATTGTGTCCTCCACGGCAGCCTAGAAAAATAGAAATCAGTCATATAGTTGCCTCACTGATAGTGAGAGTAAAAAAAATGGGAGGCGACACCTGTCCGACGTTGTGGGATGACCCTCACAAAGGTCTTGATGTGCTAGTTGCACGCAAGACCTCCTGGAAAATGTTAGACGGTCCAAGATCAACAAGGGTAAGGTAGTGACAGTCTCATCACACACCCTCGGCCGACTCCAAATCTTGGAAGCCACCGCTGCGAGTATGGTTGCCAAACCAAAGGCAACCGTACCACCGAAGGCAATTCCCACTAAACGTGGCGACACCGAGAAGTGTGCAGAAGCCAAAAATGTGTACGGTGAGTACATCAACGTGCACGTGGGCGACTGCTATGAGATGGAGGACGCGCTCAAGGAGGACCATCCGAGTGTGGATCCCAAAAAAGATCACGATGTCGACAACGCCGAAGGCGATAAGTATCACAATCATTGCCATTATCATGTAGCAAATTCGAGCCGATTGATTGAGAGGAGCAAGACGCTCGCTGGATCACCTGAAGCTACCAATAGCAACAAGGTTGCCGACAGCAGCAAAGATGCCACATGCATTCATGTGGAAAGTATTGCCAGCACGAGCAAGACAATGCCGTCACAAAGACAGTTTACGATGATCACCAGAGGCTTGCTGGGTTGGTTGTCGAGGTGGTAGTGCGACTCAAGATCAACACCGACGGTGGAGGTGTGACACCACCTGGAGGTGTAAGGGCAGATGTCCCTTCTTACAATGTGGCTATGATGGGATAGATCCACGTCCACTCGAAAAGTGTCACAAATGACATTCCTTCAAAAGGTAGTACTCCTCAAAGGCGTGTACGCGAATTGTATCCTCCTTTAGTGGGTGAAGGTGTACAGACAATGTGCGACCCTTGAGGCTTTCGCCGAGGCTCTGATGATATAAGAGTTGAAGTTTGTGTTTGCCAATGTACTTGTCCACGTCAGATAGAGCATCATGGATCTCTAACGTGATCACCAACTGTCGCGTGTGGCCGCTCAAGAGGCAACTTGCCAATGCGACAACCTCGACAAGGCATAGTAGAGCATGACCTAGATGCGGATGCAACATCAATCGCAACGGGCCACAGGTGCCGATGCCATCGTTAGTGGCAGCGAACATAAAGGCCGGTCATAAACACATCCTTCCTCCATAGTGTAGAGATCTTTTGGAAGAGCGTGAAGTTGATCAATTGGTTGAATCACATGGAGGACATTCTGAATTTCCACAAGGCTCCACTCAGTCAGTGGGATGACCCTGCCACAGCACGGCTTGAAGACAAGCTCTTCAAATATGTGATCAAGGATTGAGGTGCACTGCAGCTATACCTCGAGTGACAGTCCATGTCTTGGAAGGTCTTTGCACTATCGTGCACAAGAAGTGCCTCCAATGCAAGGAGGTGTAGAGTTTCTTCCATAGTATCAAGAACCTCAGGTAGCATGGTAGCTTCCTCAAGGCCTACTTGAGCGAGTTCACTATACTCGTGGAGGAAGCCAAAAGCTTCACCGAGTGCAATGGGACCCAAAAATTCAAGTACCCGGAGTACTTGTTGCTAGAGTAATTGCGTGATGATCTTGCAAGTGAGAAGCTGAATGACAAGACCACAACGATGACAACCGGCTAGGCTTGGAAAAGTTGGAGGACGTTGCCTGACTACATGAGTGAAGTGTATTCGGTGAACCCGACGTACTACTCAGATGTATGGCCACACGTGAGTGCACAGCAAGATCGCAACTTACGCATGGACACTGCAGGGGTTGGGAGGTCAACCAGGCAGTGGGACGGGGTCAAGGATAAGCAGCACGCAAACCCTCCATCCAAGAAATCTCGTGGGCACAAGGCTTCCAACCACAAGAGAAGTTGTGACAATGACGAGCTGCAGGCGGCACATGAGGGTCACAATACAACCTTCCGTGATGGACTCTGCCAAAATTGCATGCAGCATGGCCACTTTAGGACTCAGTACCCTGAGGCTTCTGGTGGTGAGAAAGAGGCCATGATGTTGGCTGTAGTAGCAATACAACGTGGGGATGGGGCAGTAGGAGGCCGCGGAGAGGGGCCATGGACAGGTTCACTGCTGCGGCAATATGCCCGGCCATGGAAACAGACAAGGTCGTGGTGTGGATTTTTCTTAACCCTGCGTAACATTCGTGGGGACCACTCGGGGGTCAAACTGGATAACAAGTATGGATTCGTGTTTTCAGATGACGATGTCAAGAAATTTTAAATTTTGATGAGTTCAAATTTCTCTCTTGTTTTCTCCCCTCTTGTTGAACCTCATTCTACACTTGTTGACTCACATAGTTCACTAAATCTTACATCTCTAGACAAGATGCATGATCAAGCATGCCTAGTGGTGGTAACACCGACCTCTATACATTAGTTGTACAATATATTGATTGAAGCAAACACCCTTAAACCTGTGAGTCCAATCAGGTTTGTTGTACTTGTAGTTGACCATTTTGACCTAGTCAAATTGAAATTCTGGAAGGTGCTAGTTGAATCCACACATAGCCACAAGATGTAGACTCGAGTGGGTGAATCATGGGAGTTGTGGTACCTGCGATATTGATTCCGTGTATGTCACAAACTTAGCTTGCCGTCATCGGGCCTGTTCACTCGGAAGACCGGAGGTAACATGAAGCTGCAATTTAAAAGACATCTTGTTGGTACTACTCCCATAAATGTGCTGGCTGAAAATGGAGGGGATAACTCGTTCGTTAGCTTTGGCTTTACCTGACAAGTAGTCCTAAAATATGAGCCATTGAATGGCATAGTTGTTGTCGGTGACAACCATACGGTACTCGTTATCGGTACATGTAAATCATAAATATGCTTTCAAGGGTACACATAAAGCATCATGTTGAAGGTACTCAACCTTCTTGACCCGTTTGACGTGGTGCTGAGTGATCCTTGGCTCTAAGAAAACAAGACTCTGATGCTCTTTGAATCAAAATGCTTGATCCTTGTAAGCGACAATGTTGCTTTACCTTGATTCCAAGTACAGAAATTTCACCGACCTGAGTGAAATTCCATGGCATCTTGTCTGCGATACATGTCGAGAGGCGGGTTTGGCATGATTGTCGATACTTCTTGCCTTTGTTGTAGAAAGTAGAGGATGACGTGAAGGAATGCCGATGTGGAAGAAATGCCACAAGAGATAAAATCTCTATTGGCAGAGTCCTATATTCAAAGACCCACTGGCTGGGCTTCCACCAGAATGGCGCTTGAGCGACACAATTCCACCACAACTGAAGAAAACTCCTCCGTTCAAACCCATGTATCGCCTTGGTCCGGCAAAAAGGTGAGATGCCGAACACTATATCAAAGAGTATCCTGTAGAAAGGTGGATCGAGTTGAGTAGCTCACCGTATGGTGCAACGATCCTCTTTGTGAACAAGAATGACAGTGGTCTATGCATGTGCATGGACTACAAGGTGCTGGAGTAGTTGTTGGTAAAAACTGATTCTCCTTACCACGGATTGAGGACCTCTTTGACCAACTCCAAGGGGAAAAAGTATTTCCGTCCTTGGATTTGTCTCAAGGATACCATCAAATCTATATCACAAGAGACAATGTGCCAAAAATAGTGTTCTGAATACACATGGGACATTAGCAGCTCTAGTTTTTGTGTTTCGGGCTAACCAACGATCAAGCAAATTTTCAAGGAAAAATGAATCAAAATTTTTCCAACCAACTTGGCTAGTTTTTCTTGGTTGACCTGGACAACATCCTTTTTTTTTTCAAATCAATGGATGAGTAGAGAGAACATTTGCGCAAAGGACTCGTGATCCTTTAGGAACAGAAGCTTTACGTGAAAGTGAACAAGTGCAATTTTGCACAAGATGACCTCAAATACCTTGGAAAAATAGTCGGTAGGGATGATATTCGTGTCAATTCACAAAAGGTCCACGCCACGGTGGATTGGACTCGTTCAGAAAACATTGGATTCAGTCTTTCCTAATACTTGCCAACTACTTTTGACGATTTATACAAGGGCATTCGATTTTGGTATTTCCGCTAACCAAGCTCACACGAAAAGACGTGGGAATGGACACCTAACCACGAGAGTGTTTTTCTCAAATTCAAAGAGCTTCTATCTACAATGCCCGTCGTACCTTTTTTGGATCCATGAAAATTGAGGGAGGTGAGATGTGATGCATCCGTAGTACTTGGACCAGTTCTCATACAGAATATTCACCCAGTTGTGTATGCGAGCCAAAAGCTCATCCTCGTAGAGACGCGGTACACGACTAGGGATCAAGAGCTCCTTGCGGTGGTGCATGCTTTAAATATGTGGCATTGCTACCTCAAGGACAATACGTGAGGTGTGGCAGTTGTGACCCACCACAACCCATTGGTGTTTTCACAAATGCGGCCGAACGTGTCAAGACAATAGGCGCGTTGAAGCAAATACTTGAGTCCATCCTCATTCACGTCGGGATATTAGCCAGGACGCATCAATGTGGCTGATCCACATAGCCAAAAGCACATGGAAATTAAAGCAACCACCAAGGTTGGTGGGTAAATTACTGTCATTAAAATAACTGTAGTACAAAAACCAGATCCCCTTTCACCCCAGCAAAACCACCCTGAGTTACTACTTACTACATCGGCATTGTAAACAGTGTTGAATGGTATGCACCTTGTCCACTGGCTAGCTGGCTGGTTGCACGGAAACACAAGGCATGCACTGCTCTATGGAGTACGTCCCCTTGGTCTGTTCTGAGATAGGCCAGGAATGCACTGCATATAATGGGTATGTCCCTTGGAGGTCTTCATAGGGAACATAACATTGTGGCCTAGTTGGGACAGGTGCCGGAGCTCATGGGTCGCGGCTCAAACCCCGCGACGGCCGTATTTTTCCTTTGTGGCCCAAAATGGGACAGGAAGCTTCTAGGAAGCTTACTAGAGCCTATGATGACACTTGGCGGTCTTAGGATGTGCCAAGAAGGACTGTAGGCTGAGATTAGTTCCTGTGGAGGCACTATGAGCAGAAGCATTAGCAATGCTCTGCAAGTATAAAAGCCTGTGCCCTACATACATCCATTTACAGTTCTTGCCTTTGAGACTCCTCACAGAGTGTCCAACCAAGGGTAGACACTAAAGACCTTCATGCGGACTTCAAGAGGTTGCAAACTGAACAAACCTAAAGTGTGGATCCCTCGTTCAAGGATGATATTTTATCTTGGTTACAATACCAAGAGCGGTTGGCGGCCTCCCATGTCGGGACCCGTTTTCTAGACCATTGTTATCGGGCGCATTGACAAAAGGTTATGGGCCCACGCTTCTGGCTCTAAGGCACGCTTCCAAGACCGACTCGCACGTGGTCTTGCAAGGCGCATATGCACAACAGGTACACAAAGATCGGATGGCTCCAATCTGCTCTATGGGCTTCATTGGCTTCTTCAGGTAGGGTGTGTGTACGTGGCGGACTAGGGGACGAGGAATAGCACTGTCCATGTTAGACAAGACCTTAGAGCCCCAACGGGATAAAACTTTACCCCTTTAGAAGGTGGTACGATCCCGAGTCCGTTTTCTCATGACGGCGCCATCGCCTTAGGTGATCATCGGAACCAACTGCACCTTTGACAACGGCCGCAGTTAGCAGCCTCATCAGCCTCATCAGCCTCAATGAAGAAGAGTAGGAGAAAACCAGAGAAGACGAGCAACCGCCAAAAATGGCGGATCCGACTCAAGCCCGCCTTGAGGCGGGTATGTCAAAATTCACGGGGACAGGTTTTCCCTTGTGGAAATGGCAGTTTGAGATTGTCATGAACATGCGTGGCTACCTCCACATCCTAAAAGGGACCGAGATAGCACCCACCAATGCGGCAGTGACCATGCATGCGGCTGACCTTGCAGCATGGACGATGAATAACAACATGGCTCTCGCCATACTTGTGACGTCTATCAACAAGACTCAACACTCCCACATCACAGGATGCACGTTGGTTGCGGAGGCATAAGCAAAACTCTCTCGTGTGCATCAATCAAATGCCCTAGCAAACCGACTCTTCATCTTCCAAAATTTGATTTCGATGAGGGTGAGCGAACGAGAATCGATACCCGTATTTTTGCAGTTGTTGGACAACGTGCTGCAAGAGATCCAACAAATGGAATGGAATCTCGACTCCAACATGCGTGCCATGATCCTTGTGATGGAGCTGTCGGAAAGCTGGGTATCCTTGATCATCGTATTTGGCGGTTGGAAGGAGGAAGATCTGATGTATGAGGCTGTCACCGAACACGTCCGCAACGAGTCCATACGACGTAGTGGCAGTGAGGCAAACATTTCAGCCTATGCCTCTCACTTCGGTGGACAATGTGCAAGCTCTCGCTCCAGTCAAGGCAACTGCGGAAGCAGTGGCAGTGGATGGAAAGGCAATGGTAGCGGGAAGAGTTCCAAGAAGCCCGGCAACTATCACAACTGTGGCAAGGTTGGGCACTGGGCTAGGGACTGCCATAGTCCTAGGAAAAAAGGCAGGAACAAAGGTGGGAAGGAGAAGAAGGAGCTCACCAACATGATGGCTAAAGGGTTGCCTATGGAGGGGGCAGCCCTCCTTAGGCCCGGGGCATTCGCCCTTGACTCGGGCACCAACCACCACTCATCAAAAGAGAAGGGTGGATTTGTCTCCATGGCCGAATCTGACATGCGTATCAAGTGTGCACATGGCGGCATCGTCCAAGCCATGGGCGAAGGGGACAAGGTAATCACGTTCAACGTGAACAGTGCGGAGAAGGATGTCAACCTTCAAAAGGCAGTGTACATGCCCTCCTTTGCAGCGAACCTACTGTCGGTCTCACAAATCACTGACAACAACATGACAATGGTGTTCACCAACAAGGAAGCTGTGGCCCTAAAAAATGAGGACATCAAAATTTTGTACACCAAAGATGACCTCATGCTTCAAGTTCCAAGAGTCGACGGCCTCTATGTGCTTCAAACCAAAGTCACCAAGATGTTGGATGAGGGACTGGCATGTGCCACCAAGACAGTGGCACCGAAGCCAAAGGATGCACCACCGACGACCGCTGCAGCCGCCACATCAACCAAGGACACCAACGCTGAGTAGTGGCACCGGCGATTTGGCCACGTGACGAACAACACCCTGCCGAAGATGCAGGAGCAAGAGGTAGTCCGCGGAATGGAAGGGTGCACCATGAAGCATGGAGAAGCGTGTTCATTGTGTGAACCATGCCTTTAAGTAAAGGCAAAGAAGAAGTCATTTGGCAGAGGAGGTCAACGAGCGAGGACTGTCTTGGAGCTGATCCATAGTGACGTGTGCGAATCCTTTCACACGACGTCTAATGGAGGAAGCAAGTACTTTATGACCTTCATCGCCGACCACAGCTGCAAGTTGTGGATCTACTTCCTCAAAACAAAGGGAGAGGTCAAGGAGAAGCTCATGGAGTTTGTCGCCATGGTAGAGCGGCAAACGTCCAAGAAGGTGAAATTCTTCGAAGTGACAACGGGAGTGAGTACGAGGTATGCAAGCCTTGGCTCAAGCATCATGGGATCCGCTACGAGCAAACCACCCCTTATAACCCCTAAAGCAATGGCATGGCCAAGAGGATGAACCAGTCCCTACTCGGCATGGTACGAAGCATGCTCTTCAATGCCAAGCTCCCACCTCGCTTTTGGGCTGAAGTTGCAACAACGGCCTACTACCTCTTGAACCTGACACTAGCAACCGCCTTGCGGAAGCGTAGAAAGGAGCAGGACAAGCAGCTAAAGACCCCACAAGAAGCAATTTCGGAAAAGAAACCCAACGCCTCTCATCTTAAGGTGTTCGGGTCAACTTCATGGGTGAAGATCCAGTCGGGAGAAGGTGGAGGCAAGCTGGACGCACGTTCCAAAAAGTGTGCCATGGTTGGGTATGACACGTCACACAAAGCCTATCAGCTTTGGAACCATGCAGCAGGCAAGCTCGTGAGGAGCCGTGATGTTGAGTTTGACAAATGCACCCTTGGAAAGGGAGAGATGCTAGACCCAATCCTCGCTCCTACGGCGGGAGAGTGGATAGTATTTCTTGAGTCTGGAGACCAAGCACCCAAAAACTGGCTCATTTTGCCAGCAGGTGGTGGGAATGGGAGAGTAGCTACAGAGGATGATGTAGCATCTGACATGCACGTGGATACCGAGGCGTTCGGGACTTCTGAGTTTGACTTGGATCCTGACGACTCTTCTGACAACGACAACAACGACGACGACATACCACCATCTGTGGAAGGACCAGCACCAAAGCAAGAAGGCGCACCAGCACCCTGGCATAGTTTGCGACCAAGGAAAGTACCTTTGCGATATGAGGACGATTGGACTGGCCTCAGCTGGTCGTGCATGGCCCAGGGAGAGCCATCCACAGTGGTGGAGGCAATGAATGACCCGGATGCGGCCAAGAGGAAGGAGGCAGTGGATAGCGAGCTCGCGTCCATTGCCGAGAACGGAACATGGGTCCTAGTGGATAAACCTGACAAGACCCACGTGGTGGGATCCAAGTGGGTCCTCCGAGTGAAGAAGCAAGATGGCAAAATCGAAAAGTTCAAGGCAAGGGTAGTGGAAAAGGGATTCTCGCAATGCCCTGGCTCTGAGTACGACGAGACGTTCGCGCCTGTCATGACCTTTGCCTCCATCGGCTCTCTCCTTACCATCGCAGCCGCAAAGAACCTAGAGAAACACCAGATGGACGTCACGACAGCTTTCCTCTATGGAAAGCTCGACAAGGAAGTGCTGATGGAGGTGCCCGAAGGAGTCAAAGCTCCTGAGGGAAAGGTGTGCAAGTTGGTTAAAGCACGCTACGGGCGGAAACAGGCCCCAAGGATATGGTACAAAGAGATGGACGGTTTCATAACCGGTCTTTCCTTCACGCATTGCCAAAATGATTCAAGCATGTACGTGCGCGATGATGGAAGTGGGCTAATGCTCGTTGCACTCAATGTGGATGATTTGATCATCTGATCTTCTTTGGTCGAGCTACTGGATGAGCTGAAGTCTGACGTCAGCAAAAGGTTCAAAATTAAGCACATGGGTCCTCTCGAGTATTACCTCAGGATCGCCATCCACCGCAACCGAGCAATAGACACCATCGAACTCAACCAAACCAAATACAACGGTGAGGTACTAAAGTACTATCACATGGAAGACTGCAAACCTGTTAGCACCCCAATGACGACCGATACAAAACTGAAGGCCTCAATGTCACCAAGCAATGAAGCAGAACGAAGGGTGATGCAAGACATCCCCTACCAGTCCGCCGTGGACAGCATCATGTACGCCATGCTAGGTACTCGTACGGACATCTGCTATGTTGTGGGACAATTGATCAGGTTTGTGGCCAACCCAGGACCACAACATTGGCAGGCAGTCAAGCGCATCTTGTGCTACCTGTAGAAGACACATCACATGGGCCTCGTTCTTAGAGGCCAAGAAGGTATGGACCCCCTCCGCCTGAAGTGCTACACCGACGCCGACTGGGAAGGAAATCTTGACGACCGGAAATCCACCTGTGGATACGTGTGCATCTTGAATGGCGCTGCCATCTCATGGGCCAGCAGGAAGCAGGATTGTGTTTCGGTGTCCACGGCTGAGGCAGAGTACGTGCTATGTCTGAGTTATGCAAGGAGACTCAGTAGTTGCGCAGCCTGCTTATCGAAATGACAGTCCCACAGGAGGATGTCAGGTTTGTACACGTGGACAACATGAGTACCATCTCAATGGTGGAAGATGAGATCATCTCTCGGCGAATGAAGCACATTGACATACGGTACCACTACTCACGTGACCTGGTCATGAAGAACGTGGTGGTCTTGCAGCACTGCGGAACCAAGAGAATGCTTGCTGACTACATGACCAAGCCGCTGGAGAGCAAATTACACTATGCAGGCATTCATGGATTTGGCATGAGGAGTGCGGCAAAGGAAGGGTGAGCCCCAAGGCATCAATGGAGCCCAGTGAGCGACAGATGGACAGAGGTGCAAGGGAGAGATTTGTTGAATGCTATGCACACTTTCCACTGGCTACCTGGCTGGTTGCACGGAAATACAAGGCATGCAGTGCTCTATGGAGTACGTCCCCTGGGTCTGTTCTGAGATAGGCGAGGAATGCACTGCATATAATGGGTATGCCCCCTGGAGATCATCATAGTAATCACAACATTGTGGCCTAGTTGGGACAGGTGTCGGAGCTCATGGGTCGGGGGCTCAAACCCCGCGACGGCTGCATTTTTTCTTTGTGGCCCAAAATGGGACAAGAAGCTTTTAGGAAGCTTACTAGAGCCTCGCTTGAGGATGACACTTGGCGGTCTTAGGACGTGCCAAGTAGGACTGTAGGCTGAGGTTGGTTCCTGTGGAGGCACTATGAGCAGAAGAATTAGCAATAATCTACAAGTATAAAAGCGTGTGCCCTATATCCATTCACAGTTCCTGCCTTTGAGACTCCTCACAGAGTGTCCAACCAAGGGTAGACACTAAAGACCTTAATGCAGACTTTGTGAGGTTGCAAACCGAATGAATCTAAAGTGTGGATCCCTCGTTCTAGGGTGATATGTTATCTTGGTTGCAATACCAAGAGCGGCCTCCCATGTCGGGACCCATTTTCTAGACCGTTGCTATCCGGCACATTGACAAACAGGATCCGGATGGAATAGTGTGTACATTCTTGATTCCAAGACTCTTGGAATGTGGACAAGCACGTATTGGTGGAGGCTGCACTAATCTTCTGGCATGGAGAACAAGTGGTTGTGCCAGACTCGGAAGACCTTCAAACGAATATTATCTTTAAGTTCTATGACCCACCAAGCGCAGGTCCTGTGGGACCTCGTAAGACCGGACAGGCACTCTTGGACCAATATTGGTTGCAAAGATGGAGTGTCGATTTACGAAAGGGTTGCATGACATGTGATCCATGTATTTGGAACAAAATTAGTAACAAGAAGCCTACTGGACTCCTCCAATAGTTTCCCATCCCTCATACTTCATGGGAGAACATCAGTATGGAATTTATAACTGATGTGGCAGACATAGCTTGTGGCCACGGCACAATAATAGTGGTTCTGGATTTTCTCACTATGATGACACAACTCATTCCTACAACCACCAATGTGAACGTAAAGGAGACTGTTCATCTCTCTTTGGAGAATGTTGTGAAGTACAACGGTTTGCCGTTGCATGTTTTCTTTAATCAAAGTAGACAATATACTAGTATGTTGTGGCAAAAGGTGCACGGGTACTTTGGTAGTGAGTCACAAACGTCGACAACATTTCACCTTCAAACTAAAGGACATGCAGAGCGCATGAATCGTACTCGAGAACAAATGTTCAGCTTGTTCATAGACCATGCCATGAATGACTAGAATAAATTCTTAGCACCAACACAGTTTGCAGTGAACAACTCGGTGAACTTGTCCACACAGTTCACACCATTTGTGTTGAAAAGTGGTTGGTATCTAGTGGTGTCCTCTTCATTGGTAAAGAGTGGGGATACAAATAGACAAGTTCCTTCTACTCAAGTTTTTGTCAAGCGCATACGATCCTTGTTACAGGAGGCGGAGGATCACCTCCTAACTGCTTGGCAATGAAAAAAGGCATATGCCGATAAAATTCACCACGAGGTCTCTTTTGACATTGGCAACAAAGTACTCCTTAGCACAAAGAATCTTTGGGTGAAGTCTCCAGGGGCACAAAAACTTCTATGAAAGTGGATTTGGTTGTTTCCCATCATCGCAAACACTAGGTCAGTGGTATAACGATAACTTCTTCCACCGAGTATGAAGATAACTGACGTGTTTCATGTGAGCCTACTGGCTCCATACAGGGTATTATGAACCATTTAGCCACCAGCGGTATTCCTTGCTACCGACGGCCTATACAAGGTCATTTGCCTATTCCAGCAGCATGAGCCTACGCCCCGACCACAGGTAAGGCTGCACACCGGATCAGATCCGCGGTTCCTAGAGTGGATCCGGACCCGCGGAGCCGGATCCACGGCTGGATCCGGATCCGCGGATCCGGATCTGGATCCGCGGATCCATTTTGATCCGCGGATCGCGAGGATCCATGTATGTCAAACACTAGCTTCCACATTTGAGCAAAGAGAGATGCGTAAAATTTGTAAATGCATTTTTAGGCACTTCATACTGCTCCATTATCTCCAAACTAAGAGCCACTCAACCCATTATTTGGCACATGCATTGGTATGGCCCAGCATAACTAAACCATGCCATATGTAATGAGTTCAAAGTTATGAAAATGTCAGTTTTATAGTCTACATGTAAGCACATGTTGAGGAAATTGCAGCAAGTACATGTGCTGCAAGTTAAGTCATGTAACTGGTCTAATCTCAAGTAGAATGTTGTGTGACTATTCAGAATAATGGTGTCTAAAATGCAGGCAATAGCAACTACACATTAATATGTTCACATAGTTCTTCAACTCCTCTAGCAGACTACTGCAGTCACAGACACCTCAGGATGCAATGGCTGTGCATACGCACATGTTCAACTGAAACATGGAGAAGTTGAACCATGGAGAAGCCAAAACATGGAGAAACTGAAATACGGAGAAACTGAAACATTGAGAAAAAATGGTTTGAATGAAATCTAAGTCAATTCACCTCCATGACATCCTCATCACCATTGTCGTCACCTCCTCCTTCTCCCTCGGCCTCCTCCTCCTCATCCTCATCATTCACAAAAATGCTTAGCCCCTCTAACTCCTCTGCTGCTGCTCCCACCAAGTTGGCTTCCTTTGCTTTGCGCCTCAGCTCGTTGATGCAGTCCTCCTCATCGGAAAACTCTTTAGCCACCGTCCCATGTCGGCTGACAGGGAAGTCCAGGAGGGAGGGCTCGTTGATCCATGACTTCATCGTCAGCAAGTTCTCCACCGTCAAGTGCGCCAGGGAATGCCTGAAGTCCGTTATGACGTGCCTTCCAAGAGAAAAAAGGCGCTCAGAAGGGATGGAGGTAGCAGGCACAGCATACAAGTCAGCCGCAGCAAGGTGCAATGTTGGACACTTTCTCCCGAGCTTCCTGAAGTGCTTCAGAACGTGGCACTTTGGACCTTTCTTTGGAAGTTTGCTCCATTGCTCTACCTCCTCCTCCAAGGAAGAGGGCGGCTGTACAGGTGCTGTAGGAGCTTCTGGGACTTCAAACATGTCTGCCGTGGGGTCGGCCAGCGCTGCTTCCAATAGCGCATCATCCTCTTCACGCTGCCGCTCTGGTCGTGGACGGAGCCGTCGGCTGCCTACTGCCATAGACACTGCAGTGACGTTGGAGGAAGAAGCTGCTGCTGATGCACTTCCTTCTCCCTGTTGCGTGGCCTGAGAGCCCTGTGTTCCAATCACTACTACTCCTGCTTCTGCTGCTGCTGCTCTCTGCGCCTCAACCCTCTCTGCATATGGCCGGAGTAAGTGTACCACCTTGAGTTGCAGCTCTGCTGCACTGCTGATGCCCATGAGACGGTGGACCCGTTCGTGGTAGCGCAAGCAAATGCGCGGGTCCAGAGCGGTGGCTAGCGCGTGGCGCTCAGACAGCAGGCGGGCGTACTTTTTGAGCTTGCTTTCAGTGTCGACCAGGCCCTGGTGAATGTCCACCAGGAGCTGTTCCTTGGCGTTCAGCCGCCCTGCAGCACCCCGTCGCTTTGACTTCTCCTTTGCAACCAGACCTTTCACGTGCCACCCATTCAGCTTATCCAGCATGATTTCAAAAAAGGGGATGACGAGATTCAGAGTCGGGTACTTGCTGCCAGAGATGTCATCGGTGTAGGCCTTGAATGGCCTCAGGATGAGTGTCAGGAGGGCAATGAGGTTCCACTCCTCACTGGTCGGCTTCAGCATCTCTCCATCCATGCCATAACCGACCAGCCAGGTGGGGAGCACGCTCTTGAGGTGCAGCACTCTGGCCATCATGTCCAGAGTGCTGTTCCAGCAGGTCTCAGTGTCCAAGTGCAGCGTCTGGAATGAGATGCCAGCAGCGGTTGCCGCATTCATGAGGCTGTGCTCACGCGGAGTGGAGCATGTCGCAAAAACAGCGATGGCACGTGCTTTGCTAATGATGACGTTCACAGCTGTGATTTTCAGAAGATCATGCACTGCCAAGTTCATGATGTGAACAAGGCACCGGATGTGCCCAGACTTCTCCATGGAACAGTCAGACGGAATCACATGATTTTCAATCATGCTTTCGTTCGTGCTTTTGTTGTCAACAGTCAAGCAGAACACTCTGTCCCATAGACCCCAAGCCTTGAGAGCAGCTGAGAACACCTCAAACAGGTTCACTGCGGTGGGACTGTCGGGCACAGCAGGAAAGGACAGGGCAATGGTCTTGATAGACCAGTTTTCCATCCAATGTGCCGTAACCCCCAAGTACTTCATCCTGTTCTCCCCTTTCCACCCGTCAGTGGTAAAACTGATTGCAGAAGTTACCTCCATGAACATATTCTTGATGCGGGCACGGAACGCCGCAGCTGCGATCACGATCTGCCGCGAAATCGTCATCCGGCCCGGCAACGTTGCAGCTGGATTGGCGTGCCAGAAAGCCTGCTGCAGCCACGTCGACTCCATGGCGAGGAAGCTCACATTCTTGTCGATGACGTGCTTCCAGATACATGTCTGGAAGTACTTCTTGTCAAACGTAGTGCCGACCGTCGCCACTCCGCGTGCGATGACTGTGTTCTCGGGATTCACCTCCAGCACGTTCTCGGTCACGTTCACTGCTGCCAGGGTTGCTTTCTTCAGCTCCTGCTGTGCCTGCAACTCCTTCAGGCGTTTCCAGATCTTGTTGTGCTTGATGCGGAGATGCTTCCACATGTTCGACGTGCACCCTTGCTTGCATGAGAAGGTTTTTGGGCAGGAGTTGCACTTGGCTTGCGGGTCATCCGGAGGAGAGTCGGCGAGCTTAGTGAACTCAGTCCAGATGACCGAGGGCTCACCAGAACCGCGCTTGCGCTTTTCGCCGGCATCGACTTCCTGCTCCTCATCGCTGTCACCCTCATCGTCATCATCGTCATCTGCAGCACGGTGGTCGGCAGGCGCAGCTGAACAGGCCTCGGCAGCCATGGCGTCCAGTGCGCCGGGCACAGAATGTTCCCGACACTAGGGCTCACGAGCGCCTAAGGCACGTGAGCACCTAAGGCACGCGTAATGACGCTTAGCAGAGCATAGTGTGTAGAGTGGTGTCTCTTGGCAATCGACACCACTCCACAGCAAGCGTCGCTTGCTGTGTGGTTGCGCCGCTTGCATCGGGACACCTCCAAAAACAGAGATAGCACATAAAAAATTATCAACGGCCAAGAAAATGTGAAGCAAGTTAACGAATGAACCATCTGTTCAGGCAACAAACGGTTACAAAACGCAGAAATTAGACCATATGGCATACTGCAAACCAGCGGTTTTGCGGTATTGAGTATGGTTGAATCCGTGATGCGGGTTACGCGCGACACGGATTAAAAAAGAACCACAGAGGGTGGAAGTATCTTCCGAGGTTGACACGTCGGTGGACTGTGGATGTACTAGAATATCCTTCGATTGAGTGTCGAGCAAGTTAACGAATGAACTCGCTGTTTAGCGAGCAACCAGCAACATAATGCAGAGATTAAACAATATTGAATACCCCAAACCTGCCGCGGGTTTGCGGTATTGAATGTGGTTGAGACCGTGACGCGAGTTATCCGCGGCATGAATTCAAAGGTGGTGGAGTGCCCACCACGCATGATGTGCATGAGGTACGTATAATCGGCCAAGTGGTGATGCTCATCCACGTCGGTGAGGCCGTGGATGACATGTCATCATAGACATTGGACAGGCCAGTGGTACAATGCCAACTGGTGTGAGGTGGAACTATCTCATCTCCAAGTGTACGCATGCCGCGGAGTGACTATCCGATTGTCATTGTGGTTGATCTGGATCTCGTGGGTTTTCTCCCCCCCCCCCCCCCCCCCCC